>LR750037.1:575027-629977 GCA_902729485.2 Mus minutoides
TCCTTCCTGAACTTTACCTTTTTTTTTTTTTTTTCCTTCAATCCACCTCATCCCTACTACCGGGAACTCCTGCTCGTCCCTATAACCGGGAACCTTACTCCTTCCTCTAACTCGTCCCAAAGACCTGGGAACTTTCACCTCGTCCCTACTACCGGGAACTCCTGCTCGTCCTAGGAACCTTCTACCTTCTCACTCGTCTCAATTACTGAGAACTTTTACCAACTCGTCCTAGGAACCTTCACCGGGCCCGCCAGCCGCTTTACTGAAATTGTAGCCACTTTTACCTCAGACTTGTTAAGGCCTATACTTACCGGACCCGCCCTGTACCTGTGGGGTTCTGAAACCTTCGTGCGGGTCAGAATTGCTTCTTCGCCATACGGGCCACCATTTTGTTGCGCGCCTACCCCGTCCAGCGGGAATAAGACACGGGACAATCAGATTTCTCCTCAGGACAGTTTACTCAGGAACTTAATGCACTTACAGCTTCGCAGAGCATGATGGCAAATGGCCCCACCACAAGCAGCCTATTTATACCCTGTCCTGGCCAATCACCGTGCTGCCTCGTGGCTCTCGCGTGACTACACCAGGTATTCTCGCGTGACTACACCAGGTGTTCTCGGGCTCAAGATCAAACAACAGCTGACACTGTAATGCCAATTTAAGAGTCGTTTATGTCAGAACAGCTGAATCGGTCGATGCCGTCTTTAAAGAGCAGTTGAATGGCTCCCTACGTGTGTGTGTGTGTGTGTGTGTGTGTGTGTGTGTGTCTGTGTGTGTGTGTGTGTGTGTGTGTGACTGCAGTGTCTGCAGAGGCCAGAAGAGAGCATTAGATCCCCTGGAGTTAGAGTTACAGACATTTGTAGGCCAGCAAATGTGGGTCCTGGGAACCAAACTCAGGTTCTATACGAGCACAGAAAGGACTTTTAACTACCAAGCACCTCTTTGCCCCTTGCCTTACACCTGTATAGCCCTTTTTGGGAGGTGGGGAGCTTGTTTGTTTGTTTGTTTGTTTGTTTTCAAGACAGGGTTCCTCTGTGTAGCCCTGGCTGTCCTGGAACTCACTCTTTAAACCAGGCTGACCTCAAACTCAGAAATCTGCCTGCCTCTGCCTCCCAAGTGCTGGGATTAAAGGCGTGCACCACCACTCCCCGGCTTGTATAACCCATTTTTATCAAGAGTCCTGCTGATTCATCCCTTTACCCATGGAATATGATGAAATTCATCCTCAACCTTTATGTCTACGTCGTTGATCTGCCTTAAGCAAGAACCCCACTGAGGATGTGGACCCACTCAGGATGTGGACCCACTCAGGATGTGGACCCACTCAGGGAGGATGCAGCCCCACTGGTTGGTACAGTACTTGCCTAGAATGCAGGAAGCCCTGGGTTGCCAGCACCACATAAACCAGGCATGACGGCACAGACCCACGCTCCTACCCCTCAATAAACAAAAAATCAAAGGATCAATGTCATTCTTGGCTATACAGGGAGTTCACACAACCTAGGATGTGTAAAACCTTGCCTTGAAAACATGCTTTTAGGTTTAGAAGCTCACCCTGACTACAAGGGTCTCTATCCTCTTAGTAAAATTTATAATTAACTTTAATAGAAGTTAAAATCTCTATAGATGATCAATAATGTTAATATCAGATCTAAAAAGGTGAAAATAAGAGTTATAACTTAATTTTTTTTTAAAGAAAAAGTGGAGCTAGAGAGGTGACTTAGCAGTTAAGAGTACTAGCTGCCCCGTCAGAGTGGCTGGGTTTAGTTCCTAGCACCCAAATGGCAGCTCACAACTACTTGTAACTCTAGTTACAGGGGCTCTAACGCCCTTTTCCGGCTTCATCAGGCTCCTGCATGCATATGGTACACATAAACTCTTGCAGGTATATATATATATATATATATATATATATATATATATATATACATACAGATATAAAATAATAAATAAATATTTATAAAATTCTTCCCTCATAGCACTGCTGAATTTGTTTTTCAAATTACATTCTTTATTTAGTATATATGTATATGTCTGTGTGTATGGTGACTGTATAACGGCCACTGTGTGATGGCTTCTGGTTATGAGCAGTTTCACGGCCTCTGAGTGATGGCCACTGTGTGATGGCTTCTCTATGATTGCCAACTGAGCAATGGTCATTGTATGTGGCCATTGTCTGATGGCTACTGCATGGTAGTCACTGTATGATGGCCACTGTGTGATGGCTTCTGGTTGATAGGCACATTTCATGGTCACTGTGTGATAGCCAATGTGATGGCCACTGTGTTATGGACACCATTTGATGGCCACTCCATGATGGCCATTGTGCAATGCTCACTGTGTCGTGGCCAAATGTTTGATGTGTATGTACATGTGTATTGTATGTATATGTACATATGTGTATGTGTATATGTATATGTGTCCATATGTGTATCTATATGTATCTATATTTACATCTGTATGTATGTGTATATATCAGTGTCTATATGTATACATGCATATGTATGTGTGTATGTATATATTTCTGTGTTTGCATATATATGTTCTATATATATGTGCATCTGTGTATATGTGTATATAGCTGTACATCTGTGTTTGTGTGTATGTCTGTGTATGTTTAATGTATATGTGTATGTCTGCATGTATATGTGTCTGTGTATATAAGCCATATCACCAGCCTCTGAATTTGTTTCTTATGTGATGTTTCAAAGTGCCATGACATTTTCACTCTTGGTCAAATGGTGTCTGACCCAGACTGAATACTTTGCAGTACTATGTAACCCAGCTTGACCACGCTAAATAAACAGCAGGTTGCCAGATATCCAATTGATCATCATCCAGTTAGAAATACTGAACAGTTATAAAATTTGTCATTCTGTGATAATGATTGCAGAAAACATAAACTATTAATATGGATTTCTGGGCTGCCTTGATTGAGTACTGGACTCATGGCCAGAGGTGGCCCAACCTTCGTTATCCTATTATTCTCAATGATAGATTCAATCACAACCGTGTAGAATTAGCAAGCCTAACTCTGAAGTAGAATAGCTAATTTTCCCCCATAAATAGTCTGGGTTGGCTTTGAGAACACAGATAGCTGGAGTGATGAATGAGAGAAGATTCTCTTCCAGATAAGCCCTGGACATTGTTGCTTTATTTCCCAAATAAATTAGGTTTTCTATAACGAATGCAGATAGAAGGAATTGAATTCTGCCCTTTTGTAATCTCCTGGGGTTTATTATAACACACCACACAGTCACGTGTGCCTCCTTGCATACACCACCCCCTGGGTTCCAGCTTGCACCCCCAGCACCTTGCTGAAGCCGCTGGCTGGCTGGTCAGCAAGCACCTGGCCTCCATGTGCTCTCTCACCCAAACTCCTTGTCTGCTCCATGGAAATGCTCACTCTCCTTCTAAGACCCAGACCCATCCCTGGAGATGAATCTTTCCTGCTGCCTCCATCAGCAAAGAGGCAGTCTCTCTCCTTTCAGGCTCCCTGACACAACAAGCTCCCACACCGTGTCCTGACCGCTATGCCTGAGCTCATTCCCCAGAATTAGACAAGGACCAGCTGTTCAGGAGATAGTCTCAGGAAACAGGGAGATGAGGTGCGGGAGGGGGTATGGAGGAGCTGTGATCCTGCCTCCCAGCCTCCTGACCTTCATGGTGAAGCGCTAGATAGTTACTGAAGCCCCGCCCCCAAAGGCTCTCTTTGGAGACTGCCTTAGCTTCAGAAGATGGCCGGCCTCAAGGTTGAGCCCTCTTCCAGGTGCCGGCCAATGAAAGGCTACTTGCTGTGGGTTATTAGCGCCCATCCCCTCATGCCAACTCAGAATCACTCAGAGGGTGCTTCAGCTGTGGAACCAGCAAGGGGGCAGCTGACGCCACTGTTGAGACTGCACTGAGGCCCAGTGCTCCTCCCCCACCCCACCCCACCCCACCCCCACCATTCTATGTCCAGCAAGATCCGGGGATCATGATGTCACCCATGTAAGATCACACTGCCATGCTTCTTAACACCCCAATGAGTGTTAGAACCTCTGGATTGGAACAGATCCACAGATCTAACGTTCATCAGGAAGGCAAGACAGAAGCGAGATTAGGGGCTGGATAGATGGCTCAGTAGTTAGACTGCGTACCAAACAGCCACACAGAGGACCACGGTTGTCCATAAATCCAGTTCTAGGAGACTTAATGCTCTCTTCTGGCCTCTGTCAGCACTGCACACATGTGGTACACACATAATCACACAGTCAAAATATCTAGCCACATAAAAGAAGCAGGATTTGTTGGGTAATGGTGGCACACGCCTTTAATCTAAGCTCTTGGCAGGCAGAGACAGGTGAATCTCTGAGTTTGAGGCCAGCCCAGTCCACAGTGTTAGTTTCAGGACAGCCAGGGCTACACAGAGAAACCCTATCTAAAAAATAAAAAATAAATTTAAAAAAAGGAGGGGGAGGGAGAGAAAGAGGAGGAGGATTAAACAAAGACGATTCTCTTGGAAGAAATTGTCTTATGAAACCTTTCCCTCTCCCTGGGTAGAGTGTAAGTGGGCCACAGGCTGGTTAGAGCCTAAGGGCTCTTGCAGCACTCCTTACGACCTCTGCTGGTACTCAGCAGAATAAAATTTGGGCAATAGCTGCTTCTTTACTGGTGGAATTTATACTCACGAGTGTGCACACGTACACACAAACACGGATGGCTATTTCCCAGGCCCAGAGGAGTTCCGTTCAAGGACAAACGACATGGTTTCCCCTTATAAAATCTCAGAGAAGGATGGGGGGAACCGCTGCCGGGAGTTTGGGCACACACTGGCTTTCCTGGGGCCGTGGAAGGGAGACACTAACCTCCAAACTTGAACCATGCTGTCAAGGTAGGCGTGGGAAGTTCCATGGGAAGTCCTGTGAAGAGCCCACGGCTTGAACGCCTGCCACCAGACGGCTGAGACGCCTTCCTCCTCCTCCTCCTCCACGCCTCATCCCCAGATCCTATCAGGAGAGAGAAACAAAACACTTCCTGAGAAAACCAAGGAGAGGGGGCGGGCAAAGCAAAAGAAAAAGGGGGAAAGTGAAGCGTTACCCTCACGTTCTCCCCCTTCAAGCAGCCAGGATGAGAGATGCAAGATGAGGGATGGGAGACAGGAGAGTTTAACGATGGTTCGAGGTTACTGGATCTTTTCAGCTGTCAGGAATCTGTATCATTCCTTAGCACTAAGTTGAGACGGTAGTTATGCTTATGGCATTTGTGCCACTGTTACACTTATGAGTCACCAAGAGGATCGTGGGTAGGTCATCAGGGTTTCATCCAGTGACAGGCAAACATCAATCCCATCCAGCATGTGTGTGTGTGTGTGTGTGCACATGTATATGCAAGTGCTCTATGCTCATGCATAGAGGCCAAAGGAAGTTGGTTGGTGTCCTACCCTATCACACTCTGCCTTATCCCCTTAATACGGGGTCTCTCACTGAACCTGAACCTAAGCTGTTCACAGAGATCTTCCTCTCTCCAATTCCCAACCCTGGGAAGCATGTGGCCAGGTCTGGCCTTTTTCCTGGGTGCTAAGGACTCAAAATTAGATCCACATGCTCGAGCAGCAAGTGCTTCCCACCCTCACCCACCTCCCAAGCACCATCCTCAGAAAGGTTTTAAGGGAGATGAGAAACACCAGTGAAGTTGGATCTCCAACATAAACTACATTCCCTATACTGTGCTAGCTCAGTTTACTGGTTACATACAAACCTATAAAGTTTAAAAGTGACTGATTTCCTTTTTTTCTTTTTAAAGATTTTATTTATTATTATATCTAAGTACACTGTAGCTGTCTTGAGACACACCAGAAGAGGGCATCAGATCTCATTATGGATGGTTGTGATCCACCATGTGGTTGCTTGGATTTGAACCCAGGACCTTCAGAAAAGCAATCAGTGCTCTTAACCACTGAGCCATCTCACCAGCCCTGACTGATTCCATTTCTAAAAAGCGACAGAAACAATTGCCACTGAAATGCTGGCAGAGGTGGGGCTGGAAAGATGACAATTATGAGTATGTACTTGAAAGAACTCAAGTTTGATCCCATCACCCACATCAGGCAGCACACAATCCATAACTCAAGCTCTGCAGGCACTGCACTCATACATGTGCATACACACACACACACACACACACACACACACACCACAGATACACATAATTAACAAATATAATAAATCTGAAGCTAGAGAGATGGCTCAGTGTTCAAGGGTGCTTGCTGCTCTTCCAGGGGTCCCGAGTTCGATTCTCAGCAACTCCATCAATCGGTTCACAACTGCTTATAACTCCAGGGGATCCAATACCTTGACAGATATTGATAGATATAGAAAATGGATAGAAGACAGAGACAGATGCTTCTCTCCTGGCCCAGGTCTCTAGGCTGTGAGAAATGCATGAGCAACTATGGGAAACTAGAGTTATATACCCACACATACACATAAGATTAAAACAAAAGCTAACTGTAGTGTCGCACACCTTTAATCCCAGCACACAGGAGACAAACACAGGCAGATCTCTGAGTCTGTTCTACATAGTGAAGCCAGCCTGTTCTACATAGTGAAGTCCGGGCCAGCCAGGGTTCATAGAGAGATCAAGAATAAAATAAAAAAATTTTAAACCCTTAAAGACTATAAGTAAGTACTATGAAAAGTAACTGGGTTCCACTTCTAACACTCGTTTTCTTTCTTAGGTTAAAAGCTCATTTAGTCACTGTTTTTGTACATTGTTGGTGGTCTCAAATTACTTCAAGGTATCGAAAATGGACAGAAGACCAAGGCAGCAAGACCAGACGAGGGCAGCTGCCTCTTTCCTGGCCCAGGTCCTCAGGCTGTGGAAGATGCATGAGGTACCACAAAACCTGCAGGGAAGAATCTGTTTCTCTCTCTCCTCAGCCATCACACTGAGAACATTCTCAAAAGTTCTTTCACGGTAAATTACCAAGCATTGAGACATTTTTTTCTAGGGTTTGGAGCTCAAAACAAACAAAAAACAAAACAAAAAACAAAACTGTTTTTAATGAGAAGTTTTGTGGGTGTTTTTTTTTTCCAGACCTGAATTTCCTGAATCACATGGAATCAAAGATAACAAATGACAAGCCTGGTGGTGGTGGCGCATGCCTTTAATCCCAAAACTTGGGAGGCAGAGGCAGAGGCAGGCAGATCTCTGTGAGTTTAAGGCCAGCCTGATCACAGAGAGTTCCAGGATAGGCAGGCCTACATAGAGAGACCCTGTCCAAAAGGAAAAAAAAAAAAAAAAAAAAAACAGATGTCCCTGAGCTGATGAGAGCAGAAAACTGAAGACACAAAAATCAGAGAACAAAGGTGAGCAAGATGGCTCAACAGGTAACATGCTCACCGTAAGACTGACAACCTGACAACCTGAGTTTCATTACAGGCTGGCGCTCTCGATCGCTCCGCTCGCTCGCTCTCTCTCTCTCCCTCCCTCCCTCCCTCTCTTTCTCTTTCTCTCCTGAGCGTGCACACACACAAAGCCAATTATTAACTAAAAAGACAAAAGGTGAGCTAGGAAGATAGTTCAATTAGTAAGGGTTTGCCTGCAAGCTCAATAACCTAAGTTTGACCCTGAAAAATTATGTTACAAAAATGCAAAAGAAAGAAAGAAAGAAAGAAAGAAAGAAAGAAAGAAAGAAAGAAAGAAAAGCAATCAGGCTACAGTGGTTCGTAGCTGTAACTCCAGAGCTGGCATGACAGCCAGGCCTTCGGACCTTGCTGGCCAGCCAGTGTAACCTGTTTGGTAAGTTCCAGGCCAGTGAGAGCCTATCTGAAAAAAAAAAAAAAAAAAACAGTAGTCTTGGGGCCAGAGAGCGCATGCGCTGTTTGGTCGCCAGAAACACCTGGAACTCCGCTTCAAGCTGTCTGATCCCACTGCCCTCCCTGGCACACACACACACACACACACAATTTAAAATAAAATAAAATCTTCATTAAATAATGTGGGAACAGTGAGAAGGCCCTGTGGAGAAAGGTGCTTACTGCACAAGCCTGGTGATCGGACTTCAATCCCTAAGACCCACATAGAGGTGGAAAGAAAGAAAACCAACTCCACAAAGCTGCGCATCAACCACCACGTGTGCCATGGCATGCCTGGCCTCACACACATTGAGTACACACGATGTCTTAGGCAGGGTGACCATTGCAGTGACAACACACCATGGCAAAAAGCAACTTGGGGAGGAAAGGATTTATTTGGCTTACACTTCCATAGCACTGTTCATTGAAGGAAGTCAGGGCAGGAACCCAAACAGGGCAGGAACCTGGAGGCAGGAGCTGATGCAGGGGCCGTGCTTACCGGCTTGTTCCTCGTGGTTTGCTTTCTTAGAGAACCCGGGACCAAGCTCTGGTCTCATGGAGGCATTGTCTCTAGCTTGTGTCAAACTGACATAAAACTATCCAGCACACACAATAATAATTTTTTAAAAATACAGGATAAACAGTACCTGAGAAATAGCACCTATGGGTATCCTCTGGGTTCCACATATTCATACATGCATACACATAGGCACACATGTACACACTCATTTGTACTTGCACACACATACACACACACTCTCTCTCTCTCACACACACACACAGAATCAACTTACATTCAGGATTTTAAGAGGACAAAATAAGATAGATATATAAACAGATTTTTTTTATGTGTGTGAATCTTTTGCCAGCCTGTACAAACATATCCAATGTGTGTACCTGGTGACCATAGGGGTCCAAAGAGGGCATGGGATCCCTTCTGAATGGAGTTTCATACAACTGTGAGCTGCCATGCGTGTGCTGGGAACTGAACCCAGGCCTCTACAAGAGTAGCCAGTGCTCCTAACCACTGAGCCATCTCTCCAGCCCCCAAAGCAGAGAGTTGTTGTTTTGTTTTGTTTTGTTTTAGCTGACTGCAAACTCTCTAAGTAAACAAGCACAGTATTCTAAAATGCTCATTCAATGTGAGACCATGGTTCACAGCACACACACATTCTTCATCCTGGAAGGATGTTAGCTTGGAACTGCTAACAGAGTCCATACAAGCAATTCTTGAGAGGCTTGCAGGTCTGAGCAGTAGAGAGAACGTGTTTGAAGTCACACTACAGAGGAATCCCTACTCTTGTGACTCCAATAATCATTTGAAGGATCCTTGTTATGTTACTGACTCTTTGTTATGGTGAGGGGTGAAAGCTCACTTCTGTGCCATCTCAACTGGAGGCACCCACTCCTACCCCTAACTTTGTGGGACTTGACAAGAGTACAAATTACAGGCCAGGGAGAGGTGAGTAGTGGATGGCCCAGAGTTACGGAAATGTATGGTCTTCCAAATAATGCCAGAGGCCAGCTCATACATACACAGCTTTGTGGTTTTGTTTGTTCGTTTGTTTGTTTGTTTTGTTTTCACCTCTCAACCACCTCTCCATTACAATTTGCATTTGGGAAAAGACAAGTTAGACACATCTTGGTGCTGAGAGCTGAAGTTCCCTGTTAAAATAACAGTGGGACAGGGTACAAGAACCCACGGCCTGATAACGAACAGCAGGTTTCAGTCTCCTAGCATGTCATTCTGACTATCAGGAAGCTGACCCTTGTTCCAGTCATTGTCCTATTCATTAAAAATGAGAAGTGGGTGCAGGGCAGTGGTGGCACATGCCTTTAGTTCCAGCACTCAGGAGGCAGATGCGGGTGAATCTCTGTGAGTTCAAGGCCAGCCTGGTCTACAGAGCAAGTTCCAGGATAGTCAGATCTGTCACACAGGAAAACCCTGTCAGAGAGAGAGAGAGAGAGAGAGAGAGAAGTGGTTGATTGCAGGGATTGTAATAGGTGATAAAGATGAATTTGTTTTGAGTTCTTTTGTTTATTTGTTTGTTGGGTTTTTTTTGTTTTGTTTTGTTTTGTTTTTGAGACAGGATTTCTCTGTGTAGCTCTGGCTGTCCTGGAACTCAGTTTGTAGACCAGCTAGCTTTGAACTCGAAGAGATCCACCTGCCTCTGCTTCTTGAGTACTGGGATTAAACACATACACCACCATGCCCAGCCAATAAAGGTAATATTTTTATTTAGTATATATATGTGTGCAGACACATGCACACATGCACATTCCATGGCACATGCACTGAAATCAGAGAACACCTTTTAGGAACTGGTTGAGGTCAGGAATTCCAGGCTGGGTGGTCCATAGCTCCTAGGCGACTCTCCTAGCTCCACCTGCATCTTTCTGTAGAGATGCTGGGTTTACACATCCATCACTGCATCTGACTTTTTTTGAATGGGTTCCAGGGATTAGACTCAGGTAATCATGTTTGTATGACAAGCAGGTTTATCTACTGAGCCAACTCACTGATCCCTATTTTATATTTTAAATTCCTTAAGTGTTCAGTGAAGAGATGGATAAATAGCTCAATGGTTAAGAACTCATACTGTTCTTGCAGAGGACCTAAGTTTGGTCCCTAGCACCCATATCAGGTGATTAACAACTGCCTATAACTCCAGTTCCAAGAGATTGGAATCCACTGGTCTCTCCAGAAATGTGCACTTGTAACTGGTCCTTTGCTACTTTGTGGGTTCTTCTTTCTTTCATCCTTTTCCACCAGTTTTTCTTCCCTTTCAACCTCCTAACACTAGATAGGAGAGGGAAAAAAACTACTTCCTACTGATTAGGGGCATCAAATTCTTTGGGGCGAGTTTGATCTTTACTGCCAGGATATCTAATTTCTTCTTGTTGTTGTTTGTTATTTGGGCACAACTACTTAGTAAACTGCAATCAACAGCAACCAACCAACAACCCACCAACATCAACAACACCTCCTCCTCTCAGGGCCCTAGCATTTATATATCCTCTGAAAAGTCCCCAGAATTCCAAACATCACACAATCACAGAAACTATCTGCAACTGGCAAAATTACACCCCTACTAAAGCACGAGGCAAATCATAGTCAACTGCTATGAACAATCTGAAGCAGCCCCATATCCCACACCCAGGATTAAAATGAAAACATATTCTCATAATATTTCTGTGTTTTTCAAAGAAACCAAAATTGCAACTATACCCACTCATGTATACAAACCTGTACATAAACACATATGCATATACAAAATTTAAATTTTTAATAATCATAATGACAATGATAATAATAATAATCTTTGTAACCTTCCCAATGATAAAAAATAAAACATTGTAAATATTGGCTAAGAAAATTGCAGAATTGAATATATATATATATATATATATATATATATAGTGTGTGTGTGTGTGTGTGTGTGTGTGTATGATTACCCTGTTAATAAGTTTATATATATAATCAAGGGAAAGAATTCTGAGCCCCAAAGCAATCAGCTGGGTAAGACAGACATTCACAGAAAGGTTGTCTCCACTCCTCACTATCCCAATGATTTAGAGCTAAAGCGATGACTCAGCAGCTATCAGCAGCGCTTGCTCTCCAGAGGACCCTAGTTCAATTCCCAACATTCACACGGCAATGCAAAGTCATCTGGAACTCCAGTTCCAAGGGACCGGACACCCTCTTATGTCCTCCTCAGGTACTGCATGTATGTGGTACACAGACATACATGTCGGCAAGCCCTCATAAATATAAAAAATAAAATAAAATAAAAGTCAAATCCCTATGATTTGTTACAAATTAATTCCTTTGATTCCTGGGACACAGAACGAAGAAAATGGACACTGGAGATGAGAAAAAAAAAAAAAAAAAAAAAAAAAGGAACTGAGCCAAGAGCTCACCAAAGCATGACCTCCACAAAGCTGTCAAAAGCCTTTTTTCACCAGAAAGACCCGAGGCCAGCTGCTAAGGATACAGATGACAGCGTTTCAGCCTTTGATGTGAGGGAAGATCTGTGACTGGGGACCCTGGGGATAGATTGAAGCCAGTGATGGAGAGCACACACTGCCTGCAGCGGTCAGGTCAGCACCTTGCTGGCACTGACAGACCCTGCAGAGGCTGGCATGTCCGTAGGAAAGGAATCGCTATGGCCACACTGGGTCAGCTTGAAGTAGACATCCAAAGCACAGAATGCCATGACGGACCTCCCAAGGCCAGCCTGGCTGCCACCTTATTTGGTCCATGCTGAGGGCCACCCGTTACTGTGAACAGCAACTAGAAGAGGCCATAATAGCCAGAGCCAGTATGCTGTTCTTGCACTGGGCAGGAAGTGGGAGGAAGAGGGATGAGGATGGTAATTATGCCTGGAACAATATTTAGTAAACGTTAGTAAAGCTCCCCTCTACAGTGTGTACTCCAAAGCCTTGTATTCTGTGTCTTAATAAATAATAATAATAATAATAATAATAATAATAATAATGGCAGAACTAGAGAGATGACGATCCGTTCATGATTGCCACACAAACATGAGGGGCTGACTTAGCTTCTCGGCACCCGCATAAAAGCCAGGCACAGTGGCACACACCCACTTTCAGGTGACAGTGAAATGCAGACAGGAGGATGCCTGTGGTTTTCTAGCCAGCCTAGTCTAGTTGAATCAGGGGGACTCTGGGTTTGGTGAGAGTCTTTGTTTCAAAAAAGGCCGGGCGTGGTGGTACACATCTTTAATCCCAGCACTCAGGAGGCAGAGGCAGGCAGATTTCTGAGTTCCAGGCCAGCCTGATCTACAGAGTGAGTTCCAGGACAGCCAGGGCTATACAGAAAAACCCTATCTCAAAAAACCAAAAAAAAAAAAAAGTAAGACTAGGATGGTGGTGCACATCTTTAATCCCATCACTTGGGAGACAGTGGCTGGTGGATCTCTATGAGATGGTAGCAAGCCTGGTCTCCGTAGGTTCCATCCCAGCCAGAGCTACATAGTGAGACCCTATCTCAAGAAAAACATGAAGATCAATTGAGGAAGATACTCTGACCTACACACATGCACACACATACACACACACACACACACACACACACACGCACATGCATACATAGATACCTGCATGCATGCATTCATACATAAATATACACACAAAACACATTTGATTCATTTAATAGTCCTTTTTAGAAAAAAAAAAAAAAAAACTTTAACCAAAGAAAACAATTTAAAATCCACTTACTGAGCCTCTCTAGCGTGCAGTCTCCGGCAGATTCCCTCTGTGTGCCACTGGGGCATCCATACCACGTATGAAGGCACTGGGACAAGTTTCTTAAGCACAAACACCATACCTGTCATGTCAGGTGCCACAGAAGCAGTGCCTGCTGTGTTCTTTTGTTTGTTTGTTTATTTGTTTTGTTTGTTTTTTGTTATTGTTTTTTGAGAGAGGGTTTCTCTGTGTAGCCCTGGCTGTCCTGGAACTCACTTTGTAGACCAGGCTGGCTTCGAACTCAGAAATCCACCTGCCTCTGCCTCTGCCTCCCGAGTGCTGGGATTAAAGGAGTGAGCCACCACGCCCAGCTTGCTGCCTGCTGTGTTCTAATGTGGGAAGCGAGCATGGCTGCATGGGCCAAAGATGGAGCCCTGGCTCTGTGCTAAAGCCCTGTAACCTCGCTTGTTTACCTCAGTCTCAATCATGCACACGTGTACCTCGTTCAAGAGGTTAGTGCAAAATCTCGAGAGACCATTCTATCAGCCAATCCTGCATGCTGCCTTGGATGTGTGCGTCTATGATTGGGTGGTGTGAGGTGACATGAGTGAATGGAAGAGGATAAGTGTGAACAGTCCCAGAGATTGATGAGGAGATGAGAGAGATTGATTGATGAAGATGATGAGATGGAGATGATAATTGGAGAGACTGAAGACTGACTGAGAACTGACTGACTGAAGCTGGGGAAGCTGCAAGAAACCTCCATAATAAAGAGAAGCGGCTGCAGCTGCTCTGAACCTGCTTTTTTGAAGTTGGTGTCGTTTATTCCCTCTCTCTGCTGGTCAGAGATTGGGCTGTGACATTCTAACACTGATGCAAAGCAAAGACTCAAAATATAACCGTAGGCTGCAGCAGGNTCTCTCTCTCTCCCCTCCCCTCCCCCACATATATTTGTATGTGTGAAGGTGCCCTCAGAGGGAACTGGAGTTACGGGTGGTTGAGAGCTGCCTGACATAGGGCATGAGAACTGAACTCAGGTCTTCTGAAAGAACAGAAAAGTGTTCTTAACTGCTGAGCCATCGCTCCAACCTGCAACATTTACCAATGACCTTCCTCACTCTACTTCCCTAACTCTCTTGAAAGCATTTGTTTTTTGCTTGCTTTGAGAACTGAACTACTGATACAGCTCCTATAAATGCTGTAAATAGTCCCAGCCTAAGAAAGCAGAAGCAGGGATTTCCAGAGCAAGCTGGCTAGTCATATCACTGAGTTCTGGGTTTGATTCAGAGACCCTGACTCATGAAATAGATGGAAGAGTGGTCATGCATGTCAAGCCTGAAGACCTGAATTCAATTCCCGGGACCCACATGGTAGGAGAGAACCAACCCCTGAAAGTTATCCTCTGAAATACACATGTGTGTATTTCACACCATTGAGTACCAGAGAGAGACAGAAAGAGAATAGGATGCTGAGTGGTTAAGAGCACTTGCTGCTCTTGTGGAGAACCCAGGTTCTGTTCCCAGAGTCTACAAGGCAGCTCAGAGCTGTCTGTAGCTCCATCTCCAGGGGATCACAACATCCTCACCTGGCTTCTGCCAGCACTAGGCATTCTCATGGTGCACATATATATGCATGGGCAAACACTCATACACATAAAATAAAAAATGTTTAAAGTAATAAAAGTATTTTTAAAGAAAGAAAGATGTTTTCTGCCGGGCAGTGGTGGTGCACACCTTTAATCCCAGCACTTGGGAGGCAGAAGCAGGCAGATTTCTGAGTTCGAGACCAGCCTGATCTACAGGGTGAGTTCCAGGATAGCCAGGGCTATACAGAGAAACCCTGTCTCAAACCCCCACACACCCCAAAAGATGTTTTCTATAAAAAAAAATAGTATCCTTAAACCTATTTTGTTTGAGACCTTTAGATTCTAGAGTCTCACTGCCTTAAACAATTTGGGGATTTTTCAAACTATATTGCTGTATCTCATCTCCAACAAGATGAATCAAGTCATTCAGGTACCGAAATCACCAGGCAAATCCCACCAAGTTGTCTTCTCTGCCCCCATTGAATTGGTCCCCTGAGTCACTGTCCTGATACTAGGATTCACCAGCTGCTTCATTTGAACATAAACCACAGAGGACTTAGTTCCTAAGCTCAACTCTGGTGTCAAGGGTGCCTGGCTGCATCTCCCTGAAGCTGCCCTAACAAGCCCACATCTGTCTCCATAGGCACAGGCCCAACGATAGGCAGGTTTTCTGCTCCATCCCAATGGTGAATGGCCACAGCAGTGACAGCAGATGCTCCAGAAACATCACCATCTAATAAAGAACAGAAACGTGATCAGAAGGGCTCCTGGCTGAGTGTGGGAGGCACAGGGTATTCATACAGCCAGATGTTCTGAGTTTGCAATGACAGCTTGCCTTCTGTCACTATATCCCTGGGGCTCCTGCCCAAAGTGGCGGGGTGGGGGGCAGAATCAAAAGGTTTAGACTTATGTCAACTTCTAGTTGGCTGTCAGCAAAAGGGAACCATCTTCAAATGGCTTCCTGGTGTGACATCATTCATAATGTCTAACTCAGATCCCCAGACATGTGCAGCATGTTCATGAGAAAAGGCATTATAGAAACCCGGGTATGGTTGTGCACATTTATAATCCCAGTACTCAAGAAACAAGGGTAGGTGGATTTTCATACTAAAAATTACACTTTCAGCCGGGCATGGTGGTGCACGCCTTTAATCCCAGCACTCGGGAGGCAGAGGCAGGCAGATTTCTGAGTTTGAGGCCAGCCTGGTCTACAGAGTGAGTTCCAGGACAGCCAGGGCTATACAGAGAAACCCTGTCTCGAAAAAAAAATTATACACTTTCACTGTCGAATATATCTTATGCACTTATCCATCACCAAAAACAAAAAGTCCATGACAGAGTCAGAACTAGGAAACAGTCAGCTGTATATGTCTCATAGCTCATACCCATCACTGAACTCAGTCCTCCTCTCCTATGGTCAACCGCTCTTGTTCCCTCTTCTTCCTGTGCTCGTATACATTTGTTTACATATATACATGTATTATTGGCTAGATTCCATATATATATATATATATATATATATATATATATATATATATATATGGAAACATGCAGTTATTTCTTTCTGAAATTGTGTCACCTTGCTTAATATTATACAATCTAAATTCATCCATTTTTCCTAAAAAAAATTTAACTTTAGGAAAATTTTTCTTTAGGAAATGAACAGTATTCCATTTTCCTTTTTTGGGGGGAGGGATTAAAGGCATGTGCCACCACCACCCAGCTTCCATTTTTCTTTTTTAAAAATCTGGCTGTCGGCCGGGTGTGGTGGCGCATGCCTTTAATCCCAGCACTTGGGAGGCAGAGGCAGGTGGATTTCTGAGTTCGAGGCCAGCCTGGTCTACAAAGTGAGTTCCAGGATAGCCAGGGCTACACAGAGAAACCCTGTCTCAAAAAACCAAAAAAAAAAAAAATCTGGCTGTCTTCTTTTTTTAAGATTTATTTACTTATTTATGTATATGAGGACATCATTGCTGTCTTCAGACACACCAGAAGAGGGCATCAGATCCCATTACAGATGGCTGTGCGCCACCATGTGGGAATTGAACTCATGACCTCTGGAAGAGCAATTGGTGCTCTTAACCGCTGAGCCATCTCTCCAGCTCTCTATTTTTCATATAACACAGAGTTTCATTATCCATTCATCTGTTGATGAAAATCCAGTTAACTCCAATCCCTTACTATAGTGAATAAAGCAGCTATAAACATGGGGTGCGAATATCTCTATGTTGGGGTGTGGAGTTCTCCTATGTGCCAAAAAGAGAACTAGCTAGGTCATGTGACTGTTCTAGAACACCAACAGTACAGAATCAACCCCTAAGTATCTTCAGACGGGGCCAGAGTATCTTCAGACGGGGCCACGTGAAAATAAAAAGGGGGTTGTCCAGCAAAGGAAACAATCTGCAGGGTACAGACAATCCCATGGAGTTCAAGAAAAGCTTTACCAGCTACACTTCAGACAACAGGCTAAGATCCAGAATTTGCAAAGGATTGCAGAAATTAAATACCCCTGGAATAGAACTGGGAATCAAGAAATGGGCAAATGAACCTCTGCTGGCTAGTTTTTAATGCAACTCCACACAAGCTAGGGTCATCGGAGAAGAGGGAGCCTCTATTGAGAAAATGTCTCCATAAGATTGAGCTGCACACAAATCTGTAGGGCATTTTCTTAATTAGTGATCAGTGGGGGAGGGCCCAGCTCATTGTGGGTGGGACCATCCCTGGACTGGTGGTCCTGGGTTCTAAAGAAAGCAGGCTGAGCAAGTCACAGGGAACAAACAGGAAAGCAGCGCTCCTCCACGGAGTGCATCAGCTCCTACCTCCAGGTTCCTGCCCTGCTTGAGTTCCTACCCTGACTTCCTCCAATGATGAACAGCAATACAGAAATATTAGCCAAATAAATAATTTCCTCCCCAACTTGTTTGATCATGGTGTCTCATCACAGCAATAGAAACCCTAAGACAGAAATGAATAGACAGTTTTCAAAAACAGAAATACAAATAGCCAATAACTTGTTTGTTTATATATTTGTTTGTTTGTTTTTCATTTTTAAGATATAATATACACTGTAACGGTTCAGATGGTTGTGAGCTTTCATGTGGTTGTTGGGAACTGAATTTAAGACCTCTGCTTGCCCTGGTCAATCCCGCTCCCTCAGTGTCTGCTTGCTCCAGCTCAAAGATTTATTTATTATTATACATAAGTACACTGTAGCTGTCTTTAGACACACCAAAAGAGGGCGGTGCATCTCATTACAGGTGGTTGTGAGCCACCACATGGTTTCTGGGATTTGAACTCAGGACCTTTGGAAGAGCAGTCAGTGTTCTTACCCGCTGAGCTATCTCGACAGCCACTGTTTGTTTTTCAAGACAGGATTTCTCTCTGTAGCCCTCTCTGTCCTAGAACTCACACTGTAGACCAGACTGGCCTCTAACCCACAGATCCACCTGCTTCTGCCTCCCAATTACTGGGATTAAAGGCATGCACTACCACCACCTAGCAACTCTTTTTTAAAGTGTTCAATATCCCTAGCCATCAGGGGCATGCAAATTAAAACTACTTTGAGATGCCTCCTCACCCCAGTCAGAATGGCTTCAGCAACAAATCTGGCAACAAATGCTGGAGAGGATATGGAGAAAGGAACCCTTATACACTGCTGGCAGGAGATGAAAATTAATACAGCCACTGCGGAGATCAGTTTGGCGATGTCTCTTCCTTATGTTTATTTGACTTTTCATCATATGTATGGTGGGGTATGTGCACAAGAGTGCAGGTGGCTGAAGAGGGGTCAGATCCCCTGGTGGTGGAGTTACAGGGGGTGGTAAGTCACCTCATGTGGATGCTGGGGACAGCAGCACACACTCTTAAAACACTGAGTCATTTCTCCAGCCCCTGCCTTCTTGTTTTAAAAAAGAAACTTCAACGCGCTGAACTCAACCTTGTCACCCCTGTCTCCCATGAACAGTCTTCAGACGCCTGCTCTTTTCCTGCTCACCTCAACAAGCAGGCAAGGTCAAGTCTATACTTGTTCTCCATCCTGCTGGAATCCTAGCAACTGAAGCCCATTCCAGCAGAATGAGTGAGCCTTGCATGAACGCACTGATGATGCATACCAACCACCTCCATTTTTTAAATATTTAATATCTAATAACTTTTAGATATTATTTTATATTGTCTATGAATGTTTCACCTGCATATTTTTCTGTACATCATAAGGTGTCAGATCCCCTTGGACAGGTATGTGGATACTAAGTACTGAACTCGGGTCCTCTGGAAGAGCCACAAGTGCTCCTAACCCCTGAGCCATCTCTCCAGCAACTCCTGCCCCCATATTTTATAGGATTTGATGCTATGTCAATTGACTTACTTGGTACTTCCCAAATGATGGACAGATTAAGCTCTGGGGCCTGGGGGTGTGGCTCAGTGATGGAGTACTTGCCTAGCACGCTCTGGGCTCTGGGTTCCATCTTCCGAAGCATTAAAAAGGAAAGAAAAAGAAAAATGAACATAAGAGCAGGGGCTCTCAGATCAAATTGCCGATAATTCCCACCAAATACTTATTTGATGACTTATTTGACAGCTTATCGTATCTTTTTACTTTTAAATTTTGATTAAGAAAGTAAATCTCACAAGCCATCTAGACGGCTCAGTAGGCAAAGAGTACTTGGCATGCATGCCTGATGACCTGAGTCCGCTCCAAAGAACCCACAGTAGGAGAAAACCAACTCCTGAAACCTTTCCTCTGAACTACACACACACACACACACACACACACACACACACACACACATATACCAACAGCAGCAACAATGACAATAAATATTTTTTAAGTAAATTACAAAGGAAAAGCTAATTTTCGTCCTTTCTCTGATGGCTTTGATGTAAAACTATCATGAGGCTAAAATGTTCCACAAACATATACAAATCAAATGTCCACCGCCACAATTAAAGAGCATTAGTCCATCTAATAGGAATATTCAAATTAATTCAGAACCACATCAACAAGACCAGATAGAAATCAAACCAGGTGACCCTCTCTGGTGATTTCTCTATCACCCAGAGAACAGTTCCCAATGGCCACACACAACATACATGTGTTGTTTCCAAAGGGTCCCAAGAACAAGTTCAGATTAAAAGCAGTAAGAGATTTACTAGGGTCTGTGACAAGCCTGTAACTCCAATACGCCCTGTATCAGTATGTCCATAGATAAAACAATCTGGCTGAAGGAACGACCTTCATGACAAAAGTAAAATCATACTGGAGAGAAAGCCTGAGAATTGGCCCACACACACCTTTGATCCCAGCACTTAGGAGGCAGAAGCAGGCTGATCTCTCAAGTTTGAGGCTAGCCTGGTCTGCACAGAACAGCCTGGGCTACATAGAAAAACCTTGTCTTGGAAATCAAAAAACCAAAATAAATAGATACTGTTCAAGTCCACTCACAAGGTGGTGTGCCCCATGGACTGCAGCGTTATAGCCCCCCAAGTCACCGGCTGAACCCCAAGTCACCGGCTGAATCCCAAGTCACCGGCTGAAAGCTAACCCCTAAGGTCAGAGCATTTGGAGAAGATTGATTCTTTAGAAACAAAGTCAATGGACCTATAAAGAAAATCAAAGGGCTGGTGAGATGGCTCAGTGGTTAAGAGCACTGACTGCTCAAAATCTCAGCAACCACATGGTGGCTCACAACCATCTATAGTGACATCGGATGCCTTCTTCTAGTGTGTCTGAAGACAGCTACGGTGTACTTACATATAATAAATAAATCTTTTTTTTTAAGGAGATCAAAAAGGTCCCTGAGCAACCTCAGCCACATGGAAAGGCATCTACAGCTCTCTGTCAACCATTACACGCACTATCACCAACTGTTCCGCCCATGCCTTCACGCCGTTCTCCACAGCCTCCAGACTTCAGAAGAAACTTCTGTTCTTTATGAGGTGCCACTCTCTGGTACTTTGTGATAGAAACCCAAACATATTCAGACACTGTGTCTATTTACTAGACATATTTCAAATGGAAGAGGACATGAGGTTCCTTACTGGCTTTGCTGATGCTTGCAAACCACCAGAAACAGCCACCCTGTATCTGAAAGAATTACACAAGGTCACCATTGCACAGCCAGTCATCCTGCTGGCCCCAGGTGAGGCACTTTGCCTTCCTAATTTCTGCTGCTCCTATTAACTTGAGCCAGCTTTTAAGCCAATCAAAAAGAAATGAGAGGGCTAGCACAAGATGGCTCAGTGGTTAAGAGCGGTGACTGCCCTTCTGAAGGTCCCAAGTTCAAATCCCAGCAACCACATGGTGGCTCACAACCATCCGTAACGAAATCTGATGCCCTCTTTTGGAGTATCTGAATAAATTTACATATAATAAATAAATCTTTTTAAAAAAGAAAAGAAGGCTGGAGAGATGGCTCAGCCGTTAAAGGCTAGGCTCACAACCAAAAATATAAAGAAAAGAAAAGAAAAGAAAAGAAAAGAAAAGAAAAGAAAAGAAAAGAAAAGAAAAGAAAAGAAAAGGAAAAACAGGGCATCCCAAAACCCTGTTCTTGCTCTAGAAATAAAAGCATGAGAACAGACACCACCTTGGAGCATCTCTCTCCGTGGGGCCAGATGGCAGCTGAAATTCATCAGTCAGTCACGTCTCATTTAACTATTAACTGACTTACTGCTATATCCACTCCAGTAGCAACCCGTGTGACAGGCTGAAAAGTCTAGGTGCCGTCCGAGGGCAAAAGGCCTGGGACGTAAGTCTCCTGGAATTGTGGCATCCTGTATAAAGAATGCTCCAACGTCCTTGATTTAGTTAGTAAACAGATCTGTGTGCTTTCCCCTAATATTGCTTCATTATAAGTGCTTCTAAGGATTCATATTTTAACATATAGCCAAGTTAGATTCTAGGCAGTCCTTGATCCAACCTTGAGCATGAACAGCTAAGTCACTACCCTACAGAGGAATTCACCACTACCTAAGAATAAGGAGGTTTGTGACCTGAGAAGGAACCAGACTGAGATACTTGAGTCACTCCCATGTACAGGAATTTACAATGGTTTAGGAAATAGATTGAGCTGTGGTTTTAGGGTATTGCATTATTCATGAGAAGGTTAGCTAGGGCGGAACTCCTTAATTAGAATCATGACTTGGGCGTGAATGCCCTTGCCCTGGGACTGTTAAGACCTCATACCTGGCTCCTAAAACCATAACTGACCTTAGATAGAGCTGATTTTGTCTCAGTTGTTTTATTACCCAGTTCCTGTCGGTCCTTTCTGTGACTGCATTCCTCTGCCTTGTGTAAGAGTCATTAAGCATCCGGTGATCTCATTTTACCTTGAAGATGTGTTACCTAACTCACTATTTTCTTCTGTATAAAAGTCTGATGCTCAATTTGACACGATACACTCAGATATTACACACTCCCTTGTGTCGTGTCTGTTTGTCACTCGCCGAATCTTTGCCCACTTCCTCAAGAGAACTCGACCCACGCAGGCAGGGGACCCAGAGGGCCTGTGGCAACTTACTCTACCCACTCCTTGTACAAACTGACAGACTCACGGTACACTATGGACGCCACAGACAGCCATACACCCATCCCCTCCTGTTAAGCTACTTGGAAGTTTCCTGAGTCTTTTGTGTTTGTTACCAACCCTGTCAGCGCCTTGTGATACTGAGTGGGGAATTGTAGCATCAAGATGACCCCCTTCACTGCTGTTCACAGCCTGATCTCCAGAATTTGTGGACATATCCCCTTAGATGACAATGAGCCCTTTGAAAGTGTTGAGGGTTAAGGACCTTGAGATGGGGCCGTGAGCCTGGACTACCCAAGCCACCCAGTCTCTTCTTATAAATCTGTAAAGAGTGAAGACCTTTCCTAACTGTAACCAGTCAGAGAGAAAGGTGATGGGAAATACTAGAGGTCATTGAAGATGGAGGGAGGAAACCATAAGCTTAAGAATGGAAGTTCCTCAAACCTGGAAAAAACGAAGCAGACAGCCTCCTGCAAAGCCTCTAGGAAGGCCACAGAAGTCCTGCTATCCCAGAGAGAACTGCATCTGACTTCTGACCTATTCCAGCAAGAGATCAGGACCTAACACTTACAGCCAATGTCACTGCTACCCAAGATTCAGAGGCTGCCTCTGGTCTCTCAGCCTCTAGGACCACATCGGGCCTCTCTAAGCCATCTACCATGCTCTGGGTTTCGAGTTTCCACTCCCACGGGCTGCTAGCTTTGTTCTTGGGTGGCCAGCAACCAGAGTGATTGCTTGATGGAATACAGAGCCAGGCATGGCCAGCCCAGCGATCTGCAGCTGTGTTTCTGATGGTTATTGATCCCGCCTTGATGCCCACGTGACAGCTGCTTCTGTTTGTGCAGCTGTTCCTGGAGCTCCTCCTCGGTGCTATGGATCTGAGGCCACTTCATTCTTTCCCACCCTGCTCTGGTGTCAGCGAGCTTGCTTCCTTTCCTTCACTGTTCCCAGGTTCTCTGCGGCAAGCCTGTGCTGGGCTGGCAGAAGAGCCTGATGGATAGAGACTGCGCTCTCACAGCCTGATGGGAGACTCTGTCTGCCAGATCAGTCACTGAAAAAAGTGGGACCGTCACCACTGCTCGATGGTCTGGCTACAGACAGGTTCACTGCTACTGCAGTTACCCTAAAGCAGATCGCCTTATGAGATGCATCCAAAGTGTGGAGCAAACACACAGCCCTGTCTCTCTTATGCCTCTCCTAAATCCCACAATGACCTCAGCACTGAGGTGTAAACATATACGTATTGTTATTCTCAAGGTGTCCAAGGGCAAAGCTCACCCTTAAGGATGTCTATTACCGAACCAAATAACCCTATTAAAAAATGGGGCTGGGCGTGGTGGCACACTTCTTTAATCCCAGAGGCAGAGGCAGGTGAATTCCTGAGTTCGAGGCCAGCCTGGTCTACAGAGTGAGTTCCAGGATAATCAGGGCTACACAGAGAAACCCTGTCTCGAAAAAACCAAAAAAATGAAAAATAAAAATAAATTTTTTTTTAAAATGGGGGACAGAGCTAAACAGAGAATTCTCAACTGAGGAAACTCAAAGGGTTCAGAAACACCTAAAGAAATGTTCAACATCCTTAGTCATCAGGGAAATGCAAATCAAAACGACCCTGCAATTCCACCTCATACCAGAATGGCTAAGATGAGAAACTCAGGTGACAGCAGATGCTGGCGTGGATGTGGAGAAAGAGGAACACTCCTCCATTGCTGCTGGGATTGCAAGCTGGTACAACCACTCTGCAAATCAGTCTGGCAGTTCCTTAGAAAATTGGACATAGTATTACCTGAGGACCCAGCAATACCACTCCTGGGCACATACCCAAAAGATTCTCCAACATGTAATAAGGATACAAGTTCCACTATGTTCATAGCAGCCTTATTTATAATACCCAGAAGCTGGGAGCAACCCAGATGTCCTTCAACAGAGGAATGGATACAGAAAATGTGGTACATTTACACAATGGAATACTATGCAGCCATTAAAAACAATGACTTCATGAAATTCACAGGCAAATGGATGGAACTTGAGCATATCATCCTGAGTGAGGTGACTCAGTTACAAAGGAACAAACACAATATGTACTCACTGATAAGTGGATATTAGCCCAAAAGTTTGGAATACCCAAGATTCAATTCACAGACCATATGAAGCCTAAGAAGAAGGAAGACCAAAGTGTGGATGTTTCAGTGCTTTTTAGAAGGGTGAACAAAATACTCACAGGAGGAAATATGGAGACAAAATGTGGAGCAGAGACTGAAGGAAAGGCCATCCAGAGACTGCCCCACCTAGGGATCCATCCCATATACAGCCACCAAACCCGAACACTATTGTAGATGCCAGGAAGTGCTTGCTAATGGAAGCCTGATATGGCTGTCTCCTGAGAGGCTCTGCCAGAGCCTGACAAATACAGAGGAGGAAGCTTGCAGCCAACTATTGGACTGAGCTCTGGAGTCCCCAGTGGAGGAGTTGGAGAAGGGACTGAAAGAGCTGAGGGGGTTTGCAGCCCCATGGAGGGAGCAACAGTGTCAACAGGCCAGACCCCCAGAGCTCCCAGGGACTGGACCACTAACCAAAGAATACACATGGAATGACCTGTGGTGCTGGCCACATATGTGGCAGAGGATGGCCTTGTCGGATATCAGCAGGAGGAGAGGCCCTCGGGCCTGAGGGTGTTCAATGCCCCAGTGTAGGGGAATGCCAGGGTGGGAGGATGGGAGTGGGTGGGTGGGGGAGCACCCTCATAGAGGCAAAGGGAGGAGGAGGGGATAGGAGGTTTCTGAAGGGGAGACCTAGAAAGGGAAAAACATTTGAAATGTAAATGAAAATATCCAAAGACAAATAAAAAAGGATGTTTATTACCAAACCTGCAAGCTCACCTTCCCAAGGTTTATGGAGCTCACAGAACTCTGTATCAAATAAGAAATGGATGTGCACCAAGGCATGATAGCACAATCCTTTAATCTCAGCACTAGGAAGGCAGAGGCAGGTGGATTCCTATGAGTTTGAGACCAGCCAGATCCACAGGAGTGTTCCAGAACAGTCATGGGCATGTAGCAATATCTCAACTCAAAAAAAAAAAAAAAAAAAAAAAAAAAAAAAAAAAAAAAAAAAAAAAAAAAAAAAAAAAAAAAAAAAAAAAAACAATAATAACAGTAACAATAATAAAAATAAGTGAAAATTAAAGTAATAGTGAATATTCGCTCGTGGGGCTAATTCACAGAATGTAGCTCCTAATAAACATCTTTTGATGTAAGAAAAAATATACATATATCTCTCAAAAACAAGAAAACATTAATTCTGATGGTTCGGTTGGCTTTGTCCATCCTTTTTTGTATTCAGAACCCAGGTAAATTTTTTTTCCTTTTTTATTTATATGCATGTGTGTACGTATGTATGTATATATGTATATGCATGTGTGTATATGTCTCTGAAGGCCATAAGAAGACATCACATCCCCTGGAACAGGAGTTATACGTGATTGTGAGCTGCCCAATGTGGATGCTGGGAACAGAAATCAGGTCCTGTGTAAAAACAGTAAACACTTTTAACCATTGAGGCATCTCTCCGGCTCTCCCCTCTCTGTGCCCCACCTTCCAACCCCCATTAGATACAAATATATTCATCCAGGGAGATCAAGAA
Organism: Mus minutoides; assembly: GCA_902729485.2. Lineage (NCBI taxonomy): Eukaryota > Metazoa > Chordata > Mammalia > Rodentia > Muridae > Mus > Mus minutoides. Next base: position 600,824 of record LR750037.1, read on the forward strand.
ACAGCTCATAGGTTATACATGGTACAACATCTTCCAGAGGATCTGGGTTTGATTCCCAGCACCCACATGGCAGCTCACAGACCAACCGTAACTCCAGCTCCAGGGGACCTCATGCCCGCCTCTGGCCTCCACAAGTACCAGGAATACACATGATGCCCATTCAGGCAAAACGCCCATACACATTTTTTTTAAAATATTGATATATTTGATCCATGAAAGTAGATAGAATGTGATTTGTTCATTTTCTACTTATTAATAGTTTGAGAAACTTTGGTCATTTAAATTCTCCAAGCATAATTTTGGAGAAATAAAACTTTGCAGGAGGCTCAATTGATTCAAATTGTCTCTACACTTGGCTACTACCAAGTGCTCTCTATTTTCACAAAATACAGATTGTGAAGGGAAAATGTTTTCCCTCGTAAGGCTGTTCGAACCACTTTGTTCTCATAAGCCTAGCCCTCTTTGAAACTTTGGAATGGCCTATAAACTCATCTGCTGATCAAGTAAACAGAGAACAGAGTTCAGTCAGTTATGTGCAGGTGAGAGGACAAGACTTGGGAGTTGGTTCTAGGCTATGGGGCACTTGGCCTTTTTATATGGGTTCTGGAGACTGAACTCGGGTATTTCATCTGGCTTTTGAGGCAAGTGCTTTTACAGATCGATACATGTCATGGGCCCTGTTCTTTCATTCAGATCAACAGCTGAATAATTCAATCCGCAGATACAAGCCTGCTGCTTTCCGTTGGCAGCACTATAAGTAGAGAACGCAGGGGCACAAGAGAATATGCCCACAATCTAACTGCCCTATGCTTCTCTCCTGGGAGAAAATATTTCCCTATCTCCCTTTGTCAGCGCCGGAGTTACATCATGTCAATGCAGCAGACTGATGACTCTGTCATTCAGAGACCTTTCCAGGCTCCTCCACCTGCCTGAATGTCTCCCATCTATCCAAGTTGCCATGGCAAGGTCAGCCCAAGACACACACGGGCTTTCCACTACCCACTCTGCAGAGGCCCCACTTCAAATCCCAATGTTTCCCAGACTGGGTCCACAGGCGCACCTCACTTTCTTCCCAGCACATATATACCCTACCTAGTGTTTTTTTTCTCCAGCAGTAAGTTTATTGCTGGAGAGAAGATAAATTGTCATATTAAAACACAATTCAGGCTGGAAAGATGGCTCAGTGGTTAGGAGCACTGACTGTTCTTCTGAGTTCAAATCCCAGCCACCACATGGTGGCTCACAACCATCCCTAATGAGATCTGACACCCTCTTCTGGTGTGTCTGAAGACAGCTGCAGTGTCCTTACATGTAACCACAAATAAATCTTTGGGTCAGAGACAGGGTTTCTCTGTATAGCCCTGGCTGTCCTGGAACTCACTTTGTAGACCAGGCTGGCCTCAAACTCAGAAATCCGCCAGCCTCTGCCTCCCGAGTGCTGGGATTAAAGGCGTGTACTACCACACCCGGCACACCTCACCTTTCCAGTTCCATCCAGGAAGTGCCTTCTTCCCACACAGTGGGTGAGGTGGGTTTCTTTCCCTAGAAACCCACTGGAGCAGAGAACAAATGCACATTGGAAAGCCCTTTGCCTGTGGACCTTTGTGTCAGTTTTGAAGGAGCAAAACCAGCCAGCTTGGTTCTTAAACCAGTTTCCAGACAAATGCCAGCCTCCACTGTTTCCCGTTTCCCTAGGTGCTCACCGATCCCAGGAGACCACACGCTGCAAAAGCAACAGCTTAGGGGAGGTTAGAGAGGCACAGAGAGGCAGCCACTAAATATTGAACTTTCTACCTAGACAAGTCTGGGGAGAAATGATTTTTCTGAGCAAGCTAATGATTCAAGTTAAACGGAGCGTGACAAAGGACTGCCTCCAGGATGCTGTCTGTGGGAGACAGACATGGACCGAGACACTCAAAAGTGATTAACGCTGAGTGATTTGTCCTGCAGTTGTGGTATTGAGCCAGTCCTTAGGATTTGTCCCGGGCATTTTTTATCAGCATCTCCCGACCCATCTGTGCTCCTGCGGTGAGCTTTGCAGAGCTGAAATCCTGAGGTCCCTTCCCCTGGCTATTCTGTAGTTATGCAAAGCAGTGTACTTTGTTCTGCCAATCCCAGGTCTCCTTAAGCACCCATTAATGTTGTATAACTGTAGATGAGGTTATCATAAACTAGCACCCACTCCTGGAAACAATCCATCTACAGATGGATCATTCTCTTTATTGTAGGGAGAATGTTAGATGTAACCAACTAGAGGACTCCAATAAACATGCCCATGAGCTGAGTTCATCTGAAGAGGTCTGAAACACAGGGCCATGGGCCTACTTAGAAAACAACACACCAGCAGCCCTGCTTACTGGCTCTGCCAAAGAAATGTGATTTGAATTCTTTGTTTGTTTGTTTGGCTGCTTTTTTAGACTTATTTTCTCTACATGATTTTTTACCTGCAGTTTTGTGTGTGCCTGAAGAAGTCAGAAGGTGCTGGATACCTGGCACTCAGGGTCAAGAGTTCCAGATGGTTTTTAGCCACCAAGTCCTCTACAAGAGTCCTCATAATCTCCACACCATCGCTCTAGTCTGAAATGGGACTTTATTTTTTTTATAATGTACACTGGTGTTTTGCCCGCATAGATGTCTGTGTGAGGGTGTCAGGTCCCCTGGAACTGGGGTTACAGACAGTTGTGAGCTGCCACGTGAGTGCTGGGATCCTCTGGAAGAATAGCCGGTGCTCTTAACTGCTAAGCTAACTCTCCAGCCTCCTGAAATCTGACTTCTAGTCAAAGAGAATGGAAAGGTTCTCTTCCCTGAAAGATAAGCCACATTGAATATCATAAAAAAATCTCAATCATCACCAAGAGTTTCTGCAGTGACCACAGGTCTTCCAAATACTGACATATCATATAAGTGACTCTGAATTCTGTGCAGATAAACGCAGAGACTTCTGACAGTGTCTTATGACAAGTCTGTTTCCAGTATGGGCTTGAAGAAGTAACTGTATCAGAAGCCCATTTAGAGGGGCTACAGGGCTGCTCAGCTGGTAAAATGTTTGCTGTATAAGCACAAAAAGGTAAGGTTGCTCCCTAGAACCCACCACCAGATGTGGTGATATGGCCTGGAAATCCCAGTGCTGAGAGGTGAAAACTAGAAGGTCCCAGATGTTCAGTGGCTCTCTGGTCTCCAGACGTGCACGCTCCTCTGGGATTATTCAGACTAGAACCCGTGCTTCTAAGAGCTATTCAGAGTGGACAAGAGAACCCTTGTCTAGGTGTCTGAAATACATAATTAAGCAGCAAGGACACAAATGCACATCAGGGAGAGACCCAAGACCAGGCACAGCCAGAGCTGTTTGCACATACACACCTCAGACCCAGACAACCAGCTGTGCATTCTCGAGAAGCAACGGAAGTAAAGGGGAAAAGTGCCAAGCTGTCTCAGGAGAGAAGTCCCGGTCAGAGCTTCCTCGTTTAAAATGAGGGCTGGAGGAACGACTAGCAGTGAGGAACACTTGCTACTCTTGCAAAGTACCCGGGTTCATTTCCCAGCGTCCACCCTGGGCAGCTCCCAACTGCATGCAGCTCAAGCTCCAGAGGGCTCTGATGCCCGTGGCCTCTGTGGGCACCTGCTCCTGTGTGCACGTACCCACATGCATATAATAAAAACAAAGGTAAATCTTTAAAAAAAAAATACAAGAAGAGAGACATGAATAAACTAAAAATGATCAATGTAACACCCACGCCCCCAATCTTATTCATTCAGATTATCCACCTTTAGCTATGACAGCCTATCTGACAGATTCCATCTGATCTGTTCACTCCAGTGTCCCCAGCATCTGGTTATGCCTGGCACAAGGCAGAAGCTCTATAGTTTTTCTGAACAAATGGATGGTGAAATGAAGACTAATGGATAAAAATCCAAATGCCCTGCAGATTGCTAGAGTGTTATAACTTACTTTACCCAAAAGGATATTTGGGAAAATCCTTGAGTAATAATAGACTAAAAAAAATATATTCTGCCTCCCCAAAACAAGGAAGAATGTTAAATGGATGTATCAGGCTGGAGGATAGCTCGGAGGTCAAGAACACTGGCTGCTTTTCCTGAGAACCTGGGTTTGGTTTCCAGCACCAACATGGCAGCTCACCACTGCCCGTAACTTCAACTCTAGGAGTTCTGACATCCTTTTCTACCTTCCAAAGGCACTGCACACACAGAGAAACATACATAATTTAAAAATACAAATAAGGGCTGGAGAGAAGGCTCAGCGGTTAAGAGCACTGAGTGCTCTTCCAAAGGTCCTGAGTTCAAATCCCAGCACCCACATGGTGGCTCACAACCAACTGTAATGGGATCTGATGCTCCCTTCTGGTGTGTCTGAAGAGAGCAACAGTATACCCACATACATGAAATAAATGAATAAATCTTTTTTTAAAAAAATACAAATAAATCTTTTAGAAGGAAGAGATGACATAAAGGCCCGAGGCCTGCACACATCAGTACAGTGCAGTTACAGGAACAGGCTTTGGTAGCAGTGGGGAAGGAAACACTGGATTGCTTGTTAGGTAGTTATGGGGCTGTGTTGGAAGACAGTCCCACCCACTGCCCTCAGGGTGATACAGCTTCCTTCCCTGGAAGAACCAGCAAAGAGAGAAAGGCTGCTTTGGTGATCCTCTCAAACAAAGATTCAGCTTGCTCTTGCGTGACTAATTGAGGTTCTGTGGAGACTGTCTGGCCTGAGGCAGAATCATTTAACTGAAGTCACTCTGTTCACCCAGTTATAATTAGTGAACCCAAATCCCGATGACCCTTCGAAAAGCATGCTGAGGTAACAAGACAGATCTGAGGCTGTTCCCTGTGCTCTCTGCTACTGCGCAGCTGCAGGGAGCGCAAGACTCTTCTGGTAAAAACTACTATGCCTTCCACACACATATCCACATCACCTCTCCTCAGAGTTGGGTACGTGTGTCGTGTATGTGACAAGCTATACCATGACAGGCCCATCAACAGGAAGTCAGGGCTGTGGGCCAATGCTCAAGCAGGTGTCTTAACCAGGCCTTTCAGAAACGAGAGAATTAAAGATGAAATATACAGAGTCCAACAAGTGGAACCCAAAATCCTCCTGCTAACATCCACGGCCACATCCGCCCGGTTAACAATAGACATGATTGCCTGTGGACCACAGTTCATCTTAAAAGCCAAGAAACATCCATCAGCCTCCCTGGTGGAGTTGGCAGGAAAATTACATAACTGCTGTTAGCATTATCCCAGCAGCATGCAAAAACTGTCCCCACTACTCCAGCGAGCCACTTGATACTGCAAAGAAACAGAATCCTTAGCAAGGCGCCTCCTAAGAAAGCACTGTTTCCATTAATTACTAGAAATTTCAAATGCTCTCCCTCCGGGAAAGGCATGTCAGAATCACTTGGTAGCTGCTTGAAACACACTAAACACACTAACACCTGGGCTCCAGCTCCAGACACACCTATTGCACTGCTCTAGTGAGAAGGGCCCAGGCTCCAGGGATGGAAATTGATGCCAGGCTGTTCCAATGTGCAATCGGCCAACTGCAGCTTCAAGGCCACTCTACCACCACTGTATGTAGCGCAGCCTCAACTGTTTTGACCCAAGCCTCTGGGCTATTTTAGTGTATGAACTTTGTGCTACTGCTAACAGGATGTCCGAGAAGAATCGTTTATAAAGAGCATGTAACTGCTTTACCGATCTGGAGGCTGGGAAGTTCAGAGATCAAAGAGTTGCCAGCACTCACAGTCTTCATGTTGCCTCTCACCATGGCTGAATGTGGGAGGGCAAGAGCTCAACCGCCTGGCTGTAAACAACTCCAGCTAAGCCCCGCCTAATACTGTTACACGGGCTGGATGCTCCCAGCATGGACTTTGGGGGAAGACACACTTGAAGCCATAACAGATTCTTAACCTCTAATGACTTTCCATCAATTCCAAGGGCTGGATTAGAGTTCTCTATGGAACAGAAAAAGGGAATGAATGTGTATGTCATAAGGAAGTTTATTAGATTGGCTTACATTTATAGTCCAGGCATCCCAACACTAACTGTCTCGAATTAAGAGGCCAAAACCCTGGTTGTTTAGCCCATGAGGCAGGATGTCTCAGCAGTCTGACCTGGGCATTGGAGGATTCCTGGAGAGCGCTGGTCTAATACTGCGGCAACACAATGAACTTGCCAGAAGTGAAGGCAAGAAGAAAAAGTTTCCTTCTCCTACATCCTGCCTTTGATATGGATTGCTGTGGTGGGTCCTCCCATTTCAAATCATCAAAAAAGTCCCTCCTAGCAGTGCCTAGCAGCTTGTGCTGTAGATTTAAATTGTCCTTTAAGCATGAACTACAGCCTGGAGGTGATGGTGCACACCTTTAATCCCAGCACTTGGGAAGCAGAGGCAGGCAGATCTGGGTGAATTCCTGGCCAGCCCAGCCCAGAATGAGTTCCAGGACAGCCAGGGTTACACAGAGCAACACCTGTCTATGAAAAACCAGAGGAAAAAATGCAAAAGACATCAACTCTAGCTAGCATACCTTCCAGTGACTTCCTTAGCTTGAACAAGCCAGGTCAAACACGGTCTTATACACAGCACTCCAGCAAACATTCCAGAGTTAATGAGCTCTGAATTGAAAAATTTGGAATTCTCCACATACCTAGATTAGCCTTCATCTCCAGGCTAAAAGCAAGCCATTTCTGCCGTGCTGACACCATAACTTGGTGCTGCTGCACTGGCTTTCCAAAGCCTTCCCCTCTCTGCGTGTGCTGCCTCAGAACACCAATCAGAAAGGACCACCAACCTCCAAGTGTCCGCCCCCATCAAGAACTTCAGGGGCCGGAGCACCCGACTGCTCTTCCGAAGGTGATGAGTTCAAATCCCAGCAATCACATGGTGGCTTACAACCACCCATAATGAGATCTGACGCCCTCCTCTGGTGCGTCTGAAGTCAGCTACAGCGTACTTATGAATAATAATAATAAAACGAATCCTTTACTGGAGAGAGCAACCAGAGCTGACTGCAGTGAGCGGGGTGGACTGGGACGGCCCAGAGCGAGTGGGGCTGGAACGAGCTGGGCTGGCCAGAGCGAGCGGGGCTGAGCGAGCAAGGTTGACTGGGACAAGGGGGAAAAAATAAAATAAAAGAACTTCAACTACCCCAAAACATCTCACTTCCTCCCTGCGTTCTCTTCTCCTGCTGGGTGTTTCCCTTAAGTAGGTTTACACAGAGCACCAGCTACACGCCCGGCCACACCCCTGTGCTGTCCAGGACAGAGCTCAAAGCTACAGGACAGAGCTCAAAGCTACGTGCCAGTGCTTAACCAGATCAAAGTTCTTTTTCTCAGGGGCCTGGGAGAGATGGCTCAGTAGTTAGAGCACTGGCTGCCTACCCAGCCGATGTAGGGTTTATTAGAATCCCCAGTTCCAGAGAGCTGATGTCCTCTTCTGTCTTCTGTGGGTACTACATGCATGTGGTACACAGACATATATGCAGGCAAAAAAAAATCTTTAAACAAATGCAAAAATAAATTTTTTTGAAAGAAGTACTTTATGTGGAATGTTTTTCACTGAATACATTTCAGTTCTTCTGTTCGGTTTCTCCAAACTGACTGCTCTCAAGGCAAAACAGCAGGCTCCCAAGTTAGCAAGGTAGAAAGCTTGGTGCCCAACACTACCAGTTTAAACACACTCATAGTAAAACAAACAAAAGCACAACATGTCGTGAAAAATGCTCTCTCCTCACAGACCAGTGTCCTTAGTCACATTATTAATGGCAATCAGAAACACCCCATACCTTCAGTTAAAAGCACTTGCTGTTCTTGCAGAGCACCCAGTTTCAATCCCAGCACCCACATGGCAGTCCACCAGTCTATACCTCTAGTTCCAGGGGTTCCAGCACCCTCTTCCGGCACAGAAGTGGTGTACAGACATACATATATAAAATAAACCTTTTAAAATAGAACACAAAGGAGCGTTTGAGGTAGTTTCTAGCGGACATTTCTGAACTGCTCATGTTTGCTTTCTAAGGCTTACAACTCTCCATCTCTAGAAGACTTGAACTAACACAGTTCAACTTACTAATCAAGAGTGAAAGAGCCAGGCCTGGTGGCGCACGCCTTTAATCCCAGCACTTGGGAGGCAGAGGCAGGCAGATTTCTGAGTTCGAGGCCAGCCTGGTCTATAGAGTGAGTTCCAGGACAGCCAGGGCTATACAGAGAAACCCTGTCTCGAAAAACCAAACAAACAAACAAAAAGAGTGAAAGGTCAGGCAGTGATGGTGCACTTTCTCCAGACACAGACACTCTCCAGCAGCAGAACAGGGAAGCCCCACTAAGAAGGGAGTCTCCCATTTTGCACGGAGCTCAGAAGGTTCCCCAACAGTGTGGGGTAAAAGCCAGCTTCACAGCAGCTGACTATGATTTGCCTCTTGCTCTAGCAGGGGCGTGGTTTTTCCAGCTACAGAGAGTTCCTGTGACTGTGTGACGTCTGGAATTCTGGGAACTTTAGAGGGTATAAATGCCAGCACCTGGAGAGGGGTGGGGCACTCGGAGGAGGCTACTGCTCCAGTGAGTTGTCAGGGGTCAGGAGCAAAGAAGAAATTAAAGACATACAAAGCATCTTGCCCCAAGGAACGACACCCCTAATCAGCAGGAAATAGTATAAAGAGTCTACACCCACTTTCTCTCTAACCTTCTTTTTCTCCTACCTAGTATTTGGGGCTTGGAAGGGGGGGGTAGAGGTGTAAGAACCAATAAAATAACCCAAAAGTACACCTATAAGACCCTGTATAAGAAAGAAAGAAAGAGAGAGAGAGAGAGAGAGAAAGAGAGAGAAAGAAAGAGAGAGAAAGAGAGAGAGAGAAAGAAAGAGAGAGAAAGAAAGAGAGAGAGAGAAAGAAAGAGAGAGAGAGAAAGAAAGAGAGAGAGAGAGAGAGAGAGAGAGAAAGAAAAGCCGGGCGTGGCGGCACGCCTTTAATCCCAGCACTCGGGAGGCAGAGGCAGGCGGATTTCTGAGTTCGAGGCCAGCCTGGTCTACAAAGTGAGTTCCAGGACAGCCAGGGCTATACAGAGAAACCCTGTCTCGAAAAACCAAAAAAAAAAAAAAAAAAAAAAAAAAAACCGCATTAGGCATTATTCTGTACAAATAATCCTAAAAATGTATAATTTAGTCTAAATGCCCTATAAACTCAATATACATGCTTAAAAATGGGGGAGGAGGGGTTTAAAGACAAGGTTCCTGTTGTGTAGCACTGGCTCCACCCCCCTCCTGACACCCCACAGGGTTTCACTGAGTAGCCCCAGCTGTCCTGCAATTCGACTTGTAGACCAGGAAGCCTTGAACTCAGAGCTCCTCCAGCCTCTGCCTCCCCAGTGCTGGAATTAAAGGCATACCACCACCACCTGGCTAAGCTTAACATTCTTTTTTTTTTTTTCTTTTTTTTAAGATTTATTTATTGTTATATGTAAGTACACTGTAGCTGTCTTCAGACACACCAGAAGAGGGCGTCAGATCCCATTACAGATGGTTGTGAGCCACCATGTGGTTGCTGGGATTTGAACTCAAGCCATTCGGCAGAGCAGTCAGTGCCCTTAACGGCTGAGCCATCTCTCTTAACATTCTTAATGTAATCCTAATATAAAAATTACCAAGAAGTATGAAGCACCTATTTCCCGTTATCTATATCTCCTACTTACATTGTGTATAGAAGCTCTCGTCTAAAAATTAGACATGTACTTTTGTTCAGGACTTTTAAATAAGAGATATGTAGGCATTTACTTTAGAAAGGGCTTTATTTATGTACAAATAACAGTTAACATTCTATCCATAAATTCTACTTTCCAAAAGCAAGAGTTTCTTTTTGGTTGTCTTTTTAAGGTTTAAAAAAAAAAATGCTGGATACGATGGTGCACACCTTTAATCCCGTAACTTGCGGGGCAAGGGCGGGTGGATCTTTGTGAGTGCCAAGCAGACTGACCTACAGAGTGAGTTTCAGGACAGCCAGAACTACATAAAGAGATCATGTCTCAAAAAAAAGAAAGAGAAGAGAAGAGGGGGAGGAAGAGGGAGAGAAAACAAAACCAAACCACACCCTAATCTTTGAAAGGCACCGAGATTCTTCTTCAGCTTCTAGATCAAAGCTGAGCAGGAAGGAAAGGAGAATCTTTCGGGACAAATGTCACAATCTAGACATTCAGGCAAAGTTTAATAACCCAGCCCACCTCCAACATCACAGCTGCGGGCTGAATGGCTGAAGCAGGTCAGACGGCCCAACAAAACTCAGCTGTGCTGTGTGCTGCCCTTATGCAACTGTCAGAAATTACTAAACATACTAGACCAAAACAAAAAAAAGACTCAGGTAGACATGAGAACAGTCAATTCCTTGTGTGACCTCCATTTCAATAACCCTAATAAACAGACTATCCCAATGCACGGAAAATATAGTACATCATTTCGAATTTCACACAGGAAGACTGTTGGCTCAACCATTTTATGCCCACAGTTCATGTCTTCATCTACACACAAACTTTCCTGTTTGCACGAGCATAACACAGTGAAGCAGAGTGCTGAGCTGAGACCTAACAACGTTTAAGGGGGAAGCACATTGAATCACCCTTGTCTGAGGAGCCTCCTGGAACCAATGAATAACTTAGGGGCCGAGAGTCTCCCCTCCACTCCAGTGTGCACAGGGCTGATCTCGGGCAGCATGGTTAGGAAGCTTCCTCCATGTCCACATCCTCCTGTAACTGCTGGACCATCTTTTCCTCCAGCTGCTTTCCTTTGCCTTTAAAAGATGCACAAGATGCAGAATGTAAATACAGTGCTCATGTGTGAGATTCTCAAAAGTAAACTCAAATTTAAATAGGAGAAAAGTGTAAAACACAGGAACTCATGCATGACTCTGCAGAACTGATTCCAGCATTCTACAAGGCATCCTGACTGCCCTGCAGTAGCAGCCATTACTAGAAAGTTAGGAATACTAGCCAAACACACCCAGGTCTTGGGAATGCACAAAGCATTCTACAAATGCACCAGCACAAACTTCTGTAAGCCCGATGAACCGTGAGAAACCACAGACAAATCCACATGCCCTACACCACTCGAGCAGAAGAGGGCTACTGAGAGCTAAAGGAAGCAGGCTCTCCACTCTTTCTGGGCTCTGCCGCATCATGTGCATCAGGAACAAACACCCCGGGGTTTGGTCTAGTGGTTTTGATGGAATTAGGCACAAACATGACGGAAGTAGTCCCTTCACAAACCAAATCAAGGTCTAATTACAGAGTTTGCCTTTACTAAAACTTAGTTAATTTCTCTCTACCTTTGAGTAATCTGCATTTAAAAAGAATCATTATGTACAAGATTGTCTTTTCTGCAGGCTACACAAAAGACTAGAGAAAACCTGTGCCCAGGTAAAGTGGAACGAGCAGAAGGTTTTATTACAAAGTGCCCCTGGAATGTGGTACCAGGATCACCTGGAGAGCTACAGGACCTAGGCTTTTGTGTTTATACTCAAAGTCTCCCAGATTATTCCAAAACAAACCAAAGGTTTAGAGTTGGTAACCTGAAGTGTCTTTTAGTCAATGTATGAGGTAAACATCATCTATGCAATTATTGCACAAAAACTTTTGTTTAACTTATAAGGGCATTTGTGGAAGAATAGAAGGGAGAGACACCACAAGCCACAGCCTGTCCACAACGGGGGACACTGAGTGAGCGGCACTTTATAGACAGAGCATAAGCTGGGGCCCAATCACACTGCCACCAAAATCCACTCCTGTCTGTACTCACCGGCGAGAGGAGCCCGGATGAGATGGATGTTCTGCTTGACCTCCTTGATGTCCTGAACCTTCTGTAGCTCTTTGTTCTTCTTCAACCTGTGACAGATTGCATCAAAGCCACACTTCAGTGACAAAACTTCTGAGACTTTAACTCCCACCACAGCTTCTGCATTCACTAATGATGCTGGCTGCAGGGGGCACAGGTCGGGGGTATAAGGAGCTGGCCACCCTTCTGCTCCTTCCTATTCCCCACCTCCCACTCAGCAACAGCTGCTGCAGGTCAACATGGAATCAGCTGGGTCCCAAATCACGTTTATCCATAAGCTAAGGCAAAGTCACCTGTTGAGCCCTTACCAATAGATATCCTCTTCCCTACTCTATGTCAAAACTATGTTCAAGTTCCTAATTAACAGGGTTTGTATCCTAGCAACCTGTCCACTACACCCACTGTGCCCAGTGTGGTGCAGTGAGGGTCTCAATTCGTATCTGCTGACAAATGAGCGTCTCACTGAGGACTCGGGAGATGTCAGAGCCCGTTTCCATAGCAAAGACACAAAACCCTATCATACAAGGTAGCCTCCCAACTGCCAGCATGTGTGTCCACCCCCCTTACAGAGCACAATCTCCATAGCTTGGTTAGTTCCTCAGCCATTACAGAAGCATAAAACACACGACATTCACCAGAAACACTGAGCTGTCCTCACAACACTCATGCTCACCTTCTGAAATACAGAAGCCACCACGGCAGCTTCTGTACTAAGACCTCTACGGTGGCTAGATGAAGGCTAACTTTTGCCAGTGACATGGCTCAGTGGGCAGAGGCACTTGCTGTCCAGCCCAACTACCCGAGTTCAATCCCTTGGGCCCAGAGTGCACAGAAAGCATCAACTGCAAGATGTCTCGGAGTGCCACATACTCACCATGGCATGTACACACACACACACACACCATCTCACACACACACACAATCTTAGGCTGGGTATGGGGCACACTCCTTTAATCCCAGCACTCAAAAAAGTAGAGGCAGCTGAAACTCTAAGTTCCAGGCCACAGAGAACTATAAGACCCTGTCTCAAAAGGCAAAAAAATAAACAAGAAAAAAGAAAAGTCAGGAGAAAAGGCCCAGGGGTTAAAAGCACTGCTTGCCCTTGCAGAGAGCCTGGGTTCTCCCAGGGCTCACATGGTGGCCCACAACTGTTGTGACTCTAGTTCCAGATCTGATGTCTTTTTCTGACTCTGCAGGCAGTGCACACTCATTTACACATGCAGACAAAACACTCATATAAAATAAAAATCCCCCTTTTTAAAGAGTTAATAAACAGATAAAGGTGAATTTCCCTGTGTTAAGGCAGAGCTCAGCCCTGGCCAGGCCAAGGAAAGTATGTGCTCCTGTGAGACAACAAAGAACTACAGAAATGAAAACGACTTGTCTCCCACAGCAGGAGAGCCTGAGGGACTCCCACTGGGCAGATGTGGGCCACACAGAACATCAAACAACAACATGAACCATAGCCCCCCAAATACCACAGGAGGCCATGGACACAGACCCAGTATGCTGATATGAATAAAGGAAATTCTGAAAGTAGAGAAAGGGAGAGCCATTTCTGACATGAGAACATTTCACACTGAGGCCAGACTCCCTGATGGAGGCTAAAAACAAGAACAAATCTGAGGAATAGCAAGCTCTTTCCAGAATCTTCTCCATTATCAGTTACCATGGACAAAACAAGTCTAATTTTGTTCAGGAGAAACCCACAGACAACACTGTAACCAAAGAGTCAAATTTAACAGGGACAGGACACATGAGGACAAGGACACCATGATGACTGGGGCATTCCTTCCAGGGCAACTAGGTAAACCACAAGGAAAAGCAGATAAACCTAAATGAAGAGACGTTCTACACAACTGATATACAAGAGTACAACCAGGCTGGTATGTACTCTTCAAAACTGTTTACACCTGTAAGACAAAGCAAGCCAGGACCTGTCCATGGGTAAGAAGCCCCAAGAGACAGACAGGACCTGTCCATGTGTAAGGAGCCCAAAGAGACAGACAGGGCCTGTCCATGTGTAAGGAGCCCAAAGAGACAGCCAGGACCTGTCCATGTGTAAGGATCCCAAAGAGACAGCCAGGACCTGTCCATGTGTAAGGATCCCAAAGAGACAGCCAGGGCCTGGAAGCAGAAGCGGCCTCTGCTGGCCACACAGCAGTCCTGTACCTTGTCTACTTCCTGATGGGAAATCATACTGTGTTTAAGTAAAGAAAGATTCTTATGTGGGACGGATCACCGAGGCACATACAAGTGTTCAGCTCACTGTACAGTGACAGTGAAAAAAGGAGAAAATACACAAGTGTTTGTCACACTATTCTTCCTAGGGTTTTTAAAAATACGAAGTGTTTTCAAAATTAAAAACAGTTTAAAAAAAAAACAGTTTTAAAAATACCAGTGCCTCTAGAAATCTCATAATTATTCCTCTATACATATACATACCTGTTCATTATAAATTTGGCCTGGCGCTTCTGTTTGATCTCTTCAACTCTCTTCATTGCATCAACTACAAGGGAAAAAAAAATGACAGTCAGCAAATGTACACACATTCAACTAGTAGGATTGTAACAAGCACTTTAAATACTTCTGCATGATTTTGGCTTAAATGAAACAATTCACTACTAACTTCTGACAGAGCTAAAGGTATGAGGTTATGCTGTGCTCACAAGTCAGGGTTAGGAACCACTACAACAGGTTAGGGAACAATGTTAGACTTCCATATGTATACACGAAATACTTTCAAAAAGTCTGTCTTTAGGATTCAATACAAAAGATGAACAGAATCCATGCAGGGAGGAAAAGTTGTATGGTACTGCTTTTTTTTTTTTTTTCCCCTTGAGACAGAGTTTCTCTGTATAGCCCTGGCTGTCCTCGAACTCAGAAATCCGCCTGCCTCTGCCTCCCAAGTGCTGGGATTAAAGGCGTGAGCCACCACCACCCAGCTGGTACTGCTTTTTAACAGCATTTCCAGATCTGGGAATTAGTCTGTGAATACCTGAGCCAGTCAACAAGGAACGAACACCAGGGACTGAGAACTCAGTGTAGGCCAGGACTGAGTGTGCTCTGCAAGCTGAAGGCTGCATGAGAGCAGCCATGGGAAGGAGAGAATACACAGAGGGGACCTGTCACACACAAAAACACTGCAACCTCAAAGAGCTCACACAGCAGACACCTATAACACCAGCACTCGGGAAGACAAGGCTGTGAGTTCAAGGCCAGCCATGACTTCACACCAAGATCCTCTTAAAAGTGAAAAAAAGAAACTAAGTTTTATAACACTTTTCCTCCCTACCAGCATCTCTGTCATCTACTTGGGGTGATGGGGGTGCCACACACACAAGTGCTGAACACTATTGTTTTCAAATTTTGGGCCTGTAACTTCATATTTATCCAAAAAAGCACTTGGATGTACCCTTAAAATCAGTACCAATCGCCTTAAGTTCAGCATCTTCGCATCTTCCCGTGCAAGGCAGCCAGTCTAGCATACTGGGTTTGCCTACTTCCTAACCAGTCTCACCTCACACACCAAAACACTCTCCTTATTTATTCCTTCAGAATGTGTGGTTTGTATTTTGGGTGATGCTTCAAGCTTAATAATTATAATATTTGTATATGGATACACCAGCCAATTTCTGAGGACTTCAAATTCAGCCAAATTCTAAAAAGAACCTTGAACAACTTACAATTAAAGACATAAACCAACCAACAGGAACATTCACATGAGAGGAAAAAGAGCCAAGCAAGGAATTAAGTTTGTCATTTGCATAACAAGCCAGCAGATGAAGTCACAGAAGGCCCACAGTCTCTGCTACCCCAAGACTTACTAGTTTTATTCCACAGCTCACGCTGGTATTTCACAGGTTCATTTCTACGTTTTTCAAATTCAAATGAGTTGTCCTATAAGACAGAATATAGTGTTGACAAGAAAGATGGTAAGCAAGCATTGTTTAAAACAGTCCCCTTTGCACAAAAATCCTAAGTGGACGCATATTAAGACACTGTCCTAGTTATACTGGAGAATGCTGGTTGAAAACAGCTCTTTTCTGAGGGATTCTCCGAGGGAAAGGGGACTTCCTCCCTCCCTCCCTCCCTCTGTGGCTGTCCAGCAGCTGTGAGAATTATAGACAACTGAAGGGCTTTCCCAACTTCTGAGCTCTAGATGAGAATCACAGGCAGAAATTCCATTATATAAACCACTTTTCATAGATCAAATCAAATACCAAGAATTCATGTTGTTTCTATCTAAGAGCTGTTAGAGTGTAAAGTTGTGAGCCCACACACCTGCAGGGATAACTAACCCATGTGGTGCTGGGCCCTCCACATGGGGGTATTTTGATAGTCAATGAGCATGCATCTGAAGACATGCAAAATGATCTGAAAGGCTGCAGGTGTGCCTTTGCTTCCAAATGTAGCTGACAGAAGATACAGAATAGCATCTCTATGCCAGCTACTTCACTTACAAATGTGAGCTTCTCCTCAGCTCACAGTCAGTGTCCCCGGCAGTAAGGCAGCTGGGGTAGGGGAGGAGCTGGGTAGGGGAGGAGCAGGATTGGCACCCTCTATCTTGGGCATTAAAGAGATCCTGCTGCCTCACCCACACTGAAGACTATTTCTGAAAGAGTAACTGATTTGGCCTCCCATCCTATATGGCCTGCAGCTGTGTTCACTAGACAGCCCTGGGATTGGGAACCAGGATCGGGATTATAGATTATACCTTTAAGTGACAGGAAGGAGGCAGGTCACAGGTTTAAGGAGAAAGGACAGCCACAGAGGGGCACACCTTAAAGCTTCTACCTCCAGCAAAAGACACCTGCGGCTTCAGTCACCTCCCTCTTCAGACACCAAGTATCCCCTCAGCCCTTAGCTTGCCCTAATACCAACACTTCTAGCTTTTGCTCTCCGACAGAGTCCTACCAAGGACTTGCAGAAACCAATACGTGTCTGTTTCAAACCTCGCCTGAGCCCCGGTGCTACTCAGGGGCTCTTCAGTTCATCTCCCCACCTCCACCCAGCCCTGAAAGTCCAAGCTCCCACTTCATCCAACCCGTTTACATGATTTTTCTTCTTCTTTGCCAAAGCCAAAAACAGTTTTGTGGAGGAGAGAGAGACACAGACAGGGACAGAGACAGAGAGATGGAGAGGAAACAAAAGAAAAGAAATAAGTAAAGAACAAAAAACAAACTTTTACATACTAGAGTATCAGTTTTTCCCTTTTCCGAAGTCTACAGAACAATGAATTTTAGGATCGTGTGAGAATGAGACTTCCCATAGAGAAATAAAGCAGCAGCCACACCGCAGGACCCACGCTCAGGCCAGGCCACCACCTGTACTCACCACCGTGAGCTCCTTGCCGGCTGCTTTCCGGAAGGCTTTAGTCCACCTGATCTTGCGTGGGTTCCTCTTCTTCTTAAAGTTTTTATGACACTTGGATTTGCAGAATCGGAACACCTACAGGACACTCAAGTTAAAATACCGAAGAGCTGAAGAGTCAACAATCAAAACGTGTCCACACACCCCCCCAGCCAACCAAAAAGAAAAAAACAAACAAAAAACTACTATAAAGCAAAAAAACGGACACTCACAAAAAAAACTAAGGACACCTAGAATCACATACAACATCAGAACAGAAGGACATTCAAGTGTTTGACGGGTGTCATACATCATCTCTACCAGGTAAGTGGCCTGAAACAAGCCATCACTAATCACTTTCGAGAATAATACCTCACACTGGCCTTATGTGAAGGAATATTCTAAGAAAAGCTCCTTAAATACCTTCTCCATTTGCTAAATTCTCAAAACCGCTTTCCTATACCCCTAGTGAGGGTGAGATCTGAGCCACACTGAAATCCTATTTGCTTCCTTCTGACATTCTGGCTGAATGCACAAAATATTTTCAAAACTAAGACTACTAGTAGGTCATTCTTCCTTTTCATTTCCAGTGTCTATTTTATCATTGACCATGAATTACAGTAAATCCCTTTTTTGTTGTTCTGAAACAAAGTCCTACATGCAGTCCAGGCTGGCCTGCAACTTGGAATCATCCTGCCTCAGACTTCTACCTATTTGGATTACAGACATTTGCTTCCATGTTGTGTGCTGGATGTGTCTTTAAAGATCATATTCTCAGGTCTGAGTCTTGTCTATTTTAATTCCCCAAAGCAGCAGCAACTTTCACCTTATTAACACTTCAGTATGTTCTTGAAATCGATAGTAAGGCTTTTACAAGTCTAAGCTACATTACTTTGTTACCTATAATGCCTTTAAAAATAACACTATCTCGAGCCCGGCAGTGGTGGCGCACGCCTTTAATCCCAGCTCTTGGGAGACAGAGGCAGGCGGATTTCTGAGTTCGAGGCCAGCCTGGTCTACAGAGTGAGTTTCAGGACAGCCAGGGCTATAGAGAGAAACCCTGTCTCAAAAAACCAAGAATAGTTAATAATGTGTGTCACTGGAAGCAACATAAAGAGTAAGCCTTTGAGGTTACTGGGCGCTAGCAAAGAAAGCTGAGTATGGTAACTAAAATGTGTGACCCGGTCAGAAAACTAAACTAAGAAAGCCTGTGCATGAGGCACAAATCATAATGCTTTTGCTTACATACTTCATTCCGTGAGAACCTTCAAGAAGTGGGATAGTGAAGGCTGCCGAAGTAGCTAGTTAGTTCCCCCAAAGAACCCCCATGCTGTCTCTCTCCTAGCTCACCTCCAGCAAC
Source organism: Mus minutoides (assembly GCA_902729485.2). Taxonomy (NCBI): domain Eukaryota; kingdom Metazoa; phylum Chordata; class Mammalia; order Rodentia; family Muridae; genus Mus; species Mus minutoides. The sequence goes on from LR750037.1 coordinate 619,363, forward strand.
AATGCAAAAGTATATAAGGCTCAGACACCATGTCCATTAACCGCTACAGACAACCCCACCTCCCACTGTACGTGAGCATGAAGTCTCCTTAAGCATGAATTCGACCGACTTCCTGACCCTGGGGCAGCCCGGGTGGCCTGCGGATGAGATGTGCGTCTGACAGCAACGAGGAGACCTCGCCGGCAGTGAACCGACGGCGAGTCCAGCCCAGGCCACTCCACGGCGCTCAGAACCCGGCGCGAGCAGCGCGCGCTCCAGTCCCCGAGCCGTCCGGAGCGTGCGGTCCACGGCCGCCTCACCTTGCAGTCGTTGCGGACGAACATCATGCCGTGGCCCGGGTAGATCGGCCCGGAGCAGAAATAACACTTTTCGATCCTCATGTTGACCCCGCGTGGGACCCACCTTCCGGACGCGGAGCTGGAAAGGAAGTGAGACGTCACTTCCTAGCCGCCGGAAGCGAGTCCCTGACCCGACCCGGAAATGGTATCTTAGAATATGAGTGAGTTGAACGTAAAGGCACCCTCCGACCCACGTGTGCGCAACCGCAGCAGCAGCAGCGCCCCGCGCAGACGCAGAGGCTATAGACTGCATCTGGGAGTTGTGGCCAAAGTCTGCTTTACCCCAGGCTTGTCTTCCCCAAAGGACTTGGCAGGAGTGCGCAACTAGAACCTTCCACCCTGGTCTTAGGAGAGCAACCTACTCAAAGTCAGGACAGCTTGGAAGAGTTGGTTCTTTCACCATGTGGGTCTCAGGGATTGATCACAGATCACTTAACCTGATTTTGTATTTTGGAAGAGGGTCTCGTTTTGTGTAATCTGGAACTGGCTATGTAAACCAAGCAGGCCTCGATCTAATAAGAGATCTCCCTACCTCTGCCTCCTTAGTACTGGGATTAAAGGGGTGTACTACCAGGTGCTGGAGAGATGGCTCTAGGGTTAAGAGCACTGGTTGTTCTTCCAGAGGACCCAGATTTCATTCCCAGAACTCACATGATAGTTGACAACCATCTGTAACTCCAGTTCCAGGGGATCTGATGCCTTCTTCTGGCCTCCAAAGGCACCGGGCATACACACAGTACACTGACATATATGTAACCAAACTTCCTACACAGATAAGATAAATTTTAAAGGAGGGGGGCTGGAGTGATGAGCACTGGCTGCTCTTCCAGAGGACCTGGGTCCAGAAGACATGTAGGCAAAACATCAATGCACGTGAAAATAAAAATAAAATATTCTAAAAGGGAGGGGTGGGAGCCTGGAGAGATGGCTCAGCGGTTAAGAGCACTGATTGCTCTTCCAAAGGTCTTGAGTTCAAGTCCCAGCAACCACATGGTGGCTCACAACCATCCCTAATGAGATCTGATACCCTCTTCTGGTGTGTCTAAAGACAGCTACAGTGTACTTACATATAATAATAATAAGCTGGGCATGGTGGTGCATGCCTTTAATCCCAGCACTTGGAAGGCAGAGGCAGGCAGATTTCTGAGTTTGAGGCCAGCTTGGTCTACAGAGTGAGTTTCAGGACAGCCAGGGCTACACAGAGAAACCCTGTCTCGAAAAAACAAAATAATAATAATAATAATAAAATATCTTTTTTTAAAGGGAGGGGGTGTACTACCATGCCTTGCTATTTTTGAAATCGTATTGTTTTATGTGTTTTACTTGCTTAGTATGTACACATTGTGTGTGCTGTGCCGGCCAATGTCAGACGATGGCATAGGGTCCCGGGAACTGGAGTTAGAGATAGGTGTGAGTCTCCATGTGGACCCTGGGACTGAACCCAAGTCCTCTGGAAGAGCAGCCACTGCTCTTAGCCTCTGAGTCATCTCTCCAGTGCCTCATTCTGTTTTTGAGGTCTCCGTCTCAATATATAGCTCAGGGCTCCCTAGAAATCATGATCCTTCTGCCTCTGTGCTGATATTGTAGAGGTGTGCCACCTGGCTCGATATTTACCTGCTGATCATATATTGGAATATTTAAAATATGCTCTGAGAGGCCAAACCTACTCCATCTTGGGACCAGCCTCCATCTTAAAAGAAAGAAAGCCTGAGATTTGGCCGACAGCTGAACCCAAGCTGCACCCAAGTACCAGGAAGGACCCCACAGCTTGTCCTGGGCCAGAATTACTCCCTAGCTACTTCCTAGCAACAGTTAATCAAAGATTAGTGTGATTGTTTAAAATGTACTTTCAGACCATTTGTCATTGTCTACAGTCTTGCTTTAGAGCACCCACCTATGGTCATACAGTAGTTACTCAATTAGATACTTGCTAGGCTAAATTCCCCTCACAATTTCTTATAAAGCCTTGTCCCCTAAGACCTTGGAGCTACACCCTCCCATTCTGCTGGCAGAGATGGCAGTGTGGTCCAAGCTCAAGCTTGTAATAAAGACTCTAATGCATTGCATCAGAATCGTCTCCTTGGTGGGTTTTTGGGATTCATGAACTTCCTGGCACAACATTTTAAGTAAAACATGCACCCCTGGATGGAGCACATAGTCCCAGCACTCAGGAGGAAGAGGCGGGCAGATCTCCAAGAGGCCCAGAACAGCCAGGGCTACATAGAGAAACGCTGTTTTGCAAAGCATTAAATTTTTGGCTAAGACTAATAGTGCATGTCTTTAACACCAGCACTCGGGATGCAAAGGTAGACTGGGGGCGGGGGGCGAGGGACTCTGTGGGTTCTCCACCAGCCTGGTTTATGTAGCAAGTTTCAGGTCAGCCAGAATTATTTATTGAGGCCCTGTCAAAGGAAGAGGGAGGGGGAGGACTTTGTGGCTACCAGAAAAATGAAATGGCATATACCCTGTGTCTTAGGGTTTCTATTCCTGCACAAACATCATGACCAAGAACCAAGTTGGGGAGGAAAGGGTTTATTCGGCTTACACTTCCATACAGCTGTTCATCACCAAAGGAAGTCAGGACTGGAACTCAAGCAGGTCAGAAAGCAGGAGCTGATGCAAATTATGGAGGGATGTTCTTTACTGGCTTGCTTCCCCTGCTTGCTCAGCCTGCTCTCTTATAGAACCCAGCCAGAGATGGTCCCACCCACAAGGGGCCTTTCCCCCTTGATCACTAATTGAGAAAATACCCCACAGCTAGATCTCATGGAGGTACTTCCCCAACTGAAGCTCCTTTCTCTGTGATAACTCCAGCGGTGTCAAGTTGACACAAAGCTATCCAGTACACCCTGTATCATGTATCTTATACTGCTAGACAAAAAGCTCTGCAGGCTTGCCTGCCCTCCTGTCCGCCTGGCCTGTGTATCATCTTGATCAAACATTACCACTTTTCCTGTGTGCTAGGACCAAACCCAAGGTCGTGAGCATTCTAGGCAAGTACTCTACCACTAAGTACACCCTCAACCCCCAAAACTATAGTCTTCTGTTCCTTAGTTGACCTCACTGAACAGAAGACCCAAAATACCAGTGCCTTGGGCCTCAGGTCCCAAACATGCAACTAAGAAATGAGAGAGGTTGTTCTTCTAGCTTTCCGACCAGGAGGTAAGTGCCACCAGGGGCAGCTTTGAGTTTTCAGAAAGCCCACACACTTTTCTTAGTTCATTCTAACCTGTGCTTTATGGGTCGTGTTTAAGCTCACAGCTGCTGCTCCAGTGCCAGCCTGCCCACTGCCATGCTCCCTGCCAAGGCAGTCATGGACTCACCCTCTGAAACTGTGAGCCTGAGTTAAACACTTTCATATGTTTTCTCATGGCAATAGGAAATAACTAAATAACTTAGAAAATAATTAAGACACTTCCCATCTCTAACGGCCCTTTAGTTTGTAAACTGTTTCCTACATTTGTATACGCAGCCGTGTTTATAGTCCTAGACACTTGGATAAGCTGATACAGGAGGACTGCTTGAATCCAGGAGTTGTAGGCCATTGTCTTAAGAGTTTCCAGTGCGGGCTGGTGAGATGGCTCAGCGGTTTAAGAGCACTGATTGCTCTTCTGAAGGTCCCGAGTTCAAATCCCAGCAACCACATGGTGGCTCACAACCATCTGTAACAAGATCTAACGCCCTCTTCCCGAGTGTCTGAAGACAGCTACAGTGTACTCACATATAAAAAAAAGTTTCCAGTGCTATGATAAAACACCATGACCAAAAGACTCTGAGGGAATAAAGGGTTTATTTCCACTTACAACCAGAATTCAGAGCACAAACTGATATAGAAGCACGAACTCCAGCCAGGCGTGGTGGCGCATGCCTTTAATCCCAGCACTCGGGAGGCAGAGAGGCAGGTGGATTTCTGAGTTTGAGGCCAGCGAGTTCCAGGACAGCCAGGGCTATACAGAGAAACCCTATCTCGAAAAACCAAAAAAAAAGAAGAAGAAGAAGAAGAAGAAGAAGAAGAAGAAGAAGAAGAAGAAGAAGAAGAAGAAGAAGAAGAAGAAGAAGAAGCACGAACTCCATAGAACTCCATGGAGGAGTGCAGCCTATTGGCTTGCTCAGCCTGTATTCTTAGAGCATCTAGGACCACCAACCCACCCAAAACAAGCTGGACCTTTCCACATCCATCAAGAAATAGCACCACAGGCTTATCTACAGACCTGGGCATTTTCTCAGCTGAGGTAAGTTGTGTCAAACCAACATAAAACACAGACAGCATAGACATCTGTGTCAACACAGCAAGACTCCATTGACAGGGAGAGGAGAGGAATATTAAAATGAGGGAGAAAAAAACAGAGCAAAAGGGGGAAAATAGCTTAATTTTAAAATCATTTAAAAATAATGTGCCGGGCATGGTGGCGCACACCTTTAATCCCAGCACTTGGGAGGCAGAGGCAGGCGGATCTCCGAGTTCGAGGCCATCCTGGTCTACAGCGTGAGTTCCAGGACAGCCAGGGCTACACAGAGAAACCCTGTCTCGAAAAAAACCAAAAAAATAAAAATAAGAAAATAATGTATATGACATTGGAGAGTGCTTCTGTGCTTAAGAGCAGTTTTTGTTGTGAAAAAGCCAGATTTTGTTCCTAGGAAGCTCGTGGTAGCCAACACCTACCTGTAACTGCAGTTTCAAGGAGTCAGCAGCTGTCCTCCGGCTCACAAGCACTGCTACAGACCTAGTACATACACATACACATAGCCAAAACACTCATAGAATTCAAAAATAAGTATTGGGGGCCTAGAGAGATGGCTCAGTGGTTAAGAGCACTGACTGTTCTTCCAGAGGTCCTGAGTTCAATTCCCAGCACCCACATGGTGGCTTACAACCATCTGTAATAGCATCCGATGCCCTCTTCTGGTGTGTCTGAAAAGAGTGATAGTGTACTCATATACAGAAAATAAATCTTTTAAAAAAATAAATATTGGGGCTAGAGAGATGTCTCAGCAGTTAAAAACATACAGCGTTCATGTGGCTCATAACTGTTTAACTCCAGCTACAAGAGACTGGGGACTCTAGCCTCAACAGGCACCTGTATGTGCATGCGCACGCAGAAAAGCAGGCTCTAGGATAAACTGTGGGTGCGTACACACATCCCTCCCCAATTTTCCTTTCTTTTGGTGTGTGTGTGTGTGTGTGTGTGTGTGTGTGTGTGTGTGTGTGCGCGCGCTAAGACAGGTATGGTGCCCCATGCCTTTAATCCCAGAACTCATGAGGCAGAGAGAGGCAAGTGATCTATTAAATGTGCATGTATATAGTTTCAAGAATGTAATGAATAGGGCTGGCGAGATGGCTCAGTGGTTAAGAGTACGGACTGCTCTTCGGAAGGTCCCGAGTTCAAATCCCAGCAACCACATGGTGACTCAGGGTTAGGGTTCTTCTGGAGTGTCTGAAGACAGCTACAATGTACTTACATATAATAAATGTTTTAAAAAGATTTATTTTTAAAAAAAGAATGTAATGAATACCAGAATGCCTCTTTTGGAAGCCATTCATAGATACACCTTGTGCTCGATTTTATATAATTTTGTATGCACATGCATGTGACTATGCATGTGGGGGAACTGGCTCTCTCCTTCCCCCACTGTGGATTCCAGAGATTGAACTCAGGCCCTCAGCCTGGGTAGCAGGCAGCCTTACCTACTGAGACATCTCAACCAATTTTCTATGTATTTTGATAAAGTGATTCATCTATAAAGATAGCAATAATGGCCGGGCGTGGTGGCGCTCGCCTTTAATCCCAGCACTCGGGAGGCAGAGGCAGGTGGATTTCTGAGTTCGAGGCCAGCCTGGTCTACAAAGTGAGTTCCAGGACAGCCAGAGCTATACAGAGAAACCTTGTCTCGAAAACAAACAAACAAAAAAAGATAGCAATAATGGTGACCAATACATCTAATTTAACAGTGAGAGTAATTGTACCTTCTCAGATATACACATTTGACAAAGGTTGGTAATCAAAAAAAGGTAGAGCTTAAAAGTCAATGGAAAAGCTATACACATGGACAAAACAAATGGGCAAGGTTGTTGTTTGGTACTATAATTTTTTCTTTTTTTGGTTTTTCGAGACAGGGTTTCTCTGTGTAGCCCTGGCTGTCCTGGAACTCATTTTGTAGACCAGGCTGGCCTCGAACTCAGAAATCCACCTGCCTCTGCCTCCTGAGTGCTGGGATTAAAGGCGTGCACCACCACGCCGCCCGGCACTATAATATATTTTAAAGTGCCTATTCTTCAACACAATTCCACTCAAAAGATGTACAGAAACACTATGATGAAAAGTACCTGTAAAATTGGTAATATGAGAATGGCCTTGAAAATGTAAGGAAGGCCAACAATCTTGATCCAGTGGAAAACTTCAAAGGAGGATGCTGAACTCTACTGCGCATGGTGCGAGTGCTGGAGATGAACCCAGAGCCCTGCGCATGCCAGACAGGTGCTCTATCATCACCATGAGACATCTTTAGCCAGTGATTTCTCTGGAAAGATTTGTACATTTTGAAGTGTGTTATGTATCTGTGTGTGGATTTGTGCACACACAAGGACAGTTCCTACAGAGACCAGAAGGTACCATTGGCTTCCCTGGAACTGGAGATACAGACCATTGTGAGTCACCCAAATGTGGGGGCTGGCGAGTGAACGCTGCAGCAACAGTTCATGCTGAGCCACCTCTCCAGTCTCTAAGTTTAAAAATTAACACATTTCTTCATATATATAAATATATAAATTACATATAAAGGATGTCACATTTAAAGGTTTTTGGGGTGCCCTTTTTTTTTTTTTTTTTTTTTTTTTTTTTTTTTTTAGTTTTTCGAGACAGGGTTTCTCTGTGTAGCCCTGGTTGTCCTGGAACTCACTCTGTAGACCAGGCTGGCCTTGAACTCTAAAGAGATCTGCCTGCCTCTGCCTCCCAAGTGCTGGGATTAAAGGCATGCGCCACCACCACTCAGTTGAACATTTTCAGCTCAGATGTACTGGACATAGTGCTCAGGCCCCATTGTGCACAATCCCATTATCCTGGAAGAGCGGAGATGTGAGTGAGGCAGGAAGACTGTGTTTTAGTCCAGCCTGAGCTTCTTAGTGGCTTTCTGTGTCAGTGTTTTAGGGCTGGAGACATAACACAGTCATATCCTGAAGTGTCGCCAAGCATGCACAGAGCCTTGGGTTTGGTTTCCAGCACTGTATAAAGCAGAAATAGTGGCGCACCCCTGTACCCCAGCACTTGGCAGTAGAAGGACCAGAAATTCAATATCATCCTTGGCTACATAGTGAATCTCAGGTCAGCCTGGGCTATAAGACCATGTCTCAAAACAAACAAAAAAGCATCTGTAAACAGCTCAATTACAGAGCGCCTACCTGCACTTCTAGTGCTTGTTCCAACCAAGGATGCTTCATTCACACAGCTTACCATATTCTTTGAAAGTCGTTTTAGACCTATTCCTTTTTTTAAAGATTCTTTCCTTTCAAACATGTTTTTTAAAGATTTTAATTATTATTTTTAAAGATTTATTTATTTTATGCGTATGAGTATACCACCATTGCTCTCTTCAGACACATCAGAAGAAAGCATCAGATCCCATTACAGATGGTTGTGAGCCACCTTGTGGTTGCTGGGAATTGAACTCAGGACCTCTGGAAGAGCAGTCAGTGCTCTTAACCAAGGAGCCATCATCTCTCCAGTCCGTTTTAGGCCTTTTCAGTGAGTGCAGAGTTTTCCTTAATTTCAAAACAGTCAAGAAACTCCTTTTTGGGCTGGAGAGATGGCTCAGTGGTTAAGAGCACCGACTGCTCTTCTGAAGGTCCTGAGTTCAAATCCCAGCAACCACATGGTGGCTCACAACCATCCGTAATAAGATCTAGTGCCCTCTTCTGGTGTGTCTGAAGACAGCTTCAGTGTACTTACATATAACAATAAATAAATCTTAAAAAAAAAAAGAAAAAAGAAACTCCTTTTCCCAGAATCAGACATTTAGACAAAAGCCAGAGTTCCTTCCAGGGTTAAATATATTTCCTCCTCCTTCCCGAAAGCAGTCATTCTTATCTCTGGCAGATGGTTGTAGGCTCCATTAACATATGCCTATGGCACCAGTTCAAGTATCAAGGTCAATGCTTGCCTCTAGGCTCCCTCAGACTACACACAAGCTCTCTTCCTCCCAGGTACCCAATCCCCTATAATCCAGCATATACAATATATTCCCCCTCACTCCACCCTGGTCCCTTCTCTCTGTTCTCAGAACAGCCAGCCTTGGCTGTTTAGAATAGCCAGAGTAGCTATTTGGGTTTCTTTACCCATTTCAGTTAGCTATCTGCTGCTGACTTTCTTGTAAAACAGGAAATCTGAAAGCTAATGTGGCAGTGTACTGAAACTCCAGCATTAGGAGACAGAGGCAAGAAAACCCTAAGTTCAAAGTCATCTTCCACCATGTAGGAAACTAGACAGTCTGGGCTACAGGAGACCATCGCAACCCTACTTCCTATCCTCCCAATACACAAGAGCCTATAGTCCCACCACTTGGGAAGTTGGGGGGACAAGAATTCTGAGAAGAGGGAGGCATTTACAGGAAACATGTGGGGTGCATCATACCAAGAAAAACAAGCCGTCTTAGACAGGCCTAACATGTTCTTTCTCATTAGAGGGAATATAAATTCAAAGAAATAAGCTTTAAAAAGGAGAGGCAAAGGTAATAACTGGCAAAGGTAATCAAAGCCCATGTTAGGAGCAATGTCATCATGAAACCCACTTATACCATATATACAAGGATATAGTTGTTATGGTTAAATCTTTAGAATTGGCCAATGTGGTGCCCAAAATTAACCTGTAAACCCCACCTGCCCAGGAACAGGTAATTTCCTGGAATGCTGGTATGTCTCAGTAATTCTTGGGAGATAAGCCTCATGGGAAAGTAAGCTGGCCTATAAATTTATCCTTACAAGTCCCTGCAATACTTGGCTAAAGGCCATTCCAACTGGGAAATTCCTGGGGAAAGTTCCTGACCAAAGTCCATTTCTTTTTGGTCAGTATTGAATATTTAATACTTGCTTTAAATTTGGCCCAGAAAAAAAAAAATGGCCCGGAATGGTGGAGTTGGTTTTTCTGGTGAATCTCAAGGTTATCAGTTTTTCTGGCAATTTGCAGGATTAACATAGATACAAGTGATACACTCCTATATTCCCATCATTTATGAGGTAATTGTGGGTCAGGAGGGAGGCGGTGCCGCATGCCTTTAATCCCAGCACTAGAGAGGCAGATGCAGGCAGATCTGAGTTCTAAGCCAGCAGGAACTATATAGTGAGTAATAAGCCAGCTAGGGATATACAGTGAGACCCTGCCACCAAAGAACAGAACATGCCCAAGTAAAGGTTCCTTAAACTTGGTACCTCACCCTCAAAATCATTTCTATATCCAGCTTTGTCATCCAGAACATGGAAGCTCTGCTTCCCCTGTGCCAACCCCAGGCTTTACTCTCTCTTCCCTCCTCCATGATTATCTTCTAGAATTTGAGACAGGGCTCATGGTGCAGTCTCAGCTGGCCTGAACTTGCTACTATATCAGCTAGACCCTGAACTTCGAGAGGTCTTCCTGGCCCAGATTCGTGAGGGCCGGGAATAAGGGCCTGCAGGCAGCAGCAAACCTCCTGGCATCACTACCAGCTGCTAGCCCTACCACCTGAATGTTTCTGCTCAAACTGCTCAAAGGTAGCACTCAGCTGCCTCTACCTCAATGAGACATGCCACGTGTAAGTTCTGAGGCGGATAGCTTGGCAGTGAGTCGCAGCCCTCCTACAGTAAATCACCCTCTTTCCAAAAACACACTAGCCAAAGTCTGAAGTAGCTAGTGGTAACTGGATACAATTCACTAGGTTTCAATTTAATTCACTTTACCTGCCAATCATAGGCCCCTCTCCTCCCAATCCCACCCTTACAAGTCATTCCCTCCATTGCCTCCTCCCCTTTCTAAGAGAAGGGGAGCCCCTACCCTTGGGTACCACCAGACCTTGGAACATCTATTCCCAGCCAGGACTAGGTACCTCTTTTCCCATTGAGGTCCACCTAGGCAGTACAGGTAGGGGAAAGGGTATCGAAACACCAGGTGTGAGCCGGGTGTGGTGGTGCACGCCTTTAATCCCAGCACTTGGGAGGCAGAGGCAGGCCGATTTCTGAGTTCGAGGCCAGCCTGGTCTACAAAGTGAGTTCCAGGACAGCCAGAGCTACACAGAGAAACCCTGTCTCGAAAAAC
>LR750037.1:630077-741797 GCA_902729485.2 Mus minutoides
AAAAAAAAAAAAAAAAAAAAAAAAAAAAAAAAAAAAAAAAAAAAAAAAAAAAAAAAAAAAAAAAAAAAAAAAAAAAAAAAAAACAAAACAAAACAAAAACACCAGGTGTACTGGGTTAATCAGCACAGTGGAAGCATCTGATGTTGGGGGTGCCAGGATGGGGACCAACTATCGAAGACATTCCACCCTCCTCGGGGAAGATAGTGAGGGTGCCCAACAGCACTTGGCTTCTGGAAGGGGAGCTCTGTTCCCACCTCTCCATTCAAGCACACACCTCGGGAATGCAATTCTTTTTTATTAGAATACTTTACATTGTGTTTGCAAACATTTAACACAATGGGGAAACAAAAACAGCTCTACTCTTTTCTTCCCGATTCCTAGGGCAAAAACCAGAAAGAAAGATGAAGGGAGTCTTAGGCAGGCTGAGCTTTAAGATCACTGCCTTACTCAGCCCAAGCTAACCCCCCTGCCTTTAGGTTCTGGATTTGCAGGTGGTGTACCATCTATCCTGGCTCACACCAGAGATGCATTTATAATATGATAAATGATTCCCAGGCATCCCTTGGAGGCTGAACTATGACATAGCTGCCATCCAAACAACTCTGGGTCTCCCACTCAAAAACCTCAGGACACTTCTGGGACAAGGCCCTAGAGACATCTAGAGAATGCTGCCCGGTGGCAGCCTCACAGACTTCAATGGAAGACTGCCCATTGGCAACCTGCTGGGCCTCCCCTGAAATGTGCTGGGCAAAGGCTTCACCAGCCTTCACCTGAGCCAACTGGGTAGTATCAGTGACCTCCACGGGAGGCAGCTGCGTGGCAGCCTCACGAACCTGCACCGGAGCCGACTGCGTGGCAGCATCACTGACCTTCCCGGGAGCCGGCTGGGTGGCAGCCTCGCGGACCTTCACAGGAGTCAACTGGGTGGCCGCCTCGCAAACCTGCACCTGAGCCGGCTGGGTGGCCGCCTTGCGGATCTTCACGGGAGCCGGCTGGGTGGCCGCCTTGCGGACCTGCACCGGAGCAGGCTGGGTGGCCGCCTTGCGGACCTGCACCGGAGCAGGCTGGGTGGCCGCCTTGCGGACCTGCACCGGAGTCGGCTGGGTGGCCGCCTTGCGGATCTTCACGGAAGCCGGCTGGGTGGCCGCCTCGCTGACGCCCTGCACGGGAGCCGGCTGGGTGGCCGCCTCGCTGACCTCCTGCACGGGAGCCGGCTGGGTGGCCGCCTCGCTGACCTCCCGCACGGGAGCCGGCTGGATGGCCGCCTCGCTGACCTCCCGCACCGGAGCCGGCTGGGTGGAAGCTTCGCTGCCCTCCTGCACCGGAGCCGGCTGGGTGGCCGCCTCGCTGACCTCCTGCACGGGAGACGGCTGGGTGGCCGCCTCGCTGACCTCCTGCACGGGAGCCGGCTGGGTGGCAGCCTCGCTGACCTCCTGCACGGGAGCCGGCTGGGTGGCAGCCTCGCTGACCTCCTGCACGGGAGCCGGCTGGGTGGAAGCCTCGCTGCCCTCCTGCACGGGAGCCGGCTGGGTGGAAACCTCGCTGCCCTCCTGCACCGGAGCCGGCTGGGTGGCCGCCTCGCTGACCTCTTGTAGAGGAGCCGGCTGGGTGGCAGCCTCGCTGACCTCTTGTAGAGGAGCCGGCTGGGTGGCAGCCTCGTGGACCTCCTGCACGGGAGCCGGCTGGGTGGCAGCCTTGCTGACCTCTTGTAGAGGAGCCGGCTGGGTGGCAGCCTCGTGGACCTCCTGCACCTCGCGGACCTCCTGCACGGGAGCGGGCTGGGTGACAGCCTTGTTGACCTTCACGGGAGTCGGCTGGTTGGCCGTCTCTCGGACCTGCTCAAGAGCAGTTTGGGTGGCAGTCTCGCAGACCTTCACGGGAGCAGGCTGGGTGGCCGTCTTGCGGACCTTCACGGGAGCAGGCTGGGTGGCAGCCTTATGGGCCGCCATAAGACGACGACGCTCAGCAGTAGCCTCCAGAGCCTCCACTGAATTGGAAGAAAGCAGCGTAAGGAGGCCTATAAGGACAACCACCCTGTAGCCTATAGGAGTAGGAGCTAAGGGTTCCTAAACACAGGTCTTATGGCCTCCTAGAACATCTCCAAAAACCACTTTCCCAAGGTGGAGCCCTCCCAAGGAGCCAAGACTTGCGAGGCAGGATAGCCCTACCCACTCCCGGTCCATCCCTTACTTACATTCCATCAGTTTCATGCGGCAAAAATGAGCCAAATCAGTGAGCATCCGATCAACGTCCCTTTGGAAAGGCGGCGGTCCGAATATCCAAATCTCAGCTCGCCTTTCAGGGCCCCACACGTTCACATGTATCAGGGTACGCAACATAGATTCAAGATGCGGGATGTGCTCTCCATCCTTACCTGGACAAGGAGCAGGGGGAACCTGAGAGTAAGGTGGCTTCTATTTATTGGGGCCACAGCCACTGAAGAGGCTCTTCAATACAGGAGAACATCCGCAGTCAAGGTGTATACAGGGGTCAGGAAAAGGTTACCTCTGTCTTTCCAGTTCACTTACCAAACATGATTTCCAGTAGCCGAGGTTCCACGTACAGTCTTTTTGGATCTTCCAGGTACTCGGCATGGAACCACTTGGGCAACTTGGGCTCCCCATTAATTTCAAAGAAGGTACCGTGTTTGTGATTCAGCGGCACGAGCGTCTGAAACTTCTTCAGAGAGGCCATAGCGTACCTGTTTTACTGCAGGAAGCCTACACAACCTCAAAATCAGTGAACTCGAAGATTCTGACCTCAGAGCCCTATTTCAAGAGCTGTTCACTGGCCCCTTCCCACTCAAGTCCTTCCAATTGGATCTCAGGCCTTGCTTCCCCCTCCCAGAAGCCCCACCTCTCTGCTCAAGGCCTCACTGGCTGCACCTGGGGTGGGGGTGGGGGTGGGGGGATGGGGGTAGGGGGGTGGGACAGCTTGCTGCCCCTAGAGGGAGAAGCTGGTTTCTGGTTTTAAGATGTGTGTTGGGAAGCTCAGACATCCTAAGTATGACACAGGAAGATGATGACAGTAGACCTAACATCAATCAGGACAGTGTTACCTGACTTCAAGGCCAATTTAATCTCACATGTGGCAGGGCTGTGGTGGCAAATGCCTTCAATCTCAACACTCGGGAGGCAGAGACAGGCTGATCTCTGAGTTGAGTTCAAGGCCACCCTAGTCTACAAAACAAATTCCAGGACAACCAGGGCTGTCTCCAAAAACAAAGTCTCACAGCCCCTGTGCCTTAGCTCTGAGTAACTTCCCCCTGGGTACCAAGTTTCCATATACTTTAAAAAGCAATTTTTTTTTCTGTTGCTTTTGGTTTTAAGATGGTTCTTTTTTTTTTTTTTCCTTGTTCCGGTCAACCCCGCTCGCTCTGCTCCACTCCACTCGCTCCGGCCAGCCCCACTTGCTCCCGGCCGCCCCCGTACGGCCCCCGCTTGTTCCAGCCAGCCCCGCTCGCTCAGATCGGCTCTGCTTGCTCCAGTTTGGCCTTGCTCGTTCCGGCCGTCCCCGTTCGGCCCCACTCGCTCCGGCCCTGCTAGCTCCGGCGGCCCTGCTAGCTCCGGCGTCCCCGCTTGCTCTGGCCATCCCTGTTCAGCTCCGCTCGCTCCGGACAGCCTGGCTTGCTCCGGTTGGTCTCTCCGGTCCAAGGATTCATTTCTTATTATTCTTCATAAGTACACTGTAGCTGACTTCAGACGCACCAGAGGAGGGCGTCAGATCTTGTTCCGGGTGGTTGTAAGCCACCATGTGGTTGCTGGGATTTGAACTCATCACCTTCGGAAGAGCAGTCGGGTGCTCTAACCCGCTGAGCCATCTCACCAGCCCTTAAGATGGTTCTTACTGAATAACCTGCCCACGTAGGAGTTAAGACATGCTTCAGTTGCTAGGCAGCAGTGGTTGTATGCCTTTGGTCCCAGTACTGTGGAGGCAGAGGCAGGAGGATCTCTGAATTCTGGTCTACAGAGTGAGTTCCAGGACAGCCAGCACTACACAGAGAAATTGTCTCGAAATACTGCCCCGCCCCTGCCACCCCCAAAATGACATGCTCTGGTATGCTGGGCTTCCAATTTCTTTTTCTTTCTAGAGACAGCTGGGCAAAAAGAAAGCACATTTAATGACAGTAACTCCGCACACGTGGCTTCCTAACCTGAGGGAAGGTCACACTTGTGACGCTTCTTTTCTCTAAACAACAGAATTATATTTCAATTTAGTGTCCTATTCATGTTATTTGTTCGTTGTAACGTAAGACAATCAAATTACAAATTACAGAGGATGTCCTTACTCTAAGAGTCTTCTGGGTGCTGAAAAGATGACTCCTTTAAGTTAAGAGCACCAGCTGTTCTTCCTAGAGGTCCTGAGTTTAATTCCCAGCAACCACATGGTGGCTCACAACCATCTGTAATGGGATCTGATGCCCTCTTCTGGTGTGTCTGAGGTCAGCTATAGTGTACTCATATAAATAAATAAATAAATAAATAAATAAATAAATAAATAAATCTTTGAAAAAAAAGTCTTCTGTTAAGTGGGATGTGATGGCCCATGCCTTTAATCTGAGAACTCTCGGAAGGCAGGGGCAGGTAGATCTGAGTTCAAAGCCAGCCTGGTCTACAGAGGAAGTTTCAGGACAGCTGGGGCTACACAGAGAAACCCTGTCTCAAAACAACATCATCAACAACAACAGAAAGTGAAGTTACAGGCCTCCTGGGGTCAACAGTTTGGGTCTTCTCTCCAGCCAGAAGAAATCAGGCTCTTCTTTATCTGCTCTGTAGAACCTCTCTAAGCCAAGGGGGGTTCCAGGCAACAATAAATGCTTACCAGGCCCGAAAGAGTGCAGAGATCTTAGCAGGGCCTGGTGGTGCACACCTTTAATCCCAGCACTCGGGAGGCAGAGGCAGGCAGATTTCTGAGTTGGAGACCAGCCTGGTCTACAAAGTGAGTTCCAGGACAGCCAGGGCTATACAGAGAAACCCTGTCTCAAAAAACAAACAAACAAACAAACAAACAGAATCCTGAGATCTGAGAATAGGAATTAAGAGGCAGAGAAAGACATTCAGATGACTGCAGAGTGCACTTACTTCTGTGAGCAGGCAGAACAATGCTTAAAACTATTTTTTGCTTAAAGTTTTAAGATTTTTTTTATTATATTTATTACTTTTAATCACGTGTAAGTATGTGTGTCAGTGTTGATATTATGCACTAGTGAGGGCATAAGAAGCATTGAATCCTGAGTCAGCTGACATCGGTGCTGGGAATCAAACCGAGTCCTCAGTAGGAGTACAAGCTCTTAATCTCTAGAGCTTGCCCCCAGGCCCTGAGACTCTCGGGATTACAATAGCTTCAACTCAAAATCTATATACGCACAAACTAGTGAATAGTGCACATCTCTTTTTTTTTTTAAAGATTTATTTATTTTATGGATATGAGTGCACTGTAGCTGTCTTCAGACACACCCAAAGAGGGCTCCAGATGATTGCTGGGAATTGAACTCAGGACGTCTGAGAGAGCAAACAGTGAGTGCTCTTAACCGCCAAGCCATCTCTCCAGCCAAATAGTGCACATCTTAATACAATAAAGTCCTGGTGATTTTATTAAGGTGGCTATAGAATTCATTTTTGGTTTTGGTTGTTGGCCTACTTTTGAGACAGTCTCACACTGTAGCCCAGGCAGCCTGGGCCTCACCATAGAGCCCAAGTTCCCCCCAAACTTCTGATCCTCAAGTGTCAGCTTGCCAGATGCTGGGGTTACATGTTGTACACCATGCCTGGCTAACAAAAGATTTTCCTTTCTGTTCTCTTTTGAAACATAGTCCCACTGTTGGGTTTTTTTGTTGTTGTTGTTTTGGGTTTTTTTGTTTTTTGTTTTTGTTTTTTTTTTGAGACAAGGTTTCTCTGTATAGTCCTGGCTGTCCTGGAACTCACTTTGTAGACCAGGCTGGCCTCGAACTCAGAAATCTGCCTGCCTCTGCCTCCCAAGTCCTGGGATTAAAGGCGTGTGCCACCACGCCCGGCACTGTTGGTATTTTGGGGGTGCACACAAAGGCAGCCCAAACCAAACCAGTATCTGTTGCTTGGACACTAAAAAGAATTCCAGAGTAGCAGATAATGGTAGCTCACACCCAGAATTCCAGCACTCGGGAGACAGAGCCAGATCAAACTCTGTTGAGTTCTAGGACAGCCAGGGCTAACTAGGAAACATCTGAGAGAGAGAGAGAGAGAGAGAGAGAGAGAGAGAGAGAGAGAGAGAGAGAGAGAATTGTAGGACTAGCCAGTTTCTGAAGAAGAGAATGTTTTACTAAAGGTATTTTGGAGGGGAGGGGGATGAGAGAGTAGGGGAGAATAAGACAAGGTTTCTCTGTATAGCCCTGACTGTCCTAGAACTCATTCGGTAGACAAAGCTGGCTTCTAACTCAAAAGATTGGCCTGCCTCTGCTTCCTGAATGCTGGGATTAAAAGTGTGTGCCTGAGGCTGGTGAGATGGCTCAGCGGGTAAGAGCACTGACTGCTCTTCTGAAGGTCCTGAGCTCAAGTCCCAGCAACCATATGGTGGCTCACAACCACCCATAATGACATCTGACACCCTCTTTGAAGTCAGCTGCAGTGTACTTATGTATAATAATAAATAAATCTTTGGGCTGGAGCAACCAGGGTTGGCCAGAGTGAGCAGGCACAAATTCAATTCCCAACAAATAAATGAAGGCTCACAACCATCTGTACAGCTATCATATACATTAATAAATAAATCGTTAAATAAATAAATAAATATGTGCCTGCCACACACCCCCAGGAGCTCTCAACCCCCAACTCCACCCACTACCACCCCACACCCCTGTAACCCTAGAGCCTAAAGGCATTTTAATGTAGGCTTATGCATGATGGTTAGGAGATAACCATGAAGAAAAAGTCATACCTGGCAGAATGGGCATAGCAATTTTTTGTTGTTGTTTTGTTTTGTTTTTCGAGACAGGGTTTCTCTGTATAGCCCTGGCTGTCCTGGAACTCACTTTGTAGACCAGGCTGGCCTCGAACTTAGAGATATCCGCCTGCCTCTGCCTCCTGAGTGCTGGCCTGGCTGGGCATAGCAATCTTAAGGATGGACACTGCTCATTGTATCTTGTGTGTTGTTTTGAGACAGGGTCTCACCCAGTAGCCCCGGCTGGCCTGGAACTCATAGAGCTCTGTCTGCTAGCCTCTGTCTCCCAGGGCTGCCTTCCTATTTACAATAGGGCAATGGGTTTTTTTTGTTTGGTTGGTTGTTTTTTACAATAGTCTACAGGATTTGGGTGACATTGCTATCCTATCCCTGAGTGCTTCTTGAGGACACCTGATAAGGTAACTCTAGTCCCAGGTTATCTTCATTAACAAAGTCAAGATTTTGTTTTCTGTTCACACCCTTCTCCCAGAGGCTCTTCCCTAAATAATCCAAATAATTTGGTTATCTGCAGATCCTTTTGTACTTTTGGCCTCCTGGACGATGGCTCCCCTCTCTTCTTTCCCCTCTACGGAGGTTCAGGGTCAAGCTCTTTATGGACTCTCCCAGATGTGTCTGCCTCTGGCTATGCTCACCCACACATCTATAATGAACTTCTTCCTCCACCATACCTAGGAGCAGTCAAGTCCTTTCTTTCTTTGTTTGTTTGTTTTTCTTCTTTGTCTTTGATGAGTTCCCATCTGCAGATGTGCACAGCACCAGGGCTGTTGCAGATTAAGCACCTACAGAAGGGTTGTGAGCACGAACACTTAAAGACCCCCGTTGGATCCTCCACTTCAGCTACACCCCCCAATCTTTTTTTAGCTATGGCTTGCATACTTTGACAAATCTTCTTCAATGGGGTTAGCAAACCAGGCACCAGGTTTTCAGCATGGGGCATTCTAGTGGACCATGAAAGTGGCTGTTCTTTTATAGGACATGATCGGACAAGGTGGTATTTGAACAGTCTTGGTCTGGAAAGCTAGCATCACACACAGACCCATGAGTGCTAGATCAGAGCCAACTCAGGGACGTGCACCTGAGAGGAGGTTGAGTCTCTTCTTTCAGTCAGAAGCCAAGCCTTCCCCAGTGCCCATCCCCAGCTCTGCTTTGAGTGCAGAACTCAATCACTTTTGTTTTGCTCCATCAGACTACCTAGTTCACTGATTCTCAAAGGTACTCAATAAATATTGGATAAATTATTTGGAATTGGGGGTGAAGAGATGTTAAAAGCACCGGCTGCTCTTCTAGAGGACCTAGGTCCAATGCCCGGCAACTACATGGCAGCTGACAACTATCTGTGACTCTAATCCCAAAGAATCCAATGCCCTTTTCTGGTCTCCAAGGACATGCACATAAGGAACACAGACACGTTCAGGCAAACATTCATATACATGAAATAAAATTGACCAAAAAACCTATTTCAAACTACCTTCCCTGGATGCCGCTTTGGCCAGGCTCCTCAGTGAGCATCTCATGGACTCCGCATTCCTGAATTCAGGTTCCTTTGGCATTACAATTCCTAGTTTGAAATATTCACCGAAACTTGATATGCTGGACTTCTTTTATTATTTATTATTATTATGGTTTAATTGGCACAAAGTTCACTGAAGAGCATTTGTTTTCATACATATTTGTAAATAGAAAAATACAGTGAAAAAAAGTATGTTGTTGTTGTTTTTTTATCAAATTTAAACCATTTTAAGAGAACTCAGTTTGTTTTGTTTCAACAATTCAAGGCAGCTCTTGTGTTGGGCAACTATCACACACATTAAGCCCCGTGCCTGGTGTGGAGCCAACAGGTGCAGAATCTGACTTCTCCAAGCCCGAAACCCGCACTATGCTACTATGCATTCACTGTTTTAATGTAGCCCTGTCTGTCCTGGAACTCACTCTGTAGACCAGGCTGGCCTCAAATCAGAAATCCACCTGCCTCTGCCTCCTGAGTGCTGGGATGAAAGGCATGTGCCTCCACTGCCTGGTGTGTGTTTGTTTTTTGAAACAGGACTTCACTATGCAGCTTTGGCTGTCCTGAAACTCATTCTATAGTGAAGCCTGGCTTCAAACTCACTGCCTGCCTCTGCCTCCCAAGTATGGGAGACAAAAGGAGTGAACCACCAATACCTGGCTGGCATATTGACTTGTTTGTATTTACAAGAGAGACATTAAGAAATGTGCCTAGACACGCAGTATGCTCCACTGAAGTCTTAGAACAATGCTGGAAGGCACGGCTATGATGGCCCTCATGTCCCTGGTATATAGGATTCAGATGTATAAGCCTCAGTGAAGATTCAAGAACAGCAAAAGCTTAGTGGCCATGGCTATGTTTTTTTCTGAGGAGGGGTCAAAGGACAATGGCAATAAATGATAGATGTTCAATTTTTTAAAAGTCTTCTGAGAGCCAGGTGTGATGACTACACCTTTAATCCCCAGCACTTAGGGTGCTGCGACAGGTGGATCTCTGTGAGTTTGAGGCCAGCCCAGTCTGCAAAGGAAGTTTCGGGCCGGCTAGAAACTACATGAAAAGACCCTGTCTCTCAAAAAAAAAAAAAAAGCCACTTGAAACTACCATGCAAAGTATGTGTTTTCCACTATCAAAAAACATCAGTGCCCCACATTCCCAGTGAAAGCTACAGGCTACAAAACATTCTCTTAAACTGGCCCACAAATGCGACTGCTTAAATATAGTGACCTCCCTCCCTCCAGATAGCAAATAAACAGGCTGTTTAATTAAAAAGAGATTCCTTCAGTTACATTAATGGGGGAGGGGGACAAACTGGGAAACCCCACCACCACCAAAGCTTGATGGGAAAAGTCAGATTGGCAGTCTGAAAGCAGAGCCTGAGGTGCCAGACCAAACGTATGTACATACATGCAAACGTACATACAGCCGAAGCATGAGCAATGTTCAGAGGTGGACTGAACCAACAGACCATGGATAGACACACAAGAGTCTTCATGACCCCTCAGCTAACAGCCAATCTGACTCAACTCCATAAACCCTTCCCCCCCACCACCAAACTCACAGTGAGTCAATCAGGTCTATTCAGAGTCTATAGGTATGGCCATCATCTGTTTATGCTCATGTCAAAGGGAAGGCTACGTTAAAAAGCAATGCTGAAAGACATTGATCCGTGTGTACACACTTATTGACATTCATGTGTTTGAGAGTGATAGTCTACAGTATGGATTTTTGAAATCTGGATTCTCTAGACCGTGCTAGCTTTTCGTTGCTCAAACATCTTAACGTCTTCAATGAGACTCTAGGGCTGTCTTGTGTTGAGGCAGGCGACTGTGTTAAGGCAGGCGACAGGACCATCAGCGTTCTACATAAGAGATGAAGTCTTTCATGGCTGAAATCTTGGATCCCTAAATGACCCGCCACCGTGGGCTTTTATAAGACACTTTTGGTTCTGTGAAGTAGTTCTCCGGGTTCATGGACTAAATCATACAAAGCTGCAGCGCGTTGCAGATGGATGCCGAGGCGATCCTCCTAGAGGCGAGGAGAGGCACCTGGCATAGGAGGGGCTGTTAGCTCATCTCGCCCAGCTGCCAGCTTGGTCTCTACAGCGGAGCCAGCCAGCAGTCAGGGGTCACGCGCTGCTGCCACGGGGCTCGCTTGGCGTCTCAACAGCCGCACAATCCCTTCTCCTTCTCCTCACTTAGCTGATCCGCAGAGGTATGGCCGTTAGACCGTACCACTCCCTCCGGAATCCAGGACTTGTCCACACACCGCTCCATCCGCTTCATGATCAGGTCCAGGAGCATCTCAATCGCGTGGCTTATGTTTGTCCCGTTGGCAGCACTGGTTTCAAAATAGGGGATTCTGGAAGACAGAAATCACTGGGGTAACAATGTGGGAAGAAAGACAATGACTTTTGCCCTTTGTAATTTTTTTGGCCATTCACGATTTGGAGAATTTGAGGATAAATATACATACATGACAACAGTGTGACTTCAGTAGTGTCCAATAAGGAGATGACAGTGTTTCAGTTTAATTCTGTGTGCCAAATTACAAGAAAAAAATGAATTCTATTCCACTGTGTGTGCCTCTCAAAACCGTACCCTCATAGTTCATTTTTCAAAAGGATACCTTTTGCCAGCACCTAACACAAATGCCCGCTTAGACTTAAAGGAATGGTGTCATCGCAATTGGCAGAAGGCAATCGGTCTGCGTGGGCTGGCGTTTGGACCCGACCCTCTCAAACAGCAAGTCATCCTGAGGCAGAATATATGTGTAAAGAAAACTGGACTTCGGCCAGGCGTAGTGGCGCACGCCTTTAATCCCAGCATTCGGGAGGCAGAGGCAGGTGGATTTCTGAGTTCGAGGCCAGCCTGGTCTACAGAGTGAGTTCCAGGACAGCCAGGGCTATACAGAGAAACCCTGTCTCGAAAAAAATATATTTAAAAAAGAAAACTGGACTTCTACGAGGAGGAGGGAAAGGGTGGGCTATGAATGTCGTCTAGGCAATCTCCAGTAGCTACCACAGAGAGTAGAGCCAGCGTTTCGTGGAGACCCATTACACGAGTGCCATGTATTAGCAGAATGACCTTTAGGTGTGTGTGTGGAGGGGAGTGTGCCACAAGCATCACAGCCGGGAAGGAAATGTTTCCTTCTGGAGTCTGATGTCAGGAGGTTTATTTAAGTGCAATACAATTTGGTGGGGGGGAGTTTCCTGGTGTAATACAATCGCCAGTGCACAGGGAAGCATAATTATATCAAAACTCAAAGAATATGTTACTTCTTCCAAGAGGACGGGCTCTAGAGATAGGCTACATGTAGTAGCTTAAGTGCCTAGGGGAGGATCTAGTATGTCTCCATCAAATAGTTAGTGTAGAAGTCCTTGGGTCTATAAAGTACATGTATCCTATTGATTGAGAAAACTAAAATTAAAAGGTCTTTGGGCTGGTGAGATGGTTCAGCGGGTAAGAACACCCGACTGCTCTTCCGAAGGTGATAAGTTCAAATCCCAGCATCCACATGGTGGCTCACAACCATCCATAACGAGATCTGGCGCTCTCTTCTGGAGTGTCTGAAGACAGCTACAGTGTACTTACATATAATAAATAAAATAAATCTTTAAAAAAAAAAAAAAGGTCTTTGGAGGGAGGGTCTGGGATAAACATTCTGTGGTATTTGGGTGTGTTCTGGCTCTACTGGTAGCTAAGGCCATCAGGTCGTTAACAACATCCACAGCTGGCAGCTATCTGGGTGGAAAACTGGTGGTACAACTTTTTCTTTGAAAAGAAACTTCTGTATGCTTAATATCCCTGGTTTCCCTAATGATCTGTTGATGCAAGAACCTTTGTGCTCCCTGAATTTAAAAAAAAAAAATAAAGGAAGGAAGGAAGGAAAGAAGGAAGGAAGGAAGGAAGGAAGGAAGGGAGGAAGGAAGGAAGGGAGGGAGGGACAGACTGCTCCTGGGTGTGGTCGAGGAGAAAGTTTATTATATACTTAGGAGAAAGTATAGCCAGAGGTTGGGGCATCTGGGAGAGTCCAAAGTAGTCATGACCCCGAACCATGTGGGGGGGAGGGGAGGGAGAGAGGAGGGCAAAGGTACAAAAGTGGGGCAGGTATCCAAAATGTCTGGATTATGTAGGGAAGAGTCCCTGAGCGGGAGAGTTCAGGGTAGAGGGTAGTGCATGCCAGCCACACAGGAAGGGACTGAGAGATTCTGGAAGAATCTGGAAGCCAGAATCCAGGTCCGCTTTTGTTTGGGGGGGGCAGTGTTGAAACTTACACTCCCAACACCAGAGAAGTTAAAGCCCCCCCCCATTCTCCCCTCCTATCCTTTTTTTTTTTTTTTTTTTTTTTTTTTTTGAGACAGGGTCTAATGTAGCCCAGGCTTTCCTCAAATTTGCTGTGTTGTGAGGCTGCCCTTAAACTTAGGATCCTCCTGCCTCTACCTCCCGAGAGCTAGGATTGCGGGTGTACAGCACTATGCCTGGCCCTGCATTCCTACACAGGTTCTCATGCATCCTATAGCCCCTGTTCAACTAGGAAACACCCTCTTGGATCCATGAGTGAGCAACACACAAAACCTTTTGGGTTTTGAGACAGGATTTAACTAGGTAACTCAAGTGGGTTTTGGATTTTCTATGTAGTCTAGGCTAGCCTCAAATTCTCAGTCCTCCTGCAGTATTCCGACCGCAGACATGCACCACCACTCTCGGCTTACTGTGTTATGCTTTTGTATGTTTGTTTGTAAGTTTGTGTTACACGCACTCGGGAAGCCGAGGCTTGTGTATCAAAAGTGCCAGGCTGGCCTGGACCGCAGAACCATCTGACAGGAGCCTGCTTCAAAACCAAAAGCAACAACAGACTATAATTCTGGATTGGTCGCAGAGTCCTACACGATATTAGCCGCAGGCCGATCTCTGTAAATTCCAGGCCAGCTTGGTCTATGTTAGTGAATTCTAGGATAGTCAGTACTGGACAGTCAGAAAACAAGTATTCTAAGTTGTAGAGCAAGTACTGTGCTCCCAACATAGCTCTGGAGCCTTCTCCTAATCTGTGAAAAGGAGCAGTAATTGGAGGTCATGGTGCTAAGGGACTGAGACAGGCAACAGGTACAACATTTAACACAGTCAGGGCTGGAGAGATGGCTCAGCCCTTAAGAGCATTGGCTGCTCTTCCAGAGATCCTGAGTTCAATTTCCAGCAACCACAATGGTGGCTCACAACCATCTGTAATGGGATCCAATGCCCTCTTCTGGTGTGTCTGAAGACAGCTACAGTGTACTCATAAATAAATACATACTTTTTTTTTTTTTTTGGTTTTTCGAGACAGGGTTTCTCTGTATAGCCCTGGCTGTCCTGGAACTCACTTTGTAGACCAGGCTGGCCTCGAACTCAGAAATCCACTTGTCTCTGCCTCCCGAGTGCTTAAAGGCATGTCTGATGCTTATGTTTTCTTTTCCAAATTCTTATCTGAGAACAAGTCCAGGTATCTGGACATAAATTTAAAAGGACCATTACTTTCACCATAGAAAGCTGGAACTATCCTTTATGTCCACAAGATGGCGCTAAAGCAGCATTGCCAGGGAGAGCTCTTGCTAGAGGTATGAAAAATGGTTGGTTGATATATCCACCTAACAAATGGCCACTTAATAGTTACTTGGGAGTTCCTGGAGACAACAAATATTTTGATGTGTTTTTAAAAGGGTGGGTGGTGATGGCACATGCCTTTAATCTTATCATTCATGAGGCAGGGGCAGGCAGATTTCTGTGAGTTTGCATCAGGCTGGTTAACAGAGTGAGGTCCAAATAGTCAAGGGCTACACAGAGAAAACCTGTCTGGAAAACAACAACAACAAAAAACAGATTCATCACGGGATGGTGAGATGGCTCAGCAGTTAAGAGCACTGACTGCTCTTCCAGACGTCCCGAGTTTAATTCCCAGCAACCACATGGTAGCTTATAACCATCTGTAATGGGATCCAATGTACTCTTCTGGTGTGTCTGAAGATAGCTGCAGTGTACTCATATAAATAAAAAAATAAATAATTTTTTTAAAAAATGACTTCTCTTCTATTATTTACTTATTGACAAAAATGGAAAGTTAACACCAAGTTGCCAGGGATTGAGCGATGGCTCAGAGGTTGAGGGTGCCTACTGTCCTTGCAGAGGATCCATGTTCAGTTCTCAGCACCCATATTGGGCACTCACAACTGTAACTCCAGCTCCAGAGAGACATAATGCCTCTGATATCTGTGGTGGGCCTTCTGGGTAGTTTCATATACACAAACATAGTTTAAAATATTTTTTTAATCCAGTGCAGGAATGGATGATTATATATATATATATATATATATATATATATATATATATATATGCTCTCTATATATACACTCAATATATAATATAATATATAATATATACACATATACATATATACATATATTCATATATTCACTAAGAAAGCACTTGTCTGGCATGTGCAAGGCCTGGAGTTCAGTCCCCAGCACTGCAGAAGTTGTCAGAATGACAATGAGGATCACTAGAGAGTTTTGTCAAATGTGTCTAGGTGTTTGGCTTACATGTGGATCCAGAATTTATGGCGAGTGCTGCCGGACGCTGAGTTCTCACAGTGGCTTCCAGGAGTCAGTCTTGTGCGTTTGGTTGTAACTTACTTATGTTGTTTCAAAGTATGCACAATAAATACATTAATTTCTTTCTTTTAAAAATTTATTATTTTTATGTGTATGAGTGTTTTGGCTGCTTGTATATGTGTGCACCATGTGTGTGCCTTGTGTCTGAGGCAGTCAGAAGAGAGGATTGGATCCCCTGGATCTGGAGTTATGGAATTGTAAGCTACTGGTTCTCTGCAAGAGTGACAAGGCGCTCTTCACCATGGAGCCATCGCTCAGGCCCCCATTAATTTCTTTACAAGGGATCAAACGATCAGAGATCAAATTCAGACCACATTCCCTAGTTCTGAGTTATCGGGGAGCACCGCCGAATTCAGATCCCTGGAAGTCCATAACCTGATCTGTGGCGATGTTTCTATCACCAACACCGAATAAAGGTTTTCAACTGAGCTTTCGTTGCAGAAACTTGGAGTGCCTTTCCTTATCAGCAACCAGCAGGGCAGACAAGAGTTCTCAAATCTGTGGCCAATTATGTGCACAGCACACAAGTATGTCCATTCAGTTGTCCTTTAACCCCATTCACAGTTTCCTTGGCTCTCTCCATTCAGAATAAAAATGGCAAAGGGGTTTATTACCAGCGCCAGTTATCTTCCGTGACCAAGGGAGCATGGACAGCCTCCATCCCTTCCCTCTCTTTTCCTGGCATTTTCTTTATCCTCATCAATTAAAACCATTTCTCACTAGAGCTCCACTCAGCCCATCTTTGTGACCTCTTCTGTGGCACATGTGTGCTGGACACAGGGAAAGACAGTCCCAGCACGGCTCAGATCCTTGTACAACAGAGACAAACACCAGGCTCTCTGATGCCAGGCAGACGACAGGATCCTGAGACCCAGCATGCAGTAACAAGGAAAAATCTGATTAAGGCCCAGAGCGGGCCAGGTTGGCCCTTCCACTCTCCAGGTGCTTGAGACAGCCCGTTGAAAGACTCCTCTGACTGCCCTACTTTTACATTCACTTCTCAAAAGCACGGGCAATAACTGTGGCCTCTATTGCCTCATGACCATGACCGACTTCCTCCTATGCCCTTGCAAAACAACATCCCTTTCAGCAATTCAGTCTGACTTGTGGGCTTTGGCCCCTCGGTTTCCTTTCCACACTTTTGAGAGCCTCTCAAGAGAGAGGGGCCGCACCAGAACTGCCTGGTGTCTAGCTCTGCCAGCCACAAGCTGTTAAAGGCACCAGTGCCCACGTAGTACGCTACTGTAACCTGACTGAGCATTTCCCAGAAATTGCTCTCTGGCTCGGGTGGGCCACAGGAGAGGCATGGGGGAAGTGAAGCATTACCCTTTAAAGATTTCGCACACGTAGGCACTTACCTGCTGACTCATCTTGGCGTAGCCCAGCAACCAGACTTGCACCAGTCCCCACCCCCCCACCCCCCACCCCACCCCCTCGCCTTGCCTGCCTCTCCATAGCACTGAGACTGCTAAGCCAGGTGTGTGATTAGCTAAGATAAAGTGCCTGGCTTGTGCAGGATGCCCACACCACAAGGTCAGAGGCGACAGCTGCCAGCAGTTTCAGGAAACCGACATAAATTCTAGCCACTCCTCATTTCCTATACCCAACTCCACAGTTTGCAATCAGCTTCCTTTCCCGACAGCCCATCCTGCGAACACCCAAGATTCAGCATCGGACACAAAGAGAGATTTCCAGAGACTCTGTAACTACAATGGCATAAAGGCAGATCTCTGCAACAGATATTTGCACGCACACGCACGCACACACGCAGGCTTGCATGTTCATATGCGCACATGTTCATGTGTTTGTGGAGGCAGAGGTTAACCCTGAGTTGCAGCATCCACCTTGTTTTTATATTGATAGATTTCTCATTGGCCTGGAATTTACCAACTAGTTTGGCTGGCAGGCAAGCCCCAGGGACACACCTGTTTCTGTCTTCTAGCTCTGAGATTAAATGAGAGCTAACACACCCAACTTGTTTTATTTTTGTTGTTTTGTTTTGTTTTGTAAGATAGGGTGTCGCTTACATAGACCAGTTTGGGCTCAAACTCAAAGAGATCCGCCTGCCTTGGCCTCCTGAGTACTAAGATTAAAGGCATGTGCCACCACACCAGGCTTTAAACGGGGGTTCTGGAACGGGGGCCATCAAACTCAGGTCCCCAAGCTCGCATGGTAAGCACCTGTCAACTGCGTCATCGTCATCACATCCCCTGGCCAGGATCTCCTCATATACAAGCATCTAACGGAAACTTAACTGCTAACACTCCACACGACTGAGCGACAGAGGTGAGATCCATACTCAAGCTACTGTACAAAGCTCCCAGGTGTTTCTAAGGGCTTGACACCGTCTACCCTGGCATGAAAGAAACTGCATCTCCTCATCAGAGGAAGCCAGTGGGGAGGGTGGGAGACCCCCAAGTTAGCATTTGGTCTAAGTTCTGCCCCACAGTTACCTGACTCACTATAAAAGGGGCTGTGTGCCCCCTCTGCTCTCTCTTGCTCTTGCTTTCTTGCTCTCCTTCTGTCCCCTCACCCCATCCCCCCTCTCTCCCCATTCCCCTCCCCCTTCTCTATCCACCGTGCTCATGGTTGGCCTCTATTTCTCAACTCTTCTCTGCTCTCTGCCTCTCTCTGTCTCTCCTACCCTCTTAACTCCCCTCCCCATGCCCTGAATAAACTCTATTCTATAGTATACCATTGTGTGGCTGGTCCCTCAGGGGGAAGAGATGCCTCAGCATGGGCCCCCTGAGATGTCCCTTTCCCCCCATACCTCACCACACATCCATAAAATATATTCCCCTCTCTGTTTATCTTTTTATAAACACAACATCTCAGGTGAAGCAGGAGCTGCTAGAGGCACAAAGTCATGCCCTGCCCACTATGTAATGCTTTCTCTCTTGTTTTTCTCTTTTCCTTTCCCAGAAATCCCGTGCCTGCCCACCTGGAGGGACAGGAGTCAACTGAAGCAACTGTCACCTTCTCCTTTCATGTACAAGCTCCTGTGGTACCTCCAGGAACCCGCCCCAAGAGCTTGAGGAGAAAGACAGCATTTCCTGGCCCTCCACTCAAAACCAGCTTAAATCCAAGGGCATCTACACTTCCTCCCAACAAAGTCATCGCCTGCTCTGTGATAGATACCCCAAAGGCCGCCTCAACTGCCAGAACTCTACAACAGTATGTAAAGTGGTTTTGAAATTTCCTTGCCAAACACAGAGGATTTCCTTACTCCAAGAGTCTTTTGTTAGCCAGGTGGTGGCCGAGCACACCTTTTAATCCCAACATTGGAGAGGCAAAGGCAGGCAGACCTGTGAGTTCGAGGCCAGC
Organism: Mus minutoides; assembly: GCA_902729485.2. Classification (NCBI taxonomy): domain Eukaryota; kingdom Metazoa; phylum Chordata; class Mammalia; order Rodentia; family Muridae; genus Mus; species Mus minutoides. The sequence continues at coordinate 648,485 of LR750037.1, forward strand.
CTGGTCTACAGAACAAGTTCCAGGACAGCCAGGGCCACACAGTGAAACCCTGTCTTGAAAACCAAAATAAAACAAATCTTCTCTTTGCACGTTGGACAGAAGGCACTAAAGTCAGTATGGCTGCACTCAAAACTCTCTTCTTGCAAAATCTAAGAACTTGCCAAGAAGGGGCAGTGACAGCAGAGGCCACCCCCACCCCGCATTTGCTCTCTAACTCCTGCTGGGACGATGATCAGAAATCTGAGGGTTTGACACTGAGTTCGCTCTTTTCTCTTTTCAGTTTCTCACTGGCTAATTAATAATGTTTCTGTTTCCCCTGGACCCCCGCCACAGGAATACTCACCCATACTTCTCGGCAAGTTCCCTGGCTTCTTCCTCTTTCACGGCCCTCTGGTCTTCCAGGTCACTCTTATTTCCACACAGCACTATATCTGGGTTTTCACAGTACGCGTGCATCTGTAGCTGGCCTAAGGCATGGGAAAGTTGGTTATATGTAAGTCATAACGTAAGCACGTGATCAACAGAAAACACATGCAAAGGTGCTTCTGAAAACCTCAAATGAGTATACAAACCTCAAATGAGTATACAGAAGTAAAGAGCTGGTAGAATACTTTCCCTCTGCCTTGGTGAACCACAGATAACATTCCTAAAGCTGGCCACTAAGGTCTAGTCCCTTACTGGGCTACTCCCTCCTCCCCACTGAGGTCCAGCTATCAAAGTATTGAAGTCCAGGATTCAAAAAGCCCCTTTTGGCTCACCTAATTAACATGTACAATCAAAAGGAACCAACTCATCCTAACTGAGGTTCCCCCTTTCCCTTTATAAACTGCCATTTGGAGGAGGAGGAGGAGGAGGAGGAGGAGGAGGAGGAGAAGAAGAAGAAGAAGAAGAAGAAGAAGAAGAAGAAGAAGAAGAAGAAGAAGAAGAAGAAGAAGAAGAAGAAGAAGAAGAAGAAACAGCAGCAGCAGCTACCACCGCTGCTGCCACCACCACCACCAGGTGCATGCCTGTAATCCCAGAAGCTGAGGCAAGAAACTCTGAGTTCAGAGCTAGCCTGGACTACACAGTGAGATCTTGTCTTATACAAACAAAGAAAAACTGCAGTTTGATGATGAAAGAAGACAGAGAATAAATAGTAAATGAGTGTCACCAAGACCAGGGGAAACAGGACACCACAATTCGTATTTTGTAACTTTTGGAAACATTCCTCTAGAACCCTTTAGCAAGTCTTAACTATGAAAAGCAAAAGAGGGGTTGGAGAGATGGCTCGGTGGTTAAGAGCAGGTACTGCACTTCCAGAGGACCCGGATTCTGTTCCCACTGGTCACCTAAGTGGCTCATCACTACCAGCTGCACTAGCCTCCCACACCCTTGCGCTCACAGGTGCAGACCACACAGACACAAGATTTTTATTAAAAAAGTCATAAAAATGAACTGTCTTTTAAAGGAAAGAAAGGAGCTCCAGGGTGCTAAATAGTTCCATCTTCCGAAGGAGGAACATAAAACCCAACTTCTTTCTCCTCAACAGGCCAGATATGGAAGCATCTGAAGTTTTGCAACCAGTGGTCTCAGAGCACGTGACTTCATGAGAGCTTTGTCCCTATCAGGCAGGAGTGTTGACACTTGAGTTCCTCCTCACAAAGGCAGGTCAAACATATCTTATCAAGGGAAGGTGAAGGAGGAGGAAGTCTCCCCAAGCCGTAAATAACACAGGCCTGAATTTCAGGATATTGTTCTTTGCTTTCAGGAGACAACTTGGGTCACAAGACCTGCCCAGGCAAGATCTAACAAACTATGCCCGGTTTCCTGTACATGGCAGGCCTCTTCTACCCTAGGTTGTGAATGTGCAGTTCCCACACTCTTTAATGCCCAGACACAACTTCCTTCAAGATCTGCTCCATTTTCTCCTCTACTGGTCTCTTCTGCACTCTCCCAGAACCTCCAACATCCACTACCATGGTTACGAACATCTTCTAGTGTTGGAAGCTTGGCTCTGTTGCTGGCTGTGTGCTCTCATCCACTACCCAACCCCCAGCATCTTGAGGGGGAAGTTATGTGACTACCTTAGCATCCTGATCTACAGATGAACAAGACAGTACTTACTCTCCAGGACCAAGATGAACTGATTCAGTGGCTCTCTGGGTAAGGGGTATGGGCTAGCAGCCTCAGCAACCCTGAGAATTTATTGAAAATGCAAATTCTAGATCCTATCCAACAGCTACTGACCAGGAACAAGGCTGTGGGGGGACTGCCCCCCAGGAGACTCAGATGCATATGAGCACTCACTTAATAAGCCAAGAATTAGTAACAGTTCATAGTGTCTGTGTTGGTGAGTGTAAGAGATGTTACTGTTCTCTCTCTCTCTCTCTCTCTCTCTCTCTCTCTCTTTCTGTGTGTGTGTGTGCGTGTGTGTGTGTGTGTGTGTGTGTGTGCGCACACACGCATGCGTGTGGGTGCATGTGTGTGTGTGTTGTGGGGGAGGTGTCCAGACAGCATTTACATTTCTCCGTGTAGCCCTGGCTGTCCTGGAATTCCCTTTGTAGAGTAGGTTGGCCTCAAGCGCAGAGATCCACCTGCCTCAGTCTCCCAAGTGCTGGGATTAAAGGAGTGTGCCACCATACCTGAATGGTGTTATTATTCTCATCTATTTTTTTTTGCATGAAAATTACAAAGTAATCGGTGATTACTTAGTTAATCTGAAATTTTTCTTTGAAGAAGAAGAATGTACCTAGACACCAAAACAACTGTACCCCAAGGTGAGGCACAGTGAAGATTGGATATATGTTCAAACAATAAACAATAAAACGAGGACTGGAGAGATGGCTCAGCGGTTAAGAGCACTGACTGTTCTTCCAGAGGTCCCGAGTTCAATTCTCAACAACCACATAGTGGCTCATAACCATCTGTAACCAGGATCTGATGCCCTCTTCTGGTGTGTCTGAAGATAGTGTCAGTGTACTCAAACAAATAAATAAATAAATCCTTAAAATAAAAATAAAACCACAGTCATCAGAAAGAGGTGAAATAGTCTGGCTAAGATTATCATAGAAAATTTCATGGAAGCTCTTTCTTTACAGGTTTTAAAAAGTAAGCCAGGCTGGAGAGATGGCTCAGCGGTTAAGAGCACTGACTGCTCTTCCAGAGGTCCTGAGTTCAAATCCCAGCAACCACATGGTGGCTCACAACCATCTGTGATGGGATCTGATGTCTTCTCTGATGTGTCTGAAGACAGCTAGAGTGTACTCATATATACATAAAATAAATAAATGCTTTTAAAAAAAAAGTAAGCCTAGCTGGGTGGTAGTGGGACAGGAAGACACAAAGAGCCAGTTCAAGTCATGTGGGCCCAGAGGACTCAGCTCTCTGATCAGGCTCCTGCAGTGGGCTGGCTCACCCTTAGGCTCTTCTCACCCCTTCCTGAGAGGATGAGGAAGGATCCCCAGCAGCTCCTTGGGGGAAAGTAGCTCCAGGGAACAAAGGGTGTCTATCATCTGAGGCCCTAAGCTGAAGGGCTTATTCTTATTGGCCTCAGCACTGAGCTGCTTCCGGCAGAACATATAACATAGCAGCCACAGCGTGGACATGTTGTAACATGGCAGTGCAGAGCAGGCCCAGGATCAGGCAGGGCTGGGAAAACCACACGTACTTATCCAGTTTCGGACATTGAGGAAACTTTGCTCATTTGTCAGGTCGAACAGAAGCAGGAAACCCATAGCGTCCCTGAAGAATGCAGTGGTCAAGCTGCGAAACCTAGGGCACACAAAAACAGTTGGTCACTAACGAATGAAACATAAATCAATAAAAAGAAAAGGACGGGACATGATGGCTCTATGGATTTGTGGGAGAGCATAGCCAGCAGCAGACACATCTGGGAGGGCTAGAGTGAGCAGGACCCTGAACATTGTAGGGAGAGGGGGAGGGGGGAGGAGAGAGAGAGAGAGAGAGAGAGAGAGAGAGAGAGAGAGAGCAAGGAACCAAGTACAGCAGCCAGGTAGCCAAAGGCGCAGAAGGAGGAGCTAAGGAGGAGTGGCTGACCCAGGTCTGGATTAGACAGGGAAGAACTTCTGGAAGAAAGGTGGCCCAGCTCCGGGGCAGGAGAGTTCAGGGTAGAGGGTGGAGTATACCAGCCAGATCCTATAATAGTCAGGGACTAAGGGAGAACCTGGAGGCCAGGTCCGCTTTGATATGATAAATAGGCACCTCTGCTGCTTGTCCTGAAACTTACCAAGTCATGGTCCCACTCCTGAACTGTAAAGCTGCCACCGACACCCTCAGCACTCTACAAACCTACATCAACTATTCCAACGAAGTTCTCTCAAGCAGGTGCTTACCACTTCCCCCAATTCACACGTGAACAGAATGTGTTATGGAAGACTGAACTGGCTACACAGGAGATCTCAGCCAGGAAGTCACTGGACACCTCTTGAGTTCACCAAGCCAAAACCAACAGTGTCAGCCATGTGTCTTCTCCTTCTGGGGAGGTTTCAGGACACTACAAGTCAATAGAACTCACTTCTGGCTCTGTAGAAGTCTCTCGGGCAACCATTTCACTACCTCTGGGGCGGGAATGGTGTTGGGCAGACCTGTCATGGTATGCTTCCTCCTCAAGCTTTACCTGCTGTCCCTCTCTTCTCTCAGTTCCTTCTCGATTTGCCTAAATGTCTAGTCTGCAACTGACAGGCATATACACACACACACACACACACACACACACACACCCTTCCAAAAGACTGAGATAAATCAGTCTATTTCTCTCAAGTAACCTCTAATCAGATTAATTCATCCCAACCAGATGTTCCACCAGGCCACAGAAGGAAATGCCAAACAGTAACCAGCTAGTCAGAAATAGTAGGTTTTCCTCAATTACTGTATTCAATACTCTCATAAAAAGTCTTTACTGTTTACAGATACATACCAAAATAGCTATGGATGGCAGGATGTGGTATCTAAAATTTTCCCTCCAGGTAATATGGGAGGGAGGAAAGAGAAATTTTAAGGGGAGAGATGAAATAAGAATGGCCACAACATGGGAATGATCGAATCTGAGTAAGGGACACAGGTTCAGTTACATCTCTTCACCATTATATATACACTTGGAGATTTCTATGGCTGGTTTGGTTTGGTTTGGTTTGGTTATTTTTAATCATTAAAAGAAGAATGGGAGATTGCTCAGTGGTTAAAGTGTTTCCCATACAAGCTTGAGAACCAGAGTTTGGATCCCCGGAACCCACACAACTATTAGGTAGGCACAGCAGACCACCTCTAACTCCAGCACAGAGGAGGCTGAGATGGGGGATTCTCAGAATAAGCTACATAGCTGGACCAGCTGTGTGTGTGAGCACTGGGCTGGGGTGAGACACCCTGCTTCAATGAATAAGGTGGACAGCAATTACAGAAGAGACCTAATGTCAACCTTGGGCCCCCATATCACACGTGTGCATGCATAACCACAGGATCACACACACACCACACACACACCCTTCCAAAAGACTGAGATAAACCAGAGGCTGTAGCTAACTGAAAGCAACCTTGCACCAAAGTGTCATGCAGCTTATTTCAGTCAAGTAACCTCTAATCAGATTAATTCATCCCAACCAGATGTTCCACCAGGCCTCAGCAACAGAGAAGCAAACAGCCTTGGGACTCCCTTACTGATGAGCAGAGCACAGAAGGCAATGGGAAGAAACTTAGAGCCTGAAATGGCAGAAAGAATGAATCCCAAGTATGAAGGGTTAATTTTAAGGTTTACATCTCCTTTGACCTTGGAGAAAATGTGCCTGTCACCATCACCTCAGGCTGTCAACACAGATCTGGCAGCTCATCTTACCAGGTGCAGATGAGCCAGTTGGCTGCCTTTGCCTGCCCAGGTCAGTATGGACAGACTGGGGAGACACACCTCTCCTACCCAGGTCAGTGTGGACAGACTGGGGAGACACACCTCTCCTGCCCAGGTCAGTGTGGACAAACTGGGGAGACACACCTTTCCTGCCCAAGTCAGTGTGGACAGACTGGGGAGACATACCTCTCCTGCTCAGGTCAGTGTGGACAGACTGGGGAGACATACCTTTCCTGCCCAGGTCAGTGTGGACAGACCGGGGAGACATACCTTTCCTGCCCCGCCGTGTCCCATAACTGCAGGTGGATTCTCTGGCCTCGGCCCACAGCTCCATCTGGTCCATTAGCTCTGTACACCTAAAACAGCAAAACAAAGATAAGCCTATGGAAATTCTGAGACCAGTGGGCTCTTCTTGACTTTCGATTCAGCACAAAATCCCAAAGCATTTAGACTTCTCAAGAGAACTGAGTTCCTAATACCACCAGGTTTAGACTTTGGTGCGATAACCACACTAGAGCAATGGCACCTCCATCTCAGACCTAGCTGGGGGGTCTAGTTCACTAGAGCAATGGCACCTCCATCTAAGACCTAGCTGGGGGTCTAGTTCACTAGAGCAATGGCGCCTCCATCTAAGACCTAGCTGGGGGTCTAGTTCACTAGAGCAATGGCGCCTCCATCTAAGACCTAGCTGGGGGTCTAGTTCACCTGGTAGTCTTGTTTAGCAGCCACGAAGCTCCAGATTCCATCCTCTGTACTGTAAAAGCAGGCATGGTGGGTCATGCCGGCAATCCCAGCACTTGGGAGGTGAGACAGAAGCTAGAAAGGTCACTCTCAGCTATATATCAAACTGAATTTGAGGCTGGCCAAGAATGTATGAGTCCCTGTCTCCAAAACATCAAAATTAATAAAAATAATTTATTTTATTTAAAAAAACAGTGACTTTCTATGGCTTTTCCTTATCTTATCTTTAAAAAAAGATAAGTGCCCTGGAAATGATTTTATAAAGACCAGGGAGATGATTCAGCAGATAACCGTGCTTGCCATGAGTTCAAGGGCAGGCTGAGTTCAATCCCTAGGACCTACATGGTGGAGAGAACTAACTCCCACAGATTGTCTTCTGACCTCTATACATGAACCACAGCACATGTGCACACACATACACAACAAATAATTAAATAAATACAAAACCTAATGGCTTTATACATGGGCACTCCTGTCCCAGTTCTCAGGGCGGGACACACCAGGGCTAAAAAGCAGGCTCCAGGCCAGCTAGGGCTACACAGTGAGACCCTATCTGGGGGGTGTGAGGGGCTGGCGAGATGGCCATCCATAATGAGATCTGATGCCCTCTCCTGGTGTGTCTGAAGACGGCTACAGTGTATTTACATATAATAAATAAATAAATCTTAAAAAAGAAAAAAGAAAAGAAAAGAAAGCAGAGAGAGAGAGAGAGAGAGAAAGATTGAAGCCGAAGGTGTGGCTCAGTAGCTCAGTGGGGCAGCATTGCCTTACTGTGCATGAGGCTCCAGGTCTGATCCCAGGCACCACATACTACAGCACAAAACAAACAACAGCAAATGTACCAGCACGACAGCCTAGAGAGCCTCAGCTGGCCAGGCAGCCCCTGCAGAGCAGGTTTGGAGACTTGTCAGAAAGCTTCCCTGAAGAGCTCCATTTCCAGGCTTGTCCTCACCCAGAGCTTGTCCATGAGGAAAGTCCCAGACCTGGAGAATTTGTCAACAGCAGTCCCTGTAGTTATTAACAGACACAGCTGGCTTCCAGGGACAGCAACACCAATGTTGGCTAATAAATGTCTAATCTCTAGCATTGTTCACCCAGAATAAACTTAAAAAAAAAAAAAAAAAGCCTGGCAAAGGTGGTGTCCGCTTTTAACCCCAGCACTTGGAAGCAGAGGCAAGTGAATCTCTTGAGTTGCAGGCCAGCCTGGTCTACAGATAGAGTTCCAGGGCAGCCATGACTATAGAGACCGTGTCTCAAAAACAAAACAAAGGGCCGGGCGTGGTGGCGCACGCCTTTAACCCCAGCACTCAGGAGGCAGAGGCAGGCGGATTTCTGAGTTCGAGGCCAGCCTGGTCTACAGAGTGAGTTCCAGGACAGCCAGGGCTATACAGAGAAACCCTGTCTTGAAAAACCAAAACAAACAAACAAACAAACAAACAAAAAAAGAGCTGGACAGTAGTGGCTCATGCCTTTAATTCCAGCGCTTGGGCAGCAAAGGCAGGCAGATTTCTGTGAGTTCAAGACCAGTCTGGTCTACAGAGTGAGCTCCAGGACAACCAGGGCTATACAGAAAAACCCTGTCATGAAAAAAAATCCAGTCGTTAATAAGATTTGCTGTATAGAGAAAAATTTTCTTTCATATGCAAACATTCCTAATAATAATGTTAAAAAAAAAACAAAACAGGCTTAAGGTCTCAGCATATATAACCCCTATGGTTAGTATCATTCCTTCCCACTATAAACCCGTAGCTTCTGGAGAGCTTCACAAACAAGATTATGAACTTTTCTTACAATCAAAACTTAGGTCTTAAGTTCCTTGGGACCTCATGGAGTAAAGATTCCTCCAACCCTTGTGGCCTGTGGTTTTGTATATCGGCCTGTAATCCTGACCAGTTTACCTTGGGAACGACCCACTGGTTTCTTACTAAGAAGAAAAATAGGAGGTTTGAGGGTGTTTTGTTTTGTTTTGTTTTGTTTTTCAGAAGCCCTTGAAACAGTGTGACTGCAGAAGCTACCAGTGAGGCATGGCCACTTATTGTTAAGACCCTATTAATCCCAGCACTCAGGAGGCAGAGGCAGGCGGATTTCTGAGTTCGAGGCCAGCCTGGTCTACAAAGCGAGTTCCAGGACAGCCAGGGCTATACAGAGAAACCCTGTCTCGAAAAAAAACCAAAAAAAAAAAAAAAAAAGAGTAGCTCCCTCTACCTGTGTACTAGGTCCTGTAGAGGACCTAGGTTCAGTTCCCAATACCCATGTGTTGGCTCACAACCATTTATAACTCCCGGTCCGGGGAATGTGATACCTTCTTCTGGCTTTTGTGGGTCCCAGGCACATATGTGGTACACATATATATCATACATGCACGCAGGCAATCATTTACATAAAACAAGAATAAACCAATCAGAAACCTTTAGTAAGTCAACAAAGAAATATGCAAGCAATTAACTGTGATGGTGACATCACGTGAATATGCTTCTATGGATATGCTAGAAAAAAAATCTGCTGAATTCAACACTTTAAATAGACCAATTTTACTTGTTGAGAATTACACATCAACAAATCTGCTTTAGACCAAAGGGAAGAGCTGGAGTCGCCCCTGGGTGGCAAAACACCCAGCATGCACAAGGCCCTGACTTCAACCCTCGAACTCCATGCACGAAACAAGCTGGGTCACAAGGTGAGAGGTAACTAGTAAAAACAATTGCGTGCACACAGTCAGCCCTAGTGTGTGACACCAAAGCCTATAAACACTCCCCAAAATCAGGATGAGGTTATTGCTACAAACACTTCCAAAATCACTGTGGGTTGAAGTTATTGCAACTGGGTTGGTCAGAACAATGCCAAGAGAAAAGTCTGCACATTGGCCAGGAAGCAGGAGAGAGAGGGGGAAGGATGGAAAGACAAAGGCTCAGACAGACAGACAGACAGACAGACACAGAGAAACCTGAAAGTCTGCACGGGTCCAGTGACTCAAATCTATCATCCTAGACTTAACTACACAGCACACAGTATAACGCAGGGAGACTCCGTGTGGTTGAACCCTGAGACAGAAAACTGACGATGTAACGTCTCCATCGGCTATGTGACCATGAGCATCTCTTAAGGCACTCATGTCTCGCAGTGAGTCTGAGTGTCTGTCAGATTCTCTGGTTGCTGGGTGTGATGGCACATGCTTGTAACTCTGAGTCTGAGGCGGGAGGAGCAAGAGTTCAAGGTTAGCCTGGGCCACACAGAAAGACCCTAAAGTGATAAAATACAGCTGGTAGTAGAAAGGACCTATCACGGGTTAAAGGGTCTGACTTGTTCTGTCTGAGAAGCTGGGGTCCGTGCAGCTTCCCTGACAAAATACACCTGCTGAAAGCTCTTTGGCTCTTTTGTGACCTACCAGTAGCACCATAACGGGGTTTTTAAACAGCACCATTCACGGAAGGTCTTAGTCTCCGCCTGTGTTATGACCTCCTGCCTTTCCCTCCCCCATAAGAAGACCCTGCACTCCTCTTAAATACAGAGACCTGTACACACACACATTTCCTCACCACCATTCTGCAGCACACTGCATCACTGGTAGCATCCCACACTGCCATCCCACCCTGGCCCTCCTGGCACACGGTGTTTCCTGTGGAACTCTGGGCTTCAGGTAAGGGAGCTGCAGTTAAAGAGGAGACGGTGCCAGTGTAAGAGACCTTCTTTTTTTTTTTTTCCCTTGTTCTGGTCAACCCTGCTCGCTCCGGTCGGCCCTGCTCGCTCCGGTCGGTCCCACTTGCTCAGTCCCTGCTCTCTCCGGTCCAAGGATTCATTTATTATTATTCATAAGCACACTATAGCTGACTTCAGACGCACCAGAGGAGGACCTCAGATCTCATTACGGGTGGTTGTAAGCCACCATGTGGTTGCTGGGATTTGAACTCATCACCTTCGGAAGAGCAGTCGGGTGCTCTTACCCACTGAGCCATCTCACCAGCCCGTAAGAGACCTTCTAAGGCACAGCCCAGCCAACAGAACCAGAAGAGGAGGGATGGCTGACAGACTTCATGACAAAGGTGGACAGGTAGACTCTGTGGTATTTAGAAAGAAAGATATAAGCCAGAAGGGAAGCAAGGGGAGATGCTAATAGAAATGTTCTCTGCAGGGGCTGGAGACATGGTTCAGTGGTTAAGAGCATGCACTGCTCTTGCAAGTTTGATTCTCAGCATCTATATTAAGTGGCTCACAAACACCTGTAACTCCAGCTCTAGAGGATTCAACACCTCTAGTCTCTATGGGTGTATACACACACACACACACACACACACACACACACACACACACGCACACGCACACACACACACACACACACACACACACACCAAGCAGGGGCAGGGAGAGTGCAATCGTACACTCACAGGGACACACACATATACCTGACTAAATATAAGGGTTTTTTATTATTTTTCTTTTCTTTTTTTTTAAAATGATTTATTTATTTTATGTATATGCATACACTGTTGCTGTCTTCAGACACACCAGAAGAGGGCATCAATCCGATCCCATTACAGATGGTTGTGAGCCACTATGTGGTTGCTGGGAACTGAACTCAGGTCTGCTGGAAGAGCAGTCAGTGCTCTTAACCTCTGAGCCATCTCTCCAGCCCCCAAAATAAGTTGGTTTTTTTTTTTTTTAAGAAAAAAGTAATATGGACTTTAATTTTGTCCAAAGGGTAAAGTGTCCTGAACACAGAACCCTTGTTTGTTTGTTTGTTTGCTTGCTTGCTTGCTTGCTATACAGACCTGGCTGCTCTCAAACTCAGAATCTGCCTACCACTGCCTCCAGCATGCTGGGTTTAAAGGCATGGATGCCACACCTAGCCACTTCCTTGTATACTGTAATTTTAGGTCCCAACCTTTGGCTTCGTAAGCCCCATTAATTTGTTGACTCAGATTAGATTCTTACGAAGGGTGCAGAACTTACCACTCTCTTTTCCCTGAAGTCAATGCCCACTGTGGTGATGAATTTGGAGTTGAACTTCCCATCAGTGTACTGGTAAAGTACACTGGTCTTCCCTACCCCAGAGTCTCCCAAGGCCAAAAACTTGATGAGGTAATCATAATCTCCATCCGACATGATGGAGGACTCTGTGCTTCACCTGTAAGACACAAAGAAACAGAGTTTAAAAAGTCCACCAGAGGGCTGGTGAGATGGCTCAGTGGTTAAGAGCACCGACTGCTCTTCCGAAGGTCCCGAGTTCAAATCCCAGCAACCACATGGTGGCTCACAACCATCCGTAATGAAATCTGATGCCCTCTTCTGGAGTATCTGAGGACAGCTACAGTGTACTTACATAAATAAATAAATTAATTAAAAAAATAAAAAAATAAAAAAATAAAAAAAAAGTCCACCAGAAATATTAGAATTACAGCCAGTGGGATGGCTCAGTGGTCAAAGTACTCGCCATGCAATGCTGATGACCTGGGTTGGAGCCCACGTAAAGGTAGAGGGAAGCAAATCCACAAGGTTGTGCTGACACATGCATGCCATGGCATGTGAGCACACATGCGTGCTTGTGCACCTCTCTCTCTCTCTCTCTCTCTCTCTCTCTCTCTCTCTCTCACACACACACACATACATATATTTTTAATTAAGGAAATATTTAAAAATTTTCTATTATTAAAGTAACAATATTCTGTTCAATAAGTATTTGTTTGCATGCTTGGTTGGGGGTGTTAGTCCATCTGTCTGTCTGTCTGTTGGTGATTTCTGTTTATTTTTGAGGAAGGTCTCAGGTACTTCAGGTTGGTCTAGAACTCCTGATATTCCTGCGCGCGCACACACACACACACCCCAAGACTGGTGACACACACTTTTAAACTCAGCACTTGGGAGGCAGAGACAGCCAGATCTCTGGGTTCAAAGTCAGTCTGGTCTTCAAAGTTAGTTCAAGGAGCCAGGGCTATACAGAGAAATCCTGTCTTGAAAAACCAGAAAAGAGCTGGGCGTGGTGGCACACACCTGTAATCCCAGCACTTGGGAGGCAGAGGCAGGCGGATTTCTAAGTTCGAGGCCAGCCTGGTCTACAGAATGAGTTCCAGGACAGCCAGGACTACTCAGAGAAACCCTGTCTCGAAAAACCAAAAAAAAAAAAAAAAAAAAAAAANGAGGGGGAGGAGGAAGGAGGGGGAGAGGGGGAAGGGAAGGAGGAGGAGGGGGAGGAGGGGGAGGAGGAAATAAGTCACTTTTAACTCACAGGTCAAATCGTTCTGATGGCTTCTGTATACTCTATTATTTCCTACTTATTGGTCAGACTGCCTAGCTGTCATGCTCTTTCAGGAAGTGGGTTCCATAGTGGAGTAGAAACCATAACCCACAGCTAAATCCACCTCCACCTGGGTTTTCTAACAGGAAGTTGCTCAAAATTCTTCAAGATCAACTGAAACAAACTCCACCACAAAGGAGAAAAATGTCATCGTCCCCAGCAGTACCCATCCGCGGTTGCTTTTCTCCTCTGGGAGGCTCTCGCCATCTGCTTTTACCTTCTCAACAGATACAGCACACAATTCCAATCCAAAGAGAAACGAGTCTCTCCCCAGGTATGGGGGGGGGCTGTGGGGGCAGGGAGGACACACTTCTGATCCCAGGGCCAGGGAGGCAGAGCCTAGCAGATTCCTGTGAGTTTAAGTCTGCCAATGTAGCAGTCTATGTAGCATTCCAGGCCAGCCAGGGCTACACATTCACACACACACACACACACACACACACACACACACACACACACACACATACACACCCCTCTCCAGGAAAGCCCTGTGCACTGTCATTTCACATGTCAAACGCTAACAAACTCTCTGTCAATCAGAACAATGATCTTCTGTCCGTCCCCCTCACAGAGACACCTCATCCTACCCCTGAAAGGCGGGTCCGCCCATCCATGGGCACATCAGCTGCCCGCCATGCTGCTCCATTCCCTCTTACTGTCTACTCAACACTAGGTGCTTCCTGTATGCAGGAATTAATAGAGTAAGTGTACAGGCAAGGGTCTTCTCCTCAGGCTCACCTCTTCTACCGCTGCCTGATGCCTCAACTTGGTGACTTAAAAATTCCAAATCCTAAGCCCCTAGAGCTGCTGTAGTGAACTTCCTCAGACAGCCCTAGCGCAGACCGGTGTCCTCATATTGCAAGATAGGACTGGCCCAGTGGATAAGGGTCTGCCTTATAAACCTTCACAGTTCTGTTTGCAGGATATAAAGGGTGACACTTTCCTGAGGGGTGGCTGTGTTCATAGTTTCTCCTTGCAGACACAGAACTCGGGATCAATGAGCTCTCCAAATGAGGATCACATGAGGCTAGAGCCTGACTTCATGTTGTACAGAAACAGAGCTAAGACTTGAATGAAAGCAGACCCAGACAAGCTCCAGTCGGCTAGAATGTGGGTGCTTCAAATGGAAGCAAAGAGGCTCTGGTTCTGCAATAGGAGCAACAAAGATCCTGTACCCGTTTTGGTTTTGTTGTTGTTGTTGTTGTTTGTTTTGTTTTTTTTTTTTTTTTTGAGACAGAGTTTCTCTGTACAGCCCTGGCTGTCCTGGAACTCACTTTGTAAACCAGGCTGGCCTCAAACTCAAACTCAAACTCAGGCCTGCCTCTGCCTCCCAGGTGCTGGGATTAAAGGTGTGCCACCACCATGCCCAGCTACCCTGTACCTGTTTTATTTGTGCTTTATGTTAATTTGGGAAACACTGGTCAGTTGGGTACCTATGCTTTAGTTTATTAATTAATTTATTTATTATAAGTACACTGTAGCTGTCTTCAGACACACCAGAAGAGGGCATCAGATCCTATTACAGATGGTTGTGAGCCACCATGTGGTTGCTGGGAATTGAACTCAGGACCTTTGGAAGAGCAGTCAGTACTCTTAACGGCTGAGCCATCTCTCCAACCCTTTAGTTTATTTTTTATTTTTTACTTACTTATTTATTTATTTATTTATTTATTTATTTTTGAGATAGACTTTTTCTGTGCACCCCTGGCTCTCCCAGAACTCACTCTGTAGAACAGGCTGGCCTCATACTCACAGATCCATCTGCCCCCTGAGTGCTGGTATTAAAAGTCTGTGCTCCACTGCCTGGCCATATTATTTTTATTGATGATGTTTCTTGTTTTGTTTTGTTTTGTTTCAAGACAGGGTTTCTCTGTGTAGCCCTTACTATCCTGGAACTTGCTGTGTAGACCAGGTTAGTTTCAAATTAATGTTGAAACCACATTGGCTGGTTTTTTTGTTGTTGTTGTTGTTTGGTTGGTTTGCTTTGCTTTAAAAAAGAAAAAAAATTAAATCCTGGGAGCTGAGCTAGATGGCTTGGTAGTTAAGAACACCTGCTGCTCTTACAGAGGACCTGGGTTTGGTTCCCAGTACCCACATCAGCTCCTCAAGATCACCTGTAAACCCAGCTCTAGGATCTGACGCCCTCTACTGGCTTCCTCAGACACTGCATGCAGGTACAAACCCATACACAATTGTAAGATCTTCGAAGAAAAAGAACGGTGATAATACACCCCCTCACACAACTGCCCTGAAGATGGAAAGATGCTGTTTGTGGAATACCCAGCATTCAGTGTCACCTAACAGCCTGTGACTCACAGAACTGCAAGGAAATGCCCAGAACCTCATCTACATTGAGAAGATTACTAAATTCATCAAGCTAAGGCGTGCTGAGGGCATTGGAAGCATGCATCACACATCTGAGTCCCTCTCTCCTGGAGGAAGTACTGTTTCAAAGCCTCCATCAGGGGTCAAAAGCTCCAGGCACCCTCAGAGTGGACACACTCCCACTCAGTTGGCTTCTGCCTCTCCCTTCTTACACAAATATTTTCTCAACGTGCTCCCCACCCTCATTCTCACTGGACTAACAATAGAAAGCACAGAACACCCATTTCCTCAACAAGAACCGCATGTTAGATAAGTGCCAGAGAGCTTCCTTATTTAAAAGAAAAAAAAAAAAAAGTGCAAGAGGAGGGCGGGGCCTGGTGGTGCAAGCCAGGAATCCCAGCTACTCCAGAGGCTAAGGCAGGAGGATAGAAAGAGCAGCCTGGGCAATATGGTGACACCTCCACTCAAACAAACAGTAAAAGGACCTGAAGATTGGGGGGGAAGCAGGGGGAGCACCTGTCTAGCAGTTCCAGGCCTTAGGTTTAATTCCTAGTACCAAAACTAACAAAATTACAAATAAACAAAAACCTCTAAACATAAGTAAATTGTTTTCCAGAGAGTAAACGAGGGAAGTGGTTTCAGTCCAGACAAAAGGCGATGAACTTCAGCAGATCATGCCTTTAGACCCTGAGACTCAAGAGGCTGACGCAGGAAAGGTCATTGGGCCGCACAGCAAGACTGTCTCAAAAAATAAGAAGAGAGGGACGCATAGCTGGACACTGTCATACGCCACAAACAGCACTAGACATAGGGAATTTTACTTATTTATCATCCATAGATCTGTAGATTTCCAACAGAGAGAGTGCCTTCCCAAATAGGGTTTGCGTAGGTCCAAATTCTAACTCTTCCTCTTCTGCCTTCCACGGTTCAGTCCCAGTGCTTAAAAGTGACCTCATCAGCCGGGCGTGGTGACACATGCCTTTAATCCCAGCACTCGAGAGGCAGAGGCAGGCAGATTTCGAGGCCAGCCTGGTCTACAAAGTGAGTTCCAGGACAGCCAGGGCTATACAGAGAAACCCTGTCTTTGAAAAAAAAAAAAGTGACCTCATCGCTTCAACTATAAAATGAAGGCAAGAGCCACCAACCTCCTGATAAACACCCTGGCAATAAGCAACTAAGGGGGATCTGAGTCTTTTTTTATTTTTTACCTTTTAAAAAAGCTTTTGAGATTGTAATTCTATAATTTCTCCCTTCCCTGTCCTCCTTGCTCTCCTCTAAGTGTTACCACATATGTCTATATGTGCATGTACATACATGTTAGCTCACAACTTCAGAAGGCAGTCCATCATTTCAGGAACTGGAAGCAGCCGGCCACACCATATCCATGGTCAAGAGCAGAGAGGATGAACTCATGCATGCATGCTTGGTGGTCAACTTTTCCCCTGCCCTTGGACAGCTCAGGGTTCAAACCCAGGGGACGGCTTCACCACATCAGTTAAGACTTGTTCATAGGCCACCTTGATCTACAGAATCTCTCGCTGAGACTCTCTTCCTGAGTGATTCTAGGCTGGATCAACTTGACAAGTAAAGCCAGCCGTCATAAGGACCCACAAAGTGCAGAGATATGATTTAGGAACTGAGGTAACTCACAGACAGATTCCAGCCCAGTGATTGTTCCAAACAGTTAATCATCTTGACTTATTATCAGTGCAGAGGGTTCTTTTTTTTTTTCTATTTATTGGGGGGGAGGGCAGAGCACGTGTGGAGGCCATAGAAAAACTATGCAAACGTTGGTTCTCTCCTTCCACCGTGTGGGTTCCAGAAATCGACTCAAGTCATCACGTTCGACAGCAAGTAGCTTTACCCAGGAAGCCGGCTTGCTTGTTGTAGCGATAAGATGCATGTTTGGTTGTTGCTGTTTAGGGAGAATCTCATTGGGTAGCCCTGGCTGGCATGGATACACCACTCTGGCCTCAAACTCAGAGGCCTGCCTGCTCTGAATTCTGAGTTCTAGTCTTAAAGGTGAGTGGTAGCATGCCCAGCCTGCAGGATGCTTCTCATTTTAAACACCCCTCCCCTTTCTCTTCTTTAGTGGTTTTGGGGACTCTCTTCCTGAGTGATTCTCAATAAGGGCCTTGATCGGGTT
Source organism: Mus minutoides (assembly GCA_902729485.2). Taxonomy (NCBI): domain Eukaryota; kingdom Metazoa; phylum Chordata; class Mammalia; order Rodentia; family Muridae; genus Mus; species Mus minutoides. The sequence continues at coordinate 665,822 of LR750037.1, forward strand.
AGGCAAGTCTTCTACCATGGAGTTATAGCCTTGGCCCTAAAACCTATTCTTCCCTTTAATATGGGTTCAGAAAGATACATAGGGTCAGTGTGAGGGGAAACCAGCTTGAAGAAAACTTAAACGCTGTCAGTTCCAAAGTCCACTGAGCATTTGTGAAAGGTTGCCATCCCTTAGCAGTTGACCAGGAAGTGGTTACACAGGCTGCAACAAGATAGGGAAGGAGAGGCCATAAGACCCTTCCTGAGTAGATCCGGAAGACCGGGGTCTGTGACTCAAAGGAGACACTAGCTTTTTATCCCAGGGTGAGTCGACCTTTCACTTACTCAAGGGGCAGCATCTATCACTTATTGCTAAAGCCTCTTTGAAGATATTTAGATATGGACATATTGGAATTTGGGGAATTTACCAAGATCTGGGAGTGTAGTACTTACGTCCCTGACAAGTACCTCTTGCTTTATATACTGTCTAGGGGGAGTAGAATACAACATTCCATGTGTAGAGTAGAGGTGTGGTTGATTGGCTTCCTGAGTAATACCGTAAATAACACAGAGGCAGTCACATAATCCACACAGCCATATGTCACTGTCATGAAACACCAGCCCACAGCTGAGTGTACCTCCCAATGAACCCTGAAGCTGGGCTGTCTCCAAGAATGTGATAAAAAATAAACGAAGAAGTGCAAAGTCTACTCCCGGTGGGTGGCTGCTTTCTGTGAGGACAAGAGAGACAGTGCAGAACAGGGCCCAGAGCCAGGATCCTCTACAGGGCGACAGATACACCACACCCTCCTGGGTAAAGTGAGCAGCAGATTCTGGGTGTGGTGGATCGACTAAGTTAGAGCTCTGCTCATCACCCCAGGCAGGTCAGGGCTTGAACCCCACATTACAGCTGTAAGCCTGGTACTTTCCACACAAGCTAAAGAACGACACTTAAACGACATTCCTCAAAGATAGGACAGAAAAGATTCTCCGAGCATGAAAGTATAGGAGCAACCTAAGCCACCTGGAATACAGGCTCCCTGCAAGTCCATCTGCTACTCACAGGCTCTGAAGTTACCAAATGTGGGGGTTATTAGTTAAACTGGAGACCACCAATAACACACACACACACACAAGGCCTGCTGCTCAAGGCAGAACTGTGGGCTCGGAAGGACATGGAATTGTTAAAAGAATCTCTCAACACTCTACAACACAAATGCTTTTCTGAAACTCAGGTGGGGATTCTGCGCAGATTCCTCGTGGAACACGGGCCTGTGTGATGAAGGCTGCCCCACGCAGCTATCGAGCATTAATGGAGGCCATTGGCTAGGGAAATGTATCAGATCAAGAAGCAAGCCCCTCAACTCTGAGAAGGGGCAACGCTGCTTCTCTTGTTCTAAGAAAAATGCAAATTGCATGTCTATCTGAGTAATGAAAGCAGTTATACAAAGAACCCGAGTTGTCGGTAGAACTGAGAAAAGGGTCTCATTTAGAGTTAACTTTTAAAGAGAATGAGTGTTGTACATGATCTCCTCCATAGAGGAATTGGGTCCTGGGTATTTAGCACCCTGCTCTTTCTGCACCCGTTCATTTACACACCAGGGTGATACTTTCAGCGTTTTTAAAGGAGTCGGTGTTTCCAGTACGTTGTAATCAAAGCTGGCTTCTTCAACATGAGGTCCTAAGTAGGCTTTAATGAATCCTGCACTCCTACCCTAACACTCCACCCCTAAGGAAAAGCTGCACCATTGGCTTGGGGCAGAGATGCTCCCAAAGGCTGCTCTGGTGGACTATATACAGCTTCCCCTCCCTCGCCTCTTAACTAACCTCATTAAACAGAGCTGCTCTGCAGCCATGGAAACAAGCTCTTCAGGACCACGGTGCTCACCCCTACCCCCCCCCCCCCCCCCCCCCCCCCCCCCCCCCCCCCCCCCCCCCCCCCCCCCCCCCCCCCCCCCCCCCCCCCCCCCCCCCCCCCCCCCCCCCCCCCCCCCCCCCAAGCAATCAACATTTCCAGCTGGCTTTCATTTGTCACGCATCTGCCAGCCACACACTCACATAGCTCTCTAACAGCAAACATGAGTGCGCTCTCTCTCTCTCCATGAGTTCACCTGCTGTCTTCCCCATTTTTTGGCTCTCTGGTCCCACATCTCCAGATTTTCTTCCCAAAAGCTGACCTTAGAGTTATACCACCAATCAACCGACCCGTGCTTTCCTGGAAACACAGTGAGCTTCTGGGCAGATGTCTATGTATTCAGTCCTTCTCAGTTCCCACAAGGCTGGGTCTCTAGGAAATTCTCCTTTCCCATTAAGAGAGAGTTTTTCCCTCACTGTATACGAAGGGGAGTGCCTCACAGACTCAAGCGTCTCAACACTGTCCTGGTTTGGAATTCACCATGGCATAAATAACAGAGAAGGCAGTAGATGTGCCTACCGCAAGCTTACCCTGTAGTAGCTCTAAAGATTTCCACCATTCACCAACCCAGTTCTTCTCAAAGATGAATAAAACCAGTGTAATAGACTCAGAAAAATCAACCTACTGTCTAATGTTAAAAACTACTAAAATAGAATTCTTTTTAAAAATGATGATGAGGTTCTCAATCCTTATCTGAAAAGAAAACATTCTAGAGTAACATTATTGAAAACAGCTGTGGGCCTGAAGAGGTGGCTCAGCGGCTAAGAGTACTTGTCGCACTTGCAGAGGACCCAGGGTTGATTCTCAGTGTTCACGTGGTGGCTCACAACCATCTATAATTCCAGTTTCAGGGGATCTGACACCCTCTTCTGGCTTCTAAGGGCACCAAACAAGACATTCATACACATAAATCTAAAATTAAAAAACAAAACAAAACAGCTTTGCTATGGGAGGTGTGGTAGAACACATCTTTAATCCCAGCACTCAGGAGATTCCGAGTCAAACTGGTAGTCTACAGAGTAAGTTCCAGGGCTATGCAGAGAAACCTGTCTCAAAAAACAAAACAAAACAAAACAAAAAACCAGGCAGGACTTCCTTCCAATAGTGGCATGGGTGGGACCTTAGAATGCCAAGCCTCTGTCATTAGCCATCACCAAGTTTCTCTCTACTGTTTTACTCTCTACAATACATATTTAATTACCCCCAAACATCATAGTCTTTAATCGATGAATCTAAAAGAATGAAAATAAACTCACCAAGAGGACGGAGCCTGATCACATACACTCCTTACAGTATCTACGCAGACTCTCCTCTGTCTACTTTTCCTAGGTAGAGGTGGGTTCTTAGAACTGACTGTTTGCCTGTCTATCAGCATCTGTTTATAGACTGGGCGTGCCTGGTGTTCATTTATGCAGAGCAATGCACCAGCACCCGCTCATTTCCATCAGCCTGTTAGACTGCAGTATGCTTTCTTGTTACTGTTAAGTTTCTAATTCTACTGCATGGTAATTAGCAAATATTGCCTGCACGATGCCAAATTTGGAGGAATTTCAGATGATCTTTGTATTATGTTTCGATTGTGGTATATCCGAGATAAGTATTAGTCCTTCGAATGAGAATGACTCCCATAGGCTCATATTTGAAAGTCTGGTTTCCAGTTGGTGGACTGTTTAGGAAGGATCAGAAGGTGTGGCCTTGTTAGAGGAGGTGTGTCACAGAAGTGAGGTTTCAAACGCCTACTCCAAGCCTAGTCTCTGACTCTCTCTCTCTCTCTCTCTCTCTCTCTCTCTGCCTGCAACTCATGGATCAGATGTAAGGATCCTCCATAGAATCAGCCAACGCTCTTCACCACTGACCCACCTCTCCAGCTCTCCAGCCTGGGAAAGGCAGATCTTTAACTTATGATTGAAACTTCTCAAACACATCTATTTCAAGTTGAATTATCTTTCTCCAAAATTGTTGCAGGAAAGTACTACCTTGGTTATAACTCAGGATATAATCTCTTTCATAGCTAGGACTTCTAATGGAAGTAGTCAGGTGTTATGAGAGATCAGTAGGGCGAGTGAGAGACCCATCTGGTCTACAAAGCTAGTTCCAGGACAGCCAGGGTTACATAGAGAGACCCTGTCTCAACAAACCAAAAAGAAAGAAAAGAAAATCTGAAATGGTAAGACAACTTGCCTCCTCAGACTTGGAGACCTGAGTGCTAGCCCCAGACCTCATGTAAAAAGTGGGCACAGGAGCAGATAGCTGTAATCCCAGCACTGGGGAAGCAGAGAGAAGATGATCTTAGGTGTGCTGGTCAGCCAGCCTCACCTGGCTCATGAGCTCCAGGCTCCATGAGAGACCTTGTCTTAAAACATAAAGTGAAACCCACAGAGGAAGCTATCGGAGGTTGACTTCTGGCCTTCAGGAACACAAGTATTGGAACACACAGAGGAAACTGGGTCCCCAACATGCCTAGAGGGAAGACAGCATGCAGACTCAAGAGCAGAGGTCAGGAATGGAGTCTCCCTTGACACTCTCACGAGGACCCATCCCTGCCAACACCCTGACTCTGGGTGACAATACATTTACAAGTTGGAGTGCCACCTACATCAAAGTGCCAAAATTTATATTAGGCTCAGACCTCCACCACCCCTACCCCCAAGCTCTGAAATAAAAGCCTGGCCTTTCAAACCTAACACAATTAACCCATTCAGTGCCTGGAAGTTGGCATGGCAGATCTCAAAAACATTAGGAGAAAAAAAATAAGAACAGATGCAAACCATACCTGAGGTAGGAGAGAGCCCGTTGTTGTTCTCTAAACCTCTAACTTGAAGTTGCCAACACACCTATTGACAACTCCGAATCACATCTCTTGGTCTCCAAGGTTACCTTGAGTCTGATGTTACAACAAAGAGAAAACGGTAAAGGCCAAACAGCCTACTTAGGAAAGTTTTCCCAAAGACACTTTTGAAAAGCTGTCTATCTTACAGGCTTTCCAGATCAGGCTTCTCCACAGAAACCCACAGTCTGGCTAATGAGTCTCAGCTGCTCGTCATATGGCTGGGCCGAGCAGTCAAGTGACTTCCCCGGGTCAGGCTTCTTAGATCTAATCCACCAGGTTCTCACATAGAGCAGATTTATTAATTGTGCCTGGGACTTGGGGTGAAGGGGGCAGTGTTACTCTCCCTCACCATCAAAAAAGCACATTTGTTTTCTGAACTGCAGTTTCTTTACCAATGCAACGCTTGGTTCAGACAGATGGAAGAGCACGTGCAAGTAGGAGCCAGACAGAGATAAATCAGTGCCTCCGCCTGCTCCAGGCCTTCAGAGCTGCTGACATTCTCCAGAGGAGGCTACCCTGACACCCACTAACACCTCCAAGTCGGCACGTTCCACCTGCCCTCAGAGCACCTACCTCGCTCCCCTTCCTGCTGCCTCTGCTCCTCAGTCTTCAGTAATTAAGGGTCCTCAGCGGCCCCTCCCTCTCCTCCTCTCTGATTTCCAACTGGCCACATCTTTCCTGCTTTCGCACTCATCTGTTTTAAAATTTTTATTTCTGCTCTGGATGGCTGTGATTAAACACTTATTTGGTATTCTGGCTGCAAATATGTCCACACCTCTGATCTGGGCCCCTCAATGGTACTCAAATTGTTCTTTCCACAAGCACTTCCTCCATAAAACCTGGGGGCAGGGAGAGAAGACTCTACAGTTAGTCAGTTAAGAGCATACACGGCTCTTGCAGAGGTTGTGAGCTGCTGTGTGGCTTCTGAGAATCGAATCCAGGTCCTCTGCAAGAGTATGTGCTCTTACACAAAAAAATAAAAACCAATTATTTAAAATTTTTATTTAGCTGTGTGTGTGTGTGTGTGTGTGTGTGTGTGTGTTGTCATTTTGTGCATCATGTGTATGCAGGTGTCTGAGGAGGTCAGAGAGTTTCAGATCTCCTAGAATTACAGGTAGTTTTGAATGTCCCAGTATGAAGTGAACCCAGGTTTTCTACCTGAGAAGCAAGTGCTCTTAACTACTGAGCCATCTCTCCACCCCCAAATAAATAAATGTGAGAACACACACAATTAAAAATGAAGAACAAAGACAATATGATCAACAAGATCTTTGTCAAAGACCAACCTTTTCATGACAAAAGTTCTCAAGAAATTAGTTATAGGGGGAATTCCCCTCACCACAGTCATGGACAAGTGAAACATGAAGTCACAGCCTACATCATTCTCAGTGCTGAGCTGCCGAAAACCTTCTTCAAGACCAATGCCGAGACAGATGCCCACACTCACCACTGCCCTTCAGCATGGTCCTGAAGGTCACAGCTGGATCAGCCAGGCAAGAGAAAGAAACTAAAGCATCCCCGGAAGAAAGGAGGACGGAGGACTCACAGCAGAGCGCTTGTCCTGAGTTCAAGCCCCAGCACTACAAACAGTAACAAGTAAAGAATCTGTCTTTGTTGGCAATCTGAGCCTATGGACAGAGAACCCCAGGATTATACACATATGCTCATCACACACATATACATACATATACACACACATGCTCATGTACACACATACACACACACACACTCTCCTATGGAAGCAATTGACTAGGAAGATGGAACCTGAGCACAGCCATGCGTATTTATAATCACATACCCAGGAGCCTGAGTAAGAGGACTGTCATGAGTCTCAGCCTGGCCTGAGATCCTGTCTCAAACAAACAGAAAAAAAAAAAAAAAAAAAAAAAAAAAAAAAAAAAAAAAAAAAAAAAAAAAAAAAAAAAAAAAAAAAAAAAAAAAAAAAAAAAAAACCACAACACAACAAAACACAACACAACAAAAGAGAAGGTGGCACTGCACTTCCTGATTTCAAACTGTTAAAAAATTAAGGCTAGGCACAGTGACACATGCCTTTAATCCCAGCACCAGGAGGCAGAGGCAGGATCTCTGTGAGTTCAAGGCCAGCCCGGTCTACAAATTGAGTTCCAGGACAGCCAGGGCTACATAGAGAAACCATGTCTAGAAAAAATAAGAAAGAAAGAAAATCTAAAATTACTATAAACTACAGTAATTAAGACAGAACACATTGCCATGACAAACAGACTAGAGGTCCAGAAGAGAGAACTCAGAAACAAACTCACACTATGGTTACTTAATTTCCAATGAGAGAGCCAGGCACACAGAGGAAATGGATTAGCACAGACTCTCCAACAGTGTGGAGAAAATGGGCTACACGCAGACACAAGAGCTAAACTACACAAGCATCAGCTTAACATAGAATAAAGTCTTTTTCCCCCTTCCAACAGCTCTTACTTTATAACAGCCTGATTTATGTGGTCCTCAATATTCAAATAAGAACTCAAATCAGATGTTAAAGACTGACCTTCAAACATCATCACAAAGATCCCATGCCTGCCAGTGATCCCTCTGACATAAACAGACATTCAGACCTCAGTGGCCACGGAAGTGTGCAGCCCAGTGTCCTTAGCTGGGAGGCTGTTTGAAGCTCTCAGTTTTAGCTTAGCACTTTGGACTTTTTTTTTTCAGGCTCTAAAGAGCTGTAGAGAGCTCAGTCAGGGTTGATGAGATAAGCTCAATCTGGGTATAGAATCAAAACGTGGGCAAGTGCCGGGCAGTGGTGGCACACGCCTTTAATCCCAGCACTTGGGAGGCAGAGGCAGGCAGATTTCTGAGTTCAAGGCCAGCCTGGTCTACAGAGTGAGTTCCAGGACGGCCAGGACTATACAGAGAAACCCTGTCTCCAAAAAAAAAAAAAAAAAAAAAAGTGGGCAAGTAAGTCACAGCAGCATTCACCAGTATAGGAGTAGGGTAGGTAGGGTGGGGTGGGGAGGGGGTGGAGGTGGGGTAGAGGTGGTGTAGAGGTGGGGTTAGGGGGATTCTCAAAGTTATGGATGAACTGGACCATGGTCTAGCATGGAAAGTCTGTCACCCCAACTTTGGCTGACTCTGGAATAGAGGAGAAGCCTAATATTGTAAAAATCCTAGAAGACACCAGAAAAAAATTAAAAAGACTGGTAGCATAAGTCTTTAGTTGCAGGAGGACTGCTAGGCCAGCCTGGACTATATAGCAAATCCTAGACCAGTTTAGGCTACACATTGAGAAACTCTGCCTCAATATAAAACTAAACCAAAACTTCTAATGTGACTTGTCCACCGAGAGGAAAGGGTCAGAAGTGGTATGTGTGGGAGAGGCGTCTGGAAAAATGAACCAACCACTCTTATTTCCCAATAGAGTGGCAAGATATATAACACCTAACCCTGAGGGGAAGTGACCATGGCAATGTAAGTGTGTCATTTAGCGCCTACGTGTGTGTGCAAGGACCAGCAAAGCCAGCAAACTGGGTAACACCAGAGCTGGAGGTGGAGAGCCTGCTGGCTTCTTTTTAAAATATAAGCCATTTGTGTATAATTATTATTTTTTGTTTTTTTGAGACAGGGTCTCTCTCTGTAGCCCGTCCTAGACTCATTCTGTAGACCAGGCTGGCCTGGAACTCAGAAATCTACCTGCCTCTGTCTCCCAAGTGTTGGGAATAAAGGTGTGCGCCCGGCTTATTAAAGTGGTGACTGCCCGGCTTGATTTTAAAATGTACTAATGCAAAATAAAATGTGTTTGTTTTCCTCGAATTATTTAGGACATCAGACTAGACATCCCAAACTGGCCACACTGCATCTCCAGAATTGAGCACCTATGCTGACGGAAGACCTAGGCTCTAGGGGAGGACTGACTGGCTTTGATGCACAAACTTACCACTTTGAGAAAATTACCCAACTTTCTGCCTCACTGTCCCATACTGTGAAACAGGAAAGCTGATAGGATTGTGTTATACGGACTGAATTATGCAAGGCCTATGAAGTACTGAAAGCGGTTTGTGGGGACAATGACAAGGCTTGCTAGGTACATGAGACATATAGCTAAAGGCCTGAGTTTGAACCCTGGGAATCCCATGGAGGAAGAAGAAAATCAACACTCTCATACATGTGCCATGGCACAAAAGAGCCAGCACATGCATGCACACACATACACACACTCACATCAAAAAAGTTAAAAAAAAATCCGTTTGGCGTGGGGTATGTGATTAGTAATAGCCATTGTCACAGAAGCTAATTTGCCTCTGTAACAAACTGCTCCTGGTGACTGTATTACTTTTCATGTCTTTTATTGGTTATATTTCATTTCCCCCCACCCCCACCCATGCATGTCAGCCAGCTGTCCCTCAACACAGTCAATGTGCCCTTCTAGAACAAGCTCTGCCAGCTCCCAGCATGTCACTGCTCAGTGATTGGGCATCGGGTCACCAGACATCCAGGCTTACTGGGCAATGTGTGGCCCAGAGGGAAAAGGGCAACTAGACGTGTCTCAGAGGTCCGCATCCGACTGGAAGTTTCCTTAGAGCAGCCATCTGTGTGATGAACAGAACCCCGTGGGCTCACTTCCTCACTGTCACCTGTGAGGTGACATGCTAACATGGCGACCAACTCTCCCAGTTTGCAAAGATGATCAGATTTAACTCGATGAAAGAGGCCCATGACCCGGAAAAACCAACCTCGTCCCTGACCTAGATCTTAACGGGAATGCCAAAGGTGGCTACTGTTTTTGGTTTTTTTTTTTTTAAGATTTATTTATTTTACATATATAAGTATTCTGTAGCTGTCTTCAGACACACTAGAAGAGGGCATTGGATGCCATTACAGATGGTTGTGAGGCACCATGTGGTTGCTGGGAATTGAACTCAGGACCTCTGGAAGAGCAGTCAATACTCTTAACAGCTGAACCGTCTCTCCAGCCCATCCAAATGTGGCTACTATTTTGAAAGGCTGCTAAAGCCTAGATGAGACAGTGCTCCCATAATTCCTCACACATTTGGTAGCGGTGGCTCAAGCTGCATCCAGGGCACATAGCTCTAGCGTAGGGAGAGGAAAAGTTCTTAGTAGGAAACAGGCGATGTGCTCTGTGCACAGTGTCTTCCTGGAAGTCGGATGCTGACTTTCTTTCTTTCTTTTTGGCTTTGTATTTTTTGAGCTAGGATCTCACTATATAGCCCTGGCTGGCCTGGAACTCACTATGTAGACCAGGCTAACCCCAATTTCACAGAGATCTGCCTGCCTCAGCCTCCCAAGTAGTGGGATTAAAGGCCTTACCAATGCTGGTTTCTTTTTAAATTTTCTCCATCTCTGTCCTACACAATTTGTGTTGGGATTAAGACACACTTAAATTTTTGATAGTTGGGACTAGAGAGATAGCTCAGAGGGCACTGGCTGCCCTTACAGAGAACCTGACTGACATGGTGACTCATAACCACCTGTACCTCTAATTCCAGGTGATCCAACGCCCTTTTCTGCACACACATGGCATCCAGACAGACAAACAGACATTCAGGCTCACACTCATACACATGAAATAATAAATCTTTCAAAGATGTTTAATAGTTCAGTAACATTAACCACTCTCCTCTACAAAGGCTTGAGTTTATTGTGTTTTCATGCCAGTTGCCCTTTTCTCCACTGTGAGAGTTTTAGGGCTGTGTGTGTGTGTGTGTGTGTGTGTGTGTGTGTGTGTTCTCCAGGAGTTCTCCACCTTGGTTTTGTTTTACAACTCACTACATTTTCATTCATCTATTCCGTATGCAGGTTGTCTGTGTGGTTGTCCACACTGGGCCTCCCTGTGGAGGAAAGAGACAGCTCTAGAGAGCTGCTTCTCTTCTCCCCCAAGTAGGACCCAGGGATCGAACTCCAGTGATCAGGCTTGGCAGCAGGCAACTTGACCCACTGAGCCATCTCACCAGCCCCTTGTTTCTTCTTTGTTTTTAGCTGAGACAATGTCTCACTGACTTGCCACCTGAAGGTCTCACTAGGCTGGTTGGCTAGCAAATCTCTGTCTCTGTTTCCCCAGTGCTGAGATTATAAGCACAGTATTTTTGGTTTGGTTTGGTTTTTTTGTTTTTGTTTTTGTTTTTGTTTTTTGAGACAGGGTTTCTCTGTGCCCTGCCCGTCCTGGAACTCACTCTGTAGACCAGGCTGGCCTAGAACTCATGGAGAGCCGTCTGCTTCTGCCTCCCAAGTGCTAGAATTAAAGGTGTGCACCACACACCCAGCTCACAGCAGGTTTTTTCCATGGCTCTGGGACTTGAACTCAGGCCTTTATGCTTGGGCAGTATGCACTTTGTGGATCAGGCTCTAGCACTGCCTTGGGGTATTTACTGTACTAACAGTTTCTAAACTTTCCGATAGCTAGGCGTTAGTTAGCATGAACTCGCAAAGGTCACCCGGCATCACACCTGAAGTTGGTTTTCAATGTGTGTCTTACTTTCTTCCTTCACAGAAGTACCAAGTCATTTAGTGTCCTACCGGGCTGCCAAATGCCTCTTGTCTTAGTCAGGGTTTCTATTCCTGCACAAACATCATGATCAAGAAGCAAGTTGGGGAGGAAAGGGTTTATTTGGCTTACACTTCCATACAGCTGTTCATCACCAAGGAAGTCAGGACTGGACTCAAGCAGGTCAGGAAGCAGGAGCTGATGCAGAAGCCATGGAGGGATGTTCTTTACTGGCTTGCTTCCCCTGGCTTGCTCAGCCTGCTCTCTTATAGAACCCAAGACTGCCAGCCCAGAGATGGTCCCACCCACAAGGGGCCCTTGATCACTAATTGAGAAAATGCCTCACAGCTAGATCTCATGGAGGCATTTCCCCAACTGAAACTCCTTTTTCTGTGATAATTCCAGCTGTGTCAAGTTGACACAAACCTAGCCAGTACACCTCTCCATGTCACTCCCATCTGAAAAAATAAAGACTCTTATCTCTGAGCACATGAAACCCCATTTCTGACCTCAAAGCTGAAGCAATCCACTATTCCGCAGATGTTAACTGCAGCTCGGAGGGAGTTGCTCCCATCTGAGCTCCCCACAAACACAAGGACAAAGCCACCCTAGGAAAAATTACAAAAGTGTGGGGGTGGGGTGGGGGGGTAAATAACAGAAAAAAATCACAAGTTACTCAAAACCAACACATGGCCTGGCCTCCCACAAGAGGCAGCCAGGATACAGGAGAGGCCAGGCATTGGAGGCGTACGTCTCTCGGCTACAAAAGCCCTCTTCCGTGTGTTCTCATATTCTCCTGCTATTTTCCCACTGAGCAGCACCCAAGACCTGTGAGGACAAAACAGCACAACAAAACCTTATGAAGCCCCGAGGATGGCCTGTGTCAACCAGCTAGGGCAGGAGACTGCCCCAGATGGGGCTTTCCCAGGTATGGTCAGATGCCCATGGGAAGACCCTTGGGGGCCTTTGATGAAACCCTCAAGCCCTGAGGCCTCTGAATCAGGATTCCAGGGAGACCTAGAAAAATCTGCATTTATCACTCGTTTACCAGGGGCTACCTGGTATTGCATAAGGTTTGAGAGTCACTATATTAGGAAGACAATGTACAGAGCCATGACTAGGTGAGAAGTCTGGAGGTGAGAGCTGTGTTCAATCTCTACCCGTCCCAGGTCCGAAATCTGTAAACCCGATCATAGCATCTCCTCAGCAGGATCCCTGTGAAAACAAAATACCAAGTAGACGTTTCTAAGCCCAGTGGCCTCACCCACAGCAGGTGCCGGGCAGGACTTTGCTCTCCACCTCGTGTGATATTCCTAAGATCCTAAGGACAGCTCAGGTTTTGAATAGGTGTTCCTAAGCAAGCCAGATGGTGTGCTTAATAAGTGACGGCTTCCACCTCACTGAGTCACCAACTGCAGAAGCCAAGGTCAGCAGTGTTAAGGAAAGATTGGGCTGTGACCCACAGATGGTGTCCTTCAGCTCTGTGGGCACTAGGATTACCCCGGAAGTATTATAACACAGGCCCTGAGCTCCCCAGCTTCAGATCCAGGGGCTCCGGGGTGGGGCTGTGAATTTGCCTCCTAGCACATTCTCAGGTGGTGTTCACATTGCTGGGCTCAGATGATCTTATGGAGGGAGGGGGCTTTCCTCTACAGCCCCACATCTAACACCTAATTCACAGGACACCATGTACCGGAAAGGAAAGCTGTGCCTGAGGGTTTCCTGTTTGATACCAGCCTGGCTAGTTACAAGTAAACAACGCAGAATGTAATGAGCCAACAAGGTCTGAGGCTCTGGGTGCTGCCTCTGCCCTGAAAATCTTTTCTTTCTTACTATTTTCTGAATGCTGCAGAGAGGTGGGGGTTCTGTGTCCCCGGCTCACGTTTTCTGAGCCTTAGTTAAGTACCTCAGGGGAGAGAGCATCACTGTGTCCCAGACTTGGCTGGGAAGTCTTTTTAAATAAAAGCCGATTCCTTTGGGCTGAAGAGGCAGTTCAGTGATTAAGAACAGTTGCTGGCTTCTTCCGCCATCTTGGCGCCTGTGGAGGCCTGCTGGGAACAGGACTTCTAACAGCAAGTATGTCTAGAAGGCTGTGGTGCAAGACCATTTTTGCTGGCTACAAGCGAGGGCTCCGGAACCAAAGAGTGCACACGGCTCTTCTTAAAATTGAAGGGGTTTATGCCCGAGATGAAACGGAGTTCTACTTAGGCAAGAGATGTGCTTATGTGTATAAAGCAGAAAAACAATACAGTGACTCCTGAAGGTAAACCAAGCAAACCCAGAGTGATCTGGGGAAAAGTAACTCGGGCCCACGGAAACAGTGGTGTGGTTCACACCAAATTCCAAAGCAACCTTCCTGCAAAGGCCATTGGACACAGAATCCGTGTGATGCTGTATCCATCCCGGATTTAAACTAGTGGAGAGTAAATAAGTAAACGTAGATTTGTGCTCTTGAAAAAAAAAGAAAAAAAGAAAGAAAAAAAGAACAGTTGCTGTTTGTTTTGTTTTGTTTTGTTTTGTTTTTCCAGAGAACCTGTACTTGAGTCCCAGCATCTAAACATGATGGCTTGCTTAACAAGCCAAGGCTTCCATGTTAAAGAGCCACCTACTGCAGAAGCCAAGGTCAGCATCGGTAAGGAAAGACTGGGCTCACTCACACCCTCTGTAATTCCAGTCCTAGGGGATCCAATGTTCTCTTCTGGTCTTCTTGGCACTGTACATATATGGCATACATACATACATACATACATACATGCATACATGCAGGTCAAACACTAATACACAACAAACAAACAAACAAAAACAAATAAACTGATTCCGGAGGCCTGACCTCAAACCTAACAGATTACAGTCACTGAAGGAGACACATTGCATACTGCTTTTAAAGGGAGCTTTAAAGAGACATAATGAAGCTGTCATGTGACTCACTGTCTCTCTGGCTCCTTGCAGCATCAAGCCCTGGGTAGTTCTGATTCTTTGTCCTTACACTGTCAGGGTGCACAGGCACCTTCTCTTTCTGTGTTTGCCCTCTTTGTCCTTACACTGTCAGGGTGCACAGGCACCTTCTCTTTCTGTGTTTGCCCTCTTCGTCCTTACACTGTCAGGGTTCACAGGCACCTTCTCTTTCTGTGTTTGCCCTCTTCGTCCTTACACTGTCAGGGTTCACAGGCACCTTCTCTTTCTGTGTTTGCCCTCTGTCCTTACACTGTCAGGGTGCACAGGCACCTTCTCTTTCTGTGTTTGCCCTCTTCGTCCTTACACTGTCAGGGTGCACAGGCACCTTCTCTTCGTCCTTACACTGTCAGGGTGCACAGGCACCTTCTCTTTCTGTGTTTGGGAAGGTAGGGATGAGTAATACTGTTGTTTAAGAGAATGTCTGAGCTATCCGATGGCTCAGTGGTTAAGGACACTGCTCTTACAAAGGACCTAAGTTCAATTCCCAGCACCCACAGGGTGGCTCCCAGCCATCTGTAACTTCAGTTTCAGGATCCAATGCCCTCTTCTGGCTCCTGTGGACACAGGCTAAATATTCATACACATGAACCTGAAAAGGAAAAAAGATATATTTTCTATGTACTAAGAAACTGGTCTTCTGGATTTTGTTATTTGAAATAAAGTTCAGGGACTAGCGAGATCTGTCTGTAGTTAGGAGTGCTTGGTGTTCTTACAGAGGACCTAGGTTTGATTCTCAGCACCCACATGTAAGCTTACAACTATCCTTAATGCCAAATCCAAGAGATTTGACACCCTCTTCTGGCCTCTGAAAGCACCAGGCACATACACGGTACACAGGCATACATGCAGGTGGTCATACATAAACATCAAATAAGGTATGACGTATAAGAAGAAAAAGGAAGCAGACTTCTCAAACTGCCTGCTCCCCTATTCCCCTGTTAATTATTAACTTAGCATTCACCACCTTCTAGGTCAGTGGCTCTCAACCCGGAGATTACAACCCCCCTGGAGAGGGCTGCATATCAAATATCTACATTACGATTCATAACAGTATCGATATTACACTTACGGAGTGACAACAAATAACTGTATGGTTGGGGGTCACCACATGAGGAACCGTATGAAAGGATCGCAGCATTGGAATGTTGAGAACCGCTACACTAGGTAATTTCTAGGTGGTCAGCCACAGTGGCTCACAGAGAGAGCACATTAGATGGAAGAGACGGGTCACAAGCAAGATAAACAGACTCATCTCAAATAGCAATTGATACTGTAGAGATGGTAACTCACTGACAGCACAAAGTGGGCAGAGAGACAACTCTAGCAGAAGCTCTCTAGGGGCTGACAGAAAATTCACCCTGGAGGACAAATAGAACCACTGTGGCGGCAGGCAGTTCTGGGCAGCTTTAATGTAAGTCAAGACCATAAGATAATCAGTCATTTCAGACAGTTTCAAGGAAGATGCCTCAGGGTTAGTAAAATTCCATCTGAAAGTCCCTCTCGGGGTTGGAAGGCAGCTCAGAGGGTAGAGTACTGGCCTCGCTCGCATGCAGCCCTGAGTTCAGTTTCCAGCATACCCAGAAGTAAAGGCAGGAGAACTGGAAGTTCAAGGGTTTCAAGGACAGTCTGGGATACCCGAAAGTCTACCTATAAATAAATACATGAATGAATGAATGAATGAATGAATGCCACTTCCTTTGAACACTCAAACAACACAGTTTTTGGACTGCCTACCTCACAGCTGGTTACAGTGAAGAAATATAAACCTAGACACATTAAAAAGGTTCTTCCTAGGAATCCTCCCTGCTGTCAATCCCCCACCCCCCATACCCCCCATACCCCACATACCCCNCCACTCCGCCCCGTGGTATGGTACCTAGCTTCGGACCAAGGAGACTAAGGGAAAACCAGGCAGAGCCACATGATTTTCAAGGCCCCTTCCAACCAGATCTAAAATTACACAACATTGTCAATGCAACCAGTGAGGTTTCCTTATCTGGGCAGCAAAAGGGGTGGGAGAGTTAGGAGGAGACTTCCATGATTGACTCTCAAATGCAGAAAACCTCCCAGCCAAGCAGAATCAATGAAGACGTTGCTCCGTCTCACTAGTTTCTTGACTCCATGGCACAAAGCTATAGGAGGCTGCTGGGAACTCAGGAAGTACAAACGCCGGTAGGCTGAAGACTTGAGGTGTCCACAGGCTTTGTCTGCCCAGGTCCCTGTCACTATTTGGTTCTACCCCCTTTTGGGGGGTCACACAAAGAGATATTTCAGTCCAGCCTCTTGCTTGCCACAGGGCTTACTCTTCTCATGAAATCAACCCGGTGCTCATCAAGGACCTCACCGGTCCTTGAGGTCTCACACCCCACTACACAGCAGCGACCCTTGTAAGAATTAAAAACATGTATAGGCAACCTGGAATGGTGGCGCATGCCTTTAATCCCAGCATTTGGGAGGCAGAGGCAGGTGGATCTCTGTGAGTTCAAGGCCAGCCTGGTCTACAAAGCGAGTCCAGGACACCTAGGGCTATTACACAGAGAAACCCTGTCTCAAAAGATCACAACAAACACAAACCATGTATAGGCATTGTCTTTCTCGGTGTCCGACTACAGTGAAGAGGTACTGTCACCAAGGCAACTCTTAGAAAGGAAATCATTTTAATTGGGGGCTGGCTTACAGTTTCAGAGGTTTGGTCTATTATCACCAGGGTGGGAGTATGGCCTCACACGTTGCTGGAGCAGTAGCTGTGAGACCCACAAGCGGTTTGGGGAGGCAGGGAGTGTGAGCATCACATGGAATTTTGAAACCTTCAAGCCCATCTCCAGTGACACACACTTCCTCCAATAAAGCCACACCGGACTCCAAGTGAGTATGAGACCAGCCTGGGACTATAAAAGACCCTGTCTCAGACAGACAGGCAGACAGATAGGTAGACACTGAAACTCCCTGGTGGGGATAGGGTGATGACCCCTGTTGCAAGCTGATTATCAGTGACATGGAAAAGAGAGGCATCCAGTGATTCCTGGCGGCGGTGGTGGGTCTTTCGTTTTCAGGCACGGGGGCACATAGATAAGTGATTTTCCCTACCCCCACCAAAAAAATCCCAAACAAACAAACAAACAAAGCCCATAGTCTACTTTATGTTCTCGTGCAGAGGGGGATAATGAAGGGTTAACCTAGTCTCTAATAAGAGATGCGAAGCCCAGAACAACCAACAGACTGCTTTCCAGAGGCTACCCCACTGCTGAGCTCTTCCTGGCATTCCTTACTGTTCAAGTAAAGACGTGGAACGGAAACTAACACAAGAAGTAAAGAGATCCTGCCCACAACTATGGATTAATATTTTTAAATGATTTTTCCATATTCCTTTTATTGCAGTATTATTTAAGCTTTACGTCATAGGACCCAGGAACCAGTTCCGTTGATAAGGTGCTCGCCTGACACACGTGAAACCCTGAGTTCCATCCCTAGTACCACGTGAACCAAGAACGGCATCTCGAGTCTGTAATCCTAGCACTTGGGAGTGGGAGGCAGGGGGATCTAAAATTGAAGGTCATTGTTGGCTACATAGCAAGTTCAGGCCAGTCTGAACACACCGCACAATTCTTAGGTAACCTGAAGGAGCAGAAGGAGGCTCCTGCGTGTCAAGCAAGCACGTTCTGAGTAGTATTCCCAGCCACCAGCAAGAGATTTCTGTCTATGCATCCGAACAAACTAAAGCTTTATGTCTCATTTCCCCAAGCCAGGCTAGTACTGCAAGAATTAAAGTGCGCACTCTATTATATTTAGCCAGGTGATTGACGCCTTGTCTTTGCCTCTAATGATACAAATACATAGTAGATTAGTGCATAGGAACACCCAGAGGATCTACCATCCACCCATGGAGTTGGACAAACCTCAGCAAACAAGAGAGAACAGACTTTTCTGTCTCTTGGCAACCAATTTTATTATGCTTTGACCTGGCAGCTGGAAAGGCTTAATATGAATTAACCACCATCCAGGTTGTGAAAAAAGACCAGGGGCTCTGAAATACGGTTTCCCTAGTGACAGACAAAACCACGTTCATTTTCAGAATTGCCTTCCTGCCTTCCTTCCTTCCTTCCTTTCTTTAAAAAGAGACCTAGATTTTTTTTCTCTATATGTATGTTTTGCTTGTCTGTATGTCCTGTACCACATTCATGACCACAGAAGTGAGAAGAAGGTACTGGATCCCATCCCCTGGAACTGGAGTTATATAAACTTTTTTTAAAAAATGTTATTAAGTGTACTTATTTTATGTGTATGAGTCTTTTGTCTGCATGTATGTATGTGTACCACATGCACACCTGGTACCTGAGGAGGTCATAAGATGGCACTGGATCCTCTGTGACTGGAATTATGGATGGTTGTAAGCTATAATGTGGGTGATGGGCACCAAACCCAGGTCCTCTGGAAGAGCAAAAAGGGCCACCCCACCCCACCCTATGCATAACTTCTTAAGGGAGGCGTTGTGCCACTGGTCCTGGGTCTGGCCCTGGCCCCTCCTCCTAGTCTATGTAACATGGACAGATTTAGCCTCTGTAGGTGAGGATCTCCTTAACTATGAAAAACTAAAGTAAAACTAATGTTCTCTTACTTGTTTCTAGCTCTAGAACCATTAACAGATTCCTATCACCATGGAAACCCACAGCTCAGCCATTCATTGGACTAAATCATGCATTTCCTGTGTATAAACATGACCTCTAACTAGAGCTGTGTACAAGTATATTTTGGAATAAGGGATGATGGTGCACATAAGGAGGTGGAGTCAGGGAGATCAAGAGCTAGCTTGGGCTACATCTCAAGACCCTGATTCAAAAGAAAAAAAAATTAAAGACAGATTGAAAAATTTAGTCACTTTTATTTGGTAAATTTGAAACCCTATCCTCAAATTAGAATTTCATACAGGCATGGTAACATAAACCTGTAGTCCTAGCATAAAACAGACACTCAGAAGTTCAAGGGCATCCTCAGCTACACAGAGTTCCAGCATAGCCTGGCATACATGAGATCCAATTAGACAAGAAATAAAAAAGGAAGGAGAGAGAGGGGGGAGGAAGAGGGAGAGGAAGAAGAGAGAAAAGAGAGAGATAAAAAGAAAAAAGAAAGAATGAAAGAAAGAAGAGAGAAGGGGAGGGGAGAGGGAAAAGGAGAGAGAGAAAGAGAGAGAGAGAGAGAGAGAGAGAGAAGAGAAGGGGACGGGAGGGGAAGGGAGGGAGAAAATTCCCATCCCTTTTAGACAAGGCACTCAATTTTAATTGACAATAAATAAAATGTGTTAATGGACCCCAAATCATACAAGAGAAATGATGAGCTGAGCCCCCACACTGGAAGGCCCTAGCTAGCTAATGTTCACTATTCCAGTCCCTCACCCCAGGACATCAGTTCACTAAAAGCTTTTATCTTCAGAGTCTGCTCTCAGGCTAATCAGCTTAGGGGAAGCCAGATCATCAACTCAAATTTCCTCATCTCCAAGTGGAGAAACAAACACAGTCCAAGCAAATCTCAGGGGGCACAGAAAGGGAGCGCTTTTGAAGGGAAGGGCTACTTCCTCAGGAGCCAATCATTTTCTTAACAGGGGCTCAGGCTTTAAGCTGCAAGGTTGTTCTGTCCTTCAGAAGCATCAAACTTACTCTATTTTATTTAGGAAATATGTTTTATGTGTGTGTATAACTACTGCATATATCTGTTAAAATAATTCCTATTTCATAGTGAATCTATAGATAAGATACGTTCCAGGAAAAGTCTTAATAACAAAGGAAGAATGTAAATTCAATTGAAAAAAAATCCCATATATAGGCTGAAGAAATGGCTAAGTGGTTAAGAAAGATTGTTCCTAAAGGGGATCCAAGTTCAGTTCCCAGCACTCAGGGGTGTGTGTGGGGGGGTATGAGGAAGGAGGAAGAAAGAGAGGGAAGGAGGAAGGGAGAGAGGAAGGAAAAGAAGGAAAAGAGAGAGATGAAGAGAGTAACCATAAAATTAGTTATCATACTTTAAAGGACAAATTAGTTCAGTTCTCACTGGGAAGCCTCCCAACTCCTCATTCTGTGGGAAGCCCCATTCAGTAGGATAAGGTGGTCTATAAAGACGCCTGCTAAGAAAGTACGGACTTGCCAGGCAGTGGTGGCACATGCCTTTAATCCCAGCACTTGGGAGGCAGAGGCAGGCAGATTTCTGAGTTCGAGGCCAGCCTGGTTTACAAAGTGAGTTCCAGGACAGCCAGAGCTACACAAAGAAACCCTGTCTCAAAAAAACAAAACAAAACAAAACAAAAACAAAAACAAAAAAAAAGAAAGTATGGACTTAATTGTTGCTTCTCAACCTTTGTGTCTCAACCCCTTTGGGGGGGTCAAATGATCTTTCATAGGGGTTGCCTAAGACAGTTGGAAAACACAGACATTTATATTATGATTCACAACTGTATCAAGATTACTTATGAAGTAGCAATGAAAATAATTCTATGGTTGGGGTCACCACAACATGAGGAATGGTATTGAAGGCTGGAAGCATTAGGGAGGTTGAGAATTGCTGGACTAGATAGATGGTGCTGGAGTTTTATCCAGTAACTCAAGTGCACATTCAGCCACAGTCTTACACTTGGTTTTGCCTCTGACTCCTTACAAAATAAGACTCAAAATGAGCCAGAGTGACACTCTGTCTCCAGGCTGACAGGGTCTAATCAAGGATGGGCTGGAGGCAGGGGTGGCTCAGTGAATGAGAGAGCACTTGCCTAGCATCTGCCAGGCCCTGAGTTCAAGCCCCAAGAATGAAAGGGTGTAGTCATGGAAATGGGCCAAGACACAGAAAAACAGCTGACAACTCAAAGTAGTTACACAATTAAGTGCCAACAGATCGCCATTTCTGTTAGAAGCCACAGAAAGGTTCATTCATTATAGTGCAAAATATTCATGAAGAAATTAATGTCCATTTCCTTCAATTTCCAAGAACTCTACTCTTGCCCTAGACTAACGTAAGAGGCCAGAAGACAGATCAGCTACTACACAGCCCTGCCTAATTTTCTCAGGGCCAGGGCAGAGGGCTGCCTGCTGCCACCATCACAAGACAGGTGCAGGAGTGTGGAAGGAGCCATTACTACTCAGCCTGCCATAAGCTTGTTCTGCATGCTGGCCTGGAACTTCCAAGGTAGCAGAGGATAACTTCTGATCCTCCTGCCTCCATGCCCAAAGAGGGTATCAGGGCCCCTGGAACTGGAGTTATGGGTGGTGTGAGCTGCCCTTTGGGTCCTGGGAATTGAGCCTTGCCCTCTGAATGCTAAGTGCTGAGCCCTCTCTCCAGCCCCTTAATAATAACAACTTAATAACTCTGACTGCAGCAGACACAATAGTGAATGAGCCTGACCCCTGGCCCTCCTGGTGGGCATGTCTCTGTGCTGATCGGACAGGTAGAGAGGGGACAGGCAGGACAAAGTGGGGTCTCTATTCCAAAAAAAGGACAGGATTGAAAGTGCTTTAAGAGGCCTAGGCAGGAACACAGGTAGAGAAGGTAGTCGGGATGGGTGCCAACAGTAGAGAAACGGTTATTAGAGTAGATCTGACCATGGTCAGGGCACACCTTTAATCCCATTCTGGAGGCTGAGGCTTAGGCTACACTCTGGGTTCCAAGCTATCCTGAGGTACATAATGGAGCCATGTTTCAACTACCCGCCCCCCCAAAAAAACTAAGTAGGCAAGATAGCTCAGGAGTTACCACCAAGCCACACAACCTGAGTTAAATCCCTGGATCCTCAAAGTGGAAGGAAAGAGCCGACTCCTATAGACAGTTCTCTGACCTTCCATACATATCACACCATACACAAATGATCAATACATGTGCATGAGTATTTTGCCTACACGTATGTACATGCAGCACATGTGTGCAGTGCTTTCAGCGGCCAAAGAAGGGAATCCAGTCCCCTGGAACTGAAATTACTCAGTGTTAGTGAGCTGCCATGTGGGTGCTGGGAACTAAACCCAAGTCCTCTGCAAAGGCAGCAAGTATTCCTAGTCCCTAAACCAGGTCATTCAGTGAATGTAAATTTTATAGTTTATTTATTTTTAAGTGTGTGTGTGTGTGTGTGTGTGTGTGTACACGCACGTGTGTTTGGTTTTATGCAGTGAGTGCAATACTGGCAGAGACCAGAAGAGAGCACTGAGTTCTCTGAAGTTGGAGTTACAGTCAGTTGTGAGTTGCCTGTTGTGGGTGCTAGGAACCGAACTTGGTCCTCAGGAAGAGCAGTCTGTGATTTAAATGACAGAGCCATTTCTCCAGCCACTTACCAAGTTTTTAAACCAAAAAATATTTAGTTCTACTCAAGTTAGATTCAATAAAATGTGTTCAGGGTGGACAAGAGACATGGAAGAATGAAGAGATAGGGCACACCTTTAATCCCATTCTGGAGGCTGAGGCCTAGGCTACACTCTGGGTTCCAAGCTATCCTGGGGTACATAATGGAGCCATGTTTCAACTACCACCCCTTTCCCCCCAAAACAACTAAGTAGACACGATAGCTCAGTAGTTACCACCAAGCCATACAACCTGAGTTAAATCCCTGGATCCACAAAGTGGAAGTGTTTGGCCTGACATTCTATAAGAGTGGGGAAAACAGGTATCAGGAAAGGCAGTTAAAAGTCTGGTTCCCGGGGGCTGGTGAGATGGCTCAGCGGGTTAGAGCACCCGACTGCTCTTCCGAAGGTGATAAGTTCAAATCCCAGCAACCACATGGTGGCTCACAACCATCCATAACGAGATCTGGCTCCCTCTTCTGGAGTGTCTGAGGACAGCTACAGTGTACTTACATATAATAAAATAAAATAAATCTTTAAAAAAAAAAAAAAAAAAAGTCTGGTTCCCAAAGGCGGCTTCCCACTTCAAAATGCCTGTGTGTGCTCTAAAGCCAAGGCCACAGAATTGAGAAGCTGACCGTAAATTCCACACAGAGATACAAGGGACTCTGCACAGCCAAAAACAATCTTAAAAGGTGGCGAGAGAGGGGGAGGGGTGAGATCACGTCAGAAATAAATAAACAACAACAAAAAATAAGACACATTATGGAGAGGAAACCGAAAGGTGTTGAGGAGAGGAAGACCATGGTAAAATAAGAAAGCAACTCCCATTCAGGTGTGCTTACATCGCTGTATACCCCTTCCCCCCCCCCATCCCGCTTCCTTTCTTTTTGCTGGTGTTGTTTGTTTTTTGAGAAAGAGTCTCCTGTAACCCAGGCTGGTTCCAAGCACACACTATGTAGCAAAGGCTGACCTCGAACCCTGGATCCTTCTCTGTCCGCCTTCCAAATGTAGGGATTACTTTCCCCATGCCGGTTCCACCCTACAGGGAGCTTTAAAGAATAAGAAATGTCTCCTGCCTTCCTCACCCGGCTGGGCTGAACAGCTAAGGCAGAACAGCTGTTAGCCCTTGGGCTTGAAAGAGAAGCCTAGGGGAATACTCCAGACAACAGCAAGGTGCAAAGGCCAGGGGAGCTGCTGAGACACGTCAAGATCATCTACATTACAGGCTTTCCAAATCAGTACCCAGCTACCGGGCCAGAGACCCGGTCTTGGCAAAGTGACCAAAATATGTCATCCATCAATTCTACCTCCGATAGGGTGACTCTAAGACCAGGCTGACCAGCTGGGTTCTCTGAGTGACAGGAGAAGGGAGAGCCCTTTCTCGCCTGCAAGCAGCAGGAGTCTAAAGACTTTAAAGTCAAAGACTTTAAAACCGAAGCGAGGGAAGGAGAGAGGGATGGGCAGACCTATCTCTCTTCCCCTCATTAAAGGGATTCTGGCACTAGATGCCACCCGGAATAACCTTGAACCCCAGCCCTTGGAACTCCAGCGAACCAGCATCCCTTCCGAAGATCTGTCCCCTGTCCCCTGGTCGCCTTAGGGCCGACTTGCTCGCCTGCAATCTGCAGCGCGCCCAGAAGGCAGAGTGCTCACCCGGTTTGGTGCTCTGTCCGGTGCTGTCCCTGCGGTGTTGCGTCCCTGCAGTGCTAGATTCCCAACGTGCCGAGTCCTCGCTGTGCTCTATCCCTTAGGTTACTCCCTTCCAAATGGAGCTCGGGACCCCGTGCGACTGGCCTTTTTTGGGTGCTTGGCGCTATTTTCCGTCCGGCCCCACATCACTTCCCGTAGAGGAGAGCGCGGTGGGGGCGGGTCCTGAGCGGCCTCCACCTCCGCCTCCTGTCACCTGCCCGCAGGCCCCCAGCCACAGAAACGACTGCTCGCCTCGCCTGGCACAGAACGGGTCCCCTCGCCCCTTCTGAAAGGTGTGAGAACCACAGAGGGTGGTTTTCCTTGAGACCAAGAGAGTCATTCACAAAAAGCTCAAATAGTCCTAGGATCCGGGTAAGGCGAGGCATGCCCTGGGGACTCCAAAGGTCTGTCCTAAAAGCTTTTTCATGGCTGTGCATCCTCCCTGGAGACAGCTTGGGCATGGCCTACCGAGGTTCCTGGACACGACGACGAGAAAAATAGGTAAGATTCAGTCAGAAGAAAATAAATACTATTCTGGAAAGCAATGGCCAGCGGAGTCTAGATGCACACAGTCTAACTCGGATTACACTCACCCCGAAGTCCTAAAAAACTGTTAGGGCAGTTAATGCACAGTAAGAGGGAAATTATGGGGTGGCATAACATGCTAAGACCCGGCAGGGTCAGGAGCATCCTGTGAACCTCTGCTGCCTCCTAGTGGCCTTCTACCAATGCCTAGGGTTTTTCTGTGAGCAGTCTGGGTATGGAGGACATTAGCCAAATCCATCCGAAAGTGGTTCTGAGCTTAACACTGGCCTTAAGGCCTGCCCAGTTGCTTTCAGAATTCCACTTCCAAGACAAGCAAAATGCTGAGAAGACTGGGCTAGGTTTCTGTCCATGCAGTTTCATTCATCCCTATGGCCTGCCACCACCAACTCCAGCGGTCCAGCTGTCCCACCCACCTGCCCACCCAATTACCCCTCCTCTCTGTAGCTACTAGGACCCCACCTCAGTGCAGTTTCTCAACTGTGTCCAAGAAGCTTTCTGTGGGTGGCAGCTACTGGAGTTGCCCAGGCTTCTGTAAGCAACCCCAATAAACTGGACTGGAACAGAATCTTTTCTTTTCTTTTTTTTTTTTTTAGGTTTGAGACAGGGTTTCTCTGTGTAGCCTTCGCTGTCCTGGAACTCACTGTGTAGACCAGGCTGGCCTCGAACTCAGAAATTCGCCTGCCTCTGCCTCCCAAGTGCTGGATTTATAGGCGTGCGCCACCACGAACAGCACAGAATCTTTTCTATCTTTCTATCAGGGCTGAAGATAAATAGCCTCCCCAGGAAAAGCAAGGCAACCATCTTCCTTCAGGCACTATCTCTTAAGGAGCTATCACCAGAGGCCAAGAAAGGAGGATTTCTGAGTTCAAGGCCAGCCTGGTCTACAAAGTGAGTTCCAAGACAGCCAGGGCTACACAGAGAAACTCTGTATCAAAACAAACAAACAAACAAACAAAAAACAAAAACAGCCGGGTGTGGTGGCGCACGCCTTTAATCCCAGCACAATCCCAGCACTTGGGAGGCAGAGGCAGGCGGATTTCTGAGTTCGAGGCCAGCCTGGTCTACAGAGTGAGTTCCAGGACAGCCAGGGCTATACAGAGAAACCCTGTCTCGAAAAACCAAAAAGAAAAAAGAAAAAAAAAAAAAGAAAGGTGACTGCTCTTCTGAAGGTCCTGAGTTCAAATCCCAGCAACCACATGGTGGCTCACAACCATCTGTAACGAGATCTGGCTCCCTCTTCTGGAGTGTCTGAATACAGCTACGATGTACTTATATATAATAAATAAATAAATCTTTTTTTAAAAAGTAAAAAGAAGGCTGGGGGCATAGAATAATTATATAGCATCAGGGAGCCCTGGGTTCTGTTTCTAAAACTGGAAAAATATAACGGCAAGCTTCTCACATTTGTGCGGTTTTATTGTACAAAAAGGGGGGAATTTAAAATTTATTTTCAGGCCGGGCATGGTGGCGTATACCTTTAATCCCAGCACTCGGGAGGCAGAGGCAGGTGGATTTCTGAGTTCAAGGCCAGCCTGGTCTACAAAGTGAGTTCCAGGACAGCCAGGGCTATACAGAGAAACCCTGTCTCGAAAAAAAAAATATTTTCTGTATATGGATGTTTTGTCTGCATATACATCTACCTGCACACCAGGAATGATCATCAGATCCCATGGGACTTCTGTCATAGATGGCTATAAGCCATCAATTGAGTGCTGAGAATTGAACTCAGGCCTTCTGAAAAAACAGCCAGTGCTTTTAACTGCTGAGCCATCTCTCCAGCTCAGAAAAGGGGAATCTTAAAAGTACACACTAAACTGTTAAACATGCTAAATAAATTTTTGCAGTAGGATATTGCTGTCCTCTCCTGAGAAGAAGACATAAGTTAACAAATACATAAGTGAATATTAAAGTGGAACACCTTGGGGCTGGAGAGTTGGCTCAACACATAAGAGCATGTTGCTCATGCAGAGGGCCTGGATTCAGTTCCTAGGACACCCACGGCAGCTCACAACCATCTGTGACTCCAACTCTAGGAGTCGACTCTGGCCTCACAGGTATTTGCACTCATGGACATAACCCACAAGAAGTGCACACACAAATACATAACTAGAAAGTATCTTTTTAATGAAGCATCTTGAGTTAGATATAGTGATACTCTGTAATCTCAACACCAGTGGGAGGACTGCATGTTTGAGGCCAGCCTGGGCTACAAAGACAGATCCTCTTTTAAAAAAAATGCTAGAAAGCTCAGGTTGGACAGCTTCGAGCTTGAGGCCAGCCTGGGCTACATAGTGAGCTCTTGCAGGGAAACAAACCATTAGAGAACTATTTTTTTTTTTAAAGAATTATTTATTATATGTATATAAGTACACCCTTCTTCAGACACACCAGAAGAGAGCACCAGATCCCATTACAGATGGTTGTGAGCCACCATGTGGTTGCTGGGAATTGAACTCAGGACCTCTAGAAGAGTAGTCAGTGCTCTTAACTGTTAAGCCATCTCTCCAGCCCAAGAACTACCTTTATAAATAACTTAGATTCATTACCCATGATTTATTTATTTAAAACATTTCTAAATTCTTACTAGATTAATAGTCCATGTGTGATTTCAATAGAACTTTAAGCAAGGTCTACAATTTCAGTTTATGCAGAATTAGGTCCCTTTTCTTCTGATTCTTGCAACAATTTCACCTTTTCTTTTAATTCCTTCTGATCTCTGGAGTATTGTTCAAATATTGGCTGATAAATATACATTCCTCCAGCAATTCCAAGGACTGCGGCAAAAAGCAGTTGTGGAAGCGGCAATCTCCCAAGCATGGTGGCGGCAGCGGGTGGCGCACAAGCTGAGGGTGGCTATGCTCCACGGGCAGCAAACCGCTTCAGAGCTGTTTCTAAGGAAAAGGGACAAAAAAATGGACCACTTAGTACAGCAGCCTTTCAGAAACAATTTTATTTTGAGCTATGTGTGCGCCTGAGTGCAAGAGCCTGGAGGCCGGAAAGTGTGAGAGAAGTTACAGGCAGTTCTCATCTAACACCGGTGCTAGGAACTGAACTCAGGTCCTCTGGAACAACAGCGCACTCTTAACTCAGGGCCATGTCTCCAGCCCCACAACTGCCCTTTAGAAGGCTTATTACTACTTTCCTCTGGCATGAATGTTTTTGTAATATTTAAAAATCACTAACTAGGGCTGGAGAGAAGGCTCAGCAGTTAAGAGCACCGACTGCTCTTCCAGAGGTCCTGAGTTCAATTCCCAGCAACCATATGGTGGCTCATAACCATCTGTGATGAGATCTGATGCCCTCTTCTGGTGAGTCTGAAGTCAGCTACAGTGACTTATGTATAATAATAAATAAATCTTTGGGACTGAGCGAGCAGAGTTGACTGGAGCAAGCAGAGGTCCTAAAAAATTTCAATTCCCAACAACCACATGAAGGCTCACAACCATCTGTACAGCTACAGTATACTCATATACATAAAATAAATAAATCTCTAAAAAATAACCAAGGCTCACTAATCAACACAAATACACAAGGGCTGTATGACAGCACACAGGCTTACTATGGAATATTTTCAAAAATTTCAAGTTGGTTGTCAGGTAAAAATCATATTTTATATTAAAATTGGTACTTCTTCCAGGCATGGTAACACATGCTCATATTCCCAACACTTGGGTCCAGGCAAGAGGATCAGGAACTCAAGGTTACCCTTTGGCTGTGCTGCCAGTTGGCGACCAGTCTGGATTCTGTAACAGGTCTCAAACAGAGAATAAGTCAACAAAAACCTTAAAAAGGAACCTATAGGGAGTACAAGTTCGAGGTTGGTGTGAGACAGAGATGCATCCTCTTCTATCACAAGAATGTTCCCAGTGAGATATTTTGTGTGTATTTGCCCGTGAGTTATTTTGTGTGTATTTGCCTGTGAGTTATTTTGCGTTTATTTGCCTGTGAGTTATTTTGTGTGTATTTGCCTGTGAGTTATTTTGCGTTTATTTGCATGTTTGTTCTGGTTCTTTATGATAGGCAGGCTGCTCTAGATTACAATTCTGCCTTCACCTCCCCAGTGTTAGGACGACAGGCATGTGCCACTAACATGGCTGCTAGAAGTCTTCTCAGTGCCTTTCAACTGGTAATTTTCAAAATGGCAAAAGGAGGGGAACGGATGGCTGACAGCTTTCAAGTCATTCAATACTTTTTCTCCAAAAGGCACCCAAAAGGACTCAGAAGAGAGTGTCTCGGTTTAAACTTCCTCTAAAGAATGACAGAGAGAGGGGACAAGTGACCTCACTATTCCTTCTACAGTAGTCATAACTTTTTAAAGCAAGCTGTACGATAAAAACGATTTTTAAGAGGCTATAAAACTGGGGGCTGGTGAGATGGCTCAGCGGGTAAGAGCACCCAACTGCTCTTCCGAAGGTGATGAGTTCAAATCCCAGCAACCGCATGGTGGCTTACAACCACCCATAATGAGATCTGACACCCTCCTCTGGTGCATCTGAAGTCAGCTATAGTGTACTTATGAATAATAATAAATGAATCCTTGGACCGGAGAAAGCAGGGACTGAGCAAGCGGGACCGACCGGAGCGAGCGGGCCCGGCCAGAGCGAGCAGGGTTGACCGGAACGAGGAAAAATAAATAAATAAAAAATAAAGGTGTGGAATGCCCAGCTAAGGAGGTCTTATTTAAAAAAAAAAAAAAAAAACAAAAAAAAAAAAAAAACAGAGGCTATAAAACTTTACTGAGCCAGGTGTGGTGGCGCAGGATTTTAATCCCAGCACCAGGTGTAGGCAGAGGAAGGAAGAGCTCCATGAGTCTGAGGCCAGCCTGGTCTACAGAGCTGAGTTCCAAGCCAGCCAAGGCTACAAAGTTAAGACCTTATCTCAAAAAAGTAAAAACAAACAAGCAAACAAACGATATTGAGTTCTTTTGATATTTTTAGGAGAAATCAAGTGCAAATCATTTGCATGCCTTCTTTGAGAAGAATTGGGGTGGAGAAGATTTTGCTTCTCTTCCAACAACTGAAAATAGTAGAAAGTGACAAATGAACAACACAGTAATTTCTAGAACACAGCGCGGCGTCTCAACCCCCTCAGCATCTGGGTCAGAGGCTGTGAATGAGAAGAGCAGAGGGAAGGAGCCACATGCTTTCTGGAGTCCGGTATGGATCCTTAATCCAAGCCCCAGGTCACAAAAATAATCAGTAGCTCCTTCCTGTAGTGTAAGGAGCTTGCCCTAAATAGTTCTCAGGCATAATTTAAGCTCACCAAGGAAAGAAAAGATGTTTTCTACTGGATTATACAGTCGACCACACAAAAGACAATTTATGTGTACTGGGAATCAAACCAGGGTATTCTGGAAATGCAGTCAGTGTTTTTAAGCCCTGAACCAGGTCTCCAGCCCCCACCAACTAATTTTTCAAATGCTTTTTTGATTGCTGGTCATGGTGGCACATGCTTTTGATCCCAACACCTATGAGACAGAGGCAGACAGGTATTTGAGGCCAGTCTGGTCTACAGAGCAAGTTCCAGGTCAGTCACGGTTATCTATGAGTGTGGCCCAGTCACAAAGATAAGAGGAGGCAGAGTGTGGTGGCTCAGGCATTCAATCCCAGCACTCATGAGGCAGAGACCGTAAATTCTCTTGAGTTCAAGGCCAGTCTAATCTACATAGTGAGATCGACTCAAGAAAATAAGTTGATTAGAAAGTAGATAATTAGGGATAGAGAAATCCACTAGGGTGGTGAAAATATGTGATAAAAATTCATTGAGTTATAACTTTTTTCTGTTATTGTAAGAACCGTGATGAAACTTCCCACGCGAGGACGTGGCGTGAGGGGTGAGCACCGCGGTCACCCGGGAGCTGGTCCTCAGCCGATGCACTGCCTCCCTCTGCTCTGTTACCTCCGAGCACCTCCTCGGCGGGCGCTGTGCGAGGTGTGTCAGGCGAAGTAAAGCATCCAGAATCTTTATTTTTGTCTTTTCCAGCACTGAACCCCGGTCAGGGAGGTTTGCTCCTGACCCACCCGGAGACTCATCCGCTTCCGGCAGCACTTCCTGCCGCGGTTGTGCCGGTGCAGCGAAGCGACGGCGGCTCGCCGGGCTCAATCTTAGTGGCATGCGTCCGCCTACAAGAAAGTGAGGAGCGGGCACCATGGACTACAGGTAGTCGGAGGGGAGGATGGAGTCCCAGGCCGGTGACCATAACCCGGCTTTCCGCAGTCTCCACGGCAGCTCTGGAGAGATGAAGCTGCGGAAGAGGAAGTCCAAGCAGTATGTGAGCGCGCAGGAGAAGCGCTCTCGGCGCCGTGGTGAGTGCGGGGCTCACCGCAGAGCACGAGGCACCTGGCACCTCGGACTACACAGCTTGGTGGCAATGAGCTCAAGCTCGCTGGACAGTCTCTTCGCTGTGTTGTGCTGACTGTGCTTGGACTTATCTCAATCCTCCTGCATCAGTCTCCCCAGTGCTGTCTGGTGATGTCACCGGGCATACAGATTTTAACATAAAATCTAATCCCTCCCCCCAAAACCACCACCACCAACCACCACCACCACCACCACTGTTGGCAACTAAAGTAGAAAATACTCTGCATTCAGCATACAGGCTCCCTGCACACTGGGAAAAGCAAACTTTGGAGACAGCAGCATTTTTGTGTTGGGCAAAGCAGTTTCTGAACCTTAGCCTCCTCACAAGTAAGACTGAGGTTCAGGCTTTTAACACCAGTGGTTAACAGATTTTGTGTGTGTGTGTGTGTGTGTGTGTGTGTGTGTGTGTGTGTGTGTTCCACCCGTGAGCTAGCTCCTCAGGTGGCCGGCTCAGTAATCAATTAGCGAGAAGGCCTTTGTGGAGAGCTGTGGATGGTGTTAACAGAGGAAACCAGGGCACCTAGCATGTGGCATTGTGGGGGAAACTGGCTCACTTCATGCCACACTTACTGCTTTGATTTGCTTTCCAGGTCTTCTTGGAGAAAACATTTACCTGGTCTTGTTTACCATTGCTCTGCGAATACTTAACTGCTTCTTAGTCCAGACAAGCTTTGTTCCCGATGAATACTGGCAGTCCCTCGAAGTTGCACACCACATGGTTTTCAGATATCCTTTATGGTTTCTTTTCCACTCTGAGTGTGTCTTTATCTTAGGAACTCAGTTCATGATTATATCTTTTTAATATTTCTTTGAATAATTTCAGCTCAACCAAGCACGCTGTTGTTGTGTACTGATGTCTCCCTTTGACACAGACTTGACAGAGAAGAAAAACACACACAAAGAAAATATAGGCATGGTGTCACAGGACTTTTTAATCCAGCATTTAGGAGGCAGAAGCAGGTGGATTTCTGAGTTCGAGGCCAGCCTGGTCTACAGAGTGAGTTCCAGGACATCCAGGACTACACAGAGAAACCCTGTCTTGAAAAACAAACAAAAAACAACAAACAAACAGAACACCAACAACAAAAGAACACCAACAAATGACTTGACGCTGCCTTTGAATTAGTATATACACCTACAATGATGTGTAGTCCTGGGATATAGAGAAAGTAAAAAGCTCAATCCCTCCCAGCGTTTGGGAGGCTGAAGCAACAGGATCGGAAGTTCAAGGATAGCCTGGACTACCTCTGTTTCAAAACAAAGCCCGGTCATTGGGATGGCTCCGCTAGTAACAGCCTGCGAACACGGCCACCGTAGTCCTGTCCCTAAGACTCACATAAGGGTAGATAGAGAGGCTGGGATGGCTCAGTGGTTAGAGCTATTCTTAACCGCTGAGGACCAGGCTCTTCCAGAGGACCAGACAATTCCCAGCACCTACATGGAGGCTTTTAACTATCCCTGTTCTAGGAGATTTGATGCCCTCTTCTGGCCTCCATGTGCACCAGGCATGCACATGGTGTACAGAACATACATATGCACACACATACACATAAATATTTTAAAAAGAGGACCAACTCTATAGAGTTGTCTTCTAACTTTCACCCTTGTATACATATCATGCACAGCCACACACTGTAATTAATACACACACACACACACACACATATATATATATATATATATATATATATATATATATATACATACATACATACATACACACATATATATGTTACCATATTATATAATTATATGAGAAATATATTTCTACTAACTTGAAGAAATTAAGACTAGTTAGCCGAACAGGCAATAAAAAGCTCTGTCTTGGGGCTGGAAAGATGGCTCAGTGGTTAAGAGCACTGACTGCTTTATCTCAAGGACTAGAGTTCAATTCTCAGCACCCACACGACAGCTTACAACTGTCTGTAACTCCAACTGCCAACGTCACACAGACATACATGCAGATAAAACACTAATGCACAAAAAATAAAAATAAATTATAAAAAAAGCTAGGTGGTGGTAGCACATGCCTTAAATCCTAGCACTTGAGAGGCGGAGACAGGTGGATTTCTGAATTCAAGGCCAGCCTGGTCTGTAGAGTGAGTTCCAGAATAGTCATGGCTACATGGATGAACCCTGCCTCAAACAAACAAACAAACAAACAAACAAAAAACTTAATTGTCAAATATCAAAATATAAATAAATTTGCTTCAATACTATTTGACAGTTAATCCTTAATATGACTAATTATGGTTATTTGACCTGGGAATGGACAGAGCGATTGAGAGGTTACACTTATCCCCTAATCTTTGCCAGTATTTACAAGGTTCTGCATCTTCTGGGGAAAGACAGTGTTCAATTCCTGGTAAGTTGAAATTAAAATGACCAAAATTGTTGTTAAATCCAGATTTATTTCTTTTTCGGAAGTTAACTGGTAATAACTGAATGACTTTCTTAGTACCACAAAACTTGTTTTTTTTTTTTTGGTTTGTTTGTTTGTTTTTTGTTTTTTGTTTTTTTTTGGTTTTTCGAGACAGGGTTTCTCTGTATAGCCCTGGCTGTCCTGGAACTCACTTTGTAGACCAGGCTGACCTCCAACTCAGAAATCCGCCTGCCTCTGCCTCCCAAGTGCTGGGATTAAAGGCGTGCGCCACCACGCCCGGCTCTACAAAACTTGTTTTTAAAAGTCTACTGTTGCTAAAGTCTAGCCTTATCTGGGAAGCCCACTGTTCCAAAGATACTGTGATATAGTACTCCTCAATATATTTAAAAAGAAGTAAAATAAGTTTTTAAGTAAAAAGAAGGGGCTGGAGAGATAGCTCAAGGTTAAGACCCCTGGCTCCACAATTGAAGACCAGATTAAGGTCCCAGCACCCATGAAACAAGATAGGTGTGTCCCCTGCAAACACCTGTGACCCTAGCTCTGAGGAGGTAGTGATAAGATTATCCCCGGTTGTGCTCTACCCTGCAAAAACTCAGTCTCCAAGGCAATTCAGTCCCAGTCAGCCCCCTGCCTCAAAGGGAACAAGTGATAGGGAAAGACAGAAGCATGCTCTGGCACCCTCATGTGCACACAGACATAAGCATGCAGAAGTAAAAGTGAATGAGAAAGTCTATCAGAATTCCGTTTAAAGACAGCAGACTAACTATTTTACTAGTTTTTGTTCCTTGAACTTGTCGAGAAAATGTGACAAAAACTGAACGGTGTGTATCATCTCTGTGCAGTAGGACTTAGTTTCTGGGTTACAGACTACCAGTGACAATTCAGAGGAGACTGCACAGGGCTGAGAAAGGTCTGTCTAGTCTCACTCTCTTGTTTTAGGATCCTCTGGGAGGGGCAGGAGAGAACCAAACCCAAGTTCCCTGACGTGCTAGCAGGTTTCACGAGGTACACTCAGCCCTCGAGGTGTGCTAGGCTGTCATTAGGTTGGACCTGGGAGTCTGGACTGTTTCTTTTCAGTCAGGGAAAGCTGCAACCTGGTATTCCAAGGGAGTCCATGAGGCGCCTCGCTGTGTGGAGCCTAGAAAACGAGGCTTAGGATCAGAGTATTTCTATACAGGGTTGTGCTTTCTCTTCTCTGTTTAAGGCCATCTTGAAAAACAAAAAGCAACAAAAAGTTTTTCAGTGTGTGTGCCATGCACACATAGACATGTTGCTGCTGGAGGTCAGATGCCCTGGAGCTGGTCGGCACCCCGGAGCTGCCTGACCTGGGTGCTAGGAACATTATAAACTTGGTACCTCTGAGGGAGCAACAGGCACTCATAACCACCAGTCCTCACCCCAGCCCTGGATTTTTAAATTTTTATTGTTAAGATCACAGGCTGTGGTGTCAAGACTACCTTGGTCTGAATCCAGGCATTAATGCTAGCAAGCTCGGCAGCCTTGGGAACACCACCTTCCCTCTTCGTGCCTTGGTCTCTTCCTGTACTGAACTATACCTGCCTTGGAGGATTACTGTGAAGGAGTGAGCTGATACAGATAAAGTACTTGCTCTGACACCCAGAATAGTTATGTAAATGCTTCGCTTAAAAACAAAAGCTATGGCATGCTCAGGAAAATAAATATGCTTCTA
The DNA here is from genome assembly GCA_902729485.2 of Mus minutoides. Lineage (NCBI taxonomy): Eukaryota > Metazoa > Chordata > Mammalia > Rodentia > Muridae > Mus > Mus minutoides. The sequence continues at coordinate 700,946 of LR750037.1, forward strand.
AAAAAGTAGGTTTAGTCCCTACTATTACAAAAGGTGAATGATTGGCCGGGCATGGTGGCACACACCTTTAATCCCAGCACTCGGGAGGCAGAGGCAGGTGGATTTCTGAGTTCGAGGCCAGCCTGGTCTACAAAGTGAGTTCCAGGACAGCCAGGGATAGACAGAGAAACCCTGTCTCGAAAAACCAAACAACAAAAAAAAGGTGAATGATTAGCGTTGTAAGATATACATAAATATAAAAATGGGTAAATGGGGCATGTGCTGCACACCTGTGAATCCCAGTACTTGGTGCTGAGGCAGGAAAAACAAGGACAAAGCTAGCTAGACCACATGACAAAGCCTTCCTAAAGACAGCTAGGAGAGAGGGAGGGAGGCAGGGAGGGAGGGTGGGTGAGCACGCAAGCCAAGTACACACAGCAAGCATACAAACAGATATACTTGGAGATGGAAAGACGTTTTTCTATTAATGGTTAGGTTTTTTATTTTTATGGCAATTCAGTATAAACCAGGAAGATGTGCTTAACAACCGCCTTTCCTTTTCACTAATGAAGATCTGGATTCCCAGACTTGGACAAGCTCTTCTGTCTGCTGTAGCAGATATAAGGCTTTACTCCCTCGTGAAGCAGCTGGAAAATCAGGAAGTGGCACGATGGGTGGTAAGTACAAGCACTTTAGACACGGTGTGATGTGGTGTGATGTATCGCATGTGTGGAGTAAGCGCTTCCTAAAACAGCCGATCCACAGAACTTCCTGAAAGGCTTCCATAATCAGAAACAGTAAAATACGGATGGTGTATGCCATCTCCTGACTGAGCCCTAAGTGGGATGGGCTGAGTCCCAGGAGCCAGCTATGGAAGCCCTTGGGCCTCTAAACTGACAGGGTTCTCATCCTTAGACTTTGGGCACTCTGGAAGCTGCTTTTATACCACCCACCCACCCACCCACCCACGCCTTGAGGCAGTCCTGAGAAATCCATGGTGTATTAGGGAGGGCATCACCCAGAAAAGCATCTCAACAGAGGCATAGTTCTTGTTGTTTTTGTTTGTTTTTCGAGACAGGGTTTCTCTGTGTAGCCCTGGCTGTCCTGGAACTCACTTTGTAAACCAGGCTGGCCTTGAACTCAGAAATCCACCTGCCTCTGCTCCCAAGTGTTTCTTGTTGTTATTTTTTTTTAAAGATTTATTTATTATTATATGTAAGTACACTATAGCTGTCTTTAGACACACCAGAAGAGGGTGTCAGATCTCATTACAAGTGGTTGTGAGCCACCATGTGGTTGCTGGGATTTGAACTCAGGACCTTCAGAAGAGCAGTCAGTGCTCTTACCAGCTGAGCCATCTCACCAGAGCCCTTTCTTGTTTTTAACGTTCTTGGTTTTTGTTGTTTGTTGTTTGTTTTTTTGTTTTTTCAAAACAGTGTCTCTCTACATAGCTCTGACTGTCCTGGAGTTCACTGTGTGGACCAGGCAGGCAGGCCTCAAACTCACAGGAGATCCATTTGCCTCCTGGGTACTGGGGTTAAAGGTGTGCCCACTGGTTTATCTCAAGATGGGTTTTCAGTACTTGCATCATCTCCAAGTCGAGCTACACCGCAGTGGGTGACTGGATTACACAGAACCACTGTTTCCTTACTTGACTGTCCACACGAACCATTTACAGATGTACTGATTTTATCGTTTCTATCAGGAAATACATTCTGAAATCACTAACCTGGAGAAAAGGCCTATTTGTGCAGACATGTATTCTTTTACATTTTAAAGAATGTTTTATCTTCTCTATCTTTTTTTTTTGAAAGATTTATTTTATTTATTATATGTAAGTACACTGTAGCTGTCTTCAGACACTCCAGAAGAGGGCGCCAGATCTCGTTATGGATGGTTGTGAGCCACCATGTGGATGCTGGGATTTGAACTTATCACCTTCGGAAGAGCAGTGGGGTGCTCTTACCCGCTGAGCCATCTCACCAGCCCCTATCTTCTCTATCTTGTGTCTGTATATGGTGCCCATAGAGGCCAGAAGAGGGCGTGGGATCCCCTGCAGCTGAAGTTACAGGTGTCCATCAGCCACCTCCTGGGTTGCTGGGACCCCCTAAACCCCCATCCTCTTACAGAGAGATAAGTGTTCTTAGCTCCTTTGTTTTGTTTTTCACACTGTAAAAAGAAAGTTAGTTTAGTGATTAGGTTCTTGCTAGTTGATTAGTGATTAGGTCCTTGCTAGTTTATTCAGACACACAGTCAGCTCCATGGCAACTGTCCGTTTTGGTTTTATGTTTTATATACATTGCCAAAGGTGCACATGAAATGGTAGCTGCCACGGACCGGCCTCAGTCAACCCCCCTCAATCCGAGGGAGAAATCAGGGTTCCGGTTACAGGTGGGCAGGGAGTCGGAAAGAAAGGTGACAGACACAAGGGAGTGTGGTGTCTGAATGTAATTTGTCAAAGTGAGCATCAGTCTTATATATTACAGAAAACAGAGAAGTTAAGTGAGGCCATCCAGGGTGCATTAAAGTTATCTGATGTAAAATTACTTTTACAACAGAACAGAAAAATGCATACTAAAAGCTAACCAACCTGGATCAAAAGTAGCCCCACCTAAGGTCAGCTTAATCTTAGAAGCCTGGGGCCAGGGCTTCATGCCCAAGTCATGGTTCTAATTAGGGAGTTCTGCTCTAGCTATCCTCATGAATAATGCAATACTCTAGTTCCTCCTTAAACCACCACCTGATCCACTTCCTAAACCATTGTAAATTCCTGTATATGTGAGTGGCTTGGCTTTTATTCTAAGTGATTGTGGGGGGACTTTCTACTAATGAGTAGTGTAGTCTGCCATACATAACTATAATAAAAATTCTAAACTTACTTTGCTAAGCTTGCACTGAGATTTCTAACTCTATGTAGTAGATAGTAATGCCTGATTTCTTTCACTATCTTACAATATGAGAGGCAATTCGGAATGTCACTGAATAAGGCAATATCTTACTGAATTCCAAGCCCAGAGTCAGCTCAAGGACTACCTAGGGCATTGGTGAAGGCCAGGAAGCAGTTCAATTTTGCTTAGGTATTTGGCAAGTCATTGCTTGGAGACACCTATAATAAAACAATACTGAAAGAAAGCACACAGATCCATTCTCAAGGACAAGTTTGGAGCATTCGTTTAAACGGGATGCCACGGTTCTAGGAAACTAAGTTTCCATGAACTTTTCGCCTCAGGACTGTGTCCAGATTTCTAGGCCTGTCACTTGAGTCACTACTGGAGTGGATGTAGCAGGTAGCAAATATGCCAGCCCACTTTTGAGACCTTCCTTCCGAGGTTTCCTTAAGGAAAAAAATCTCTTCTGTCCTGAATATTGGAGCCTTTTTAAAAAGGCCTTGTAGGGAGCCAGGCTTGGTGGCACATGCCTTTAATCCCAGCACTTGGGAGGCAGAGGCAGGCGGATTTCTGAGTTCGAGGCCAGCCTGGTCTACAGAGTGAGTTCCAGGACAGCCAGAGCTACACAGAGAAACCCTGTCTCGAAAAACCAAAAAAAAAAAACAAAAACAAAAACAAAAAAATCCTGTAGGACAACAGGAAGCCACCAGTTGCTTTAACAAGGAGTTCCTTCTAAGATGTGGTTTTGTAGACTTCCGATACTTTGTTTCCATGTTCTTCAGTAAAACTGATTTTTAATTTTCAACCTGAAACCAAATGCTCCCTGATACTTCTCCGTTCTCCTAGTTTTTCACCAAAATATATGGGAGCCAGGGCAAAGGCTACAGCTTAGTTGCAGGATACCTGGCTTCGCATGTGTGAAGCCTTGCCAAAAAAAAAGGAAAAAGAAATAACAGGGGTCAGATACTGACTCAATCAAAGCTGGCAACTTCCAGGTCAGCCTCTGCTATAGCAAAATTATAACCCTTAAAAATAAAATTCAAAATTATTTTTGTGTGTGTGTATATACCCCTGAAAGAAAGCACTACCAACTTTATATGCATATATGAAGAAAAGAGGAGGAGGAGAAAGAAGAAATAGGGCAGCATTTCCAAAGCAAGGTCCATAGATGCTCAGGATAGCTGACTCCTGGCCACTGTGAGGTAGGAGGGGGAGCAGTGGCCAGATGGTCTAGTGAGAGGTTCCAATATTCTAGAAACTCCACTCTTAGTGTCCGTTTTTTGGGGGGGGTATTTCATTAGCAAGAAGTAAAAATTAGTCAAGTGCAAACCTTCAAAAAGACCTGGAAAAAAAAATCTAAATTCAAAAAGCACTATGGCTTAGCATAACAAATACAAACCTGGTATTGGAGCATGGGTAGCTTAAGCTGAGAACAGTGTGTGGCCATGGCTACAGCATCTGGGCTGGTGCTTTCTACAGACGCGACCACCTAGCTTCCCACCTGCCACTGCAGCCATTACTCACTCCTGACTCCTTAGTTCCTCTGCCAGCTGTGCTCCTGGTTCACGTGGTACTGCTGCACCCGGACCCTCACAAACACCATGGAGACCGCCCTCACTGTAGTTGCTCTTTCCTACTATCCTCTGGAAGGCTCGAGGTCCGTGAACAGGTAAGATGGCTGTTACTGTTAATAAATGCAGACCGAGCAGGGCATGGTGGCACACACCTTTAATCCCAGCACTCGGGAGGCAGAGGCAGGCGGATTTCTGAGTTCGAGGCCAGCCTGGTCTACAAAGTGAGTTCCAGGACAGCCAGGGCTATACAGAGAAACCCTGTCTCGAAAAACCAAAAGAAAAGAAAACGCCAAGTATCAGTGTGGCATGTCCAGTAGACTCCCAAGCCTTCGTGGGACTTAGAAGAAACAAAGGTTTTTTTTTTTCCAATGAGTATCACAGGAAACAGTCACCCTGTACGGTGAAGCTAATAAAAAAAAAAGGGATGGTTACAAAGTGTAGACAGCGCTTAGGAAATCCTGTAGTACCCAGAGCTTACTGAAGTAGCAGTCTATTATCAGTGGGCTCCAAAGACTAGGAGAAAGTACCAGGATCCGTGTGAAGCTGTACTTGAAGGTCCCCGTGGGAGGTGGGAGACCGTCCTGGCTAACCTTTAGCAATAGCCATGAGTCGGCCAGGGGAATAAGTAACCCTCACTCCTGCTGTGATTGCCTTCTGGTTCCCTAAAACAATCAGAAGCAAGGTAGGCTTAGAGCGCTCCTGCAGGTCTGCTGTCCTGGGAGAACAGGTTGAGCAGATCAGAATGGCAAAAAAGAAAAACCCAGACCAAGTGGGGAGGAAGGGCTGAGCAGAAGCACGTAGCTGAGGGAGCTGCAGATGCCAGGCTGCTGGTGTGGGGAGCAAGTGCAGGGAGGGAGGAGCGGGCAAGGGTGAGGCTGTAATGGGACCAGGCCCCTCGCCACACCTTGGGTTTTATTCTACACACAGAAAATCATCAGGGTCAAATCTGATTTCAAAACAATGTACTGAAAGCTGGGTATGCTGACATACACCTCTAGTCCCAGCACTCAGGGAGGAAAAAAGCAGACATAACTCTGAGTTTGAGGCCAGCTTTATCTAAGGAGAAAGTTCCGGGACAGCCAGGGGCACATAGAGAGCCTGAATCAAAAAAAAACAAAAAAGAAGATTGCATTGGATGGAAGGGAGACAGGCTTTCGACGCACACAACAGCTAGAGTGCACTCTCTCTTCCTGCATAAAGATCTTCTGGATAAAATAGCTTTCCTGGTTTTTAAGCCAAGATGGCTGCAAACTTAAAGAGAAGCAGCCTACCTCTGCCTCTCAAGTGCTGGGATTAAAGGTGTGTGCCACCATGCCCACTAAGATTATTTCTGCATTAAATCCAGGTTACTGTAAATATGATGGAGGGTACCATCAGGGGAAAAGAAAAGACAGAGAAAATGGGCTTCTCAGTTTGGTCTCCTGAGCCTGGGTCAGAACTAGACTGCCTCAGTCACGTCAGACAGTTAGGAGATGGAGACCCCAAGGCAGTTTGGGGAACAGCCTAAGGTCTCTAACTCCCCATCTTGGTCCTTTGTCACCATGAGACCTCCAAGGCCCTGTCCACTTGTGGTCTCACTACCCATTGCTCAACTTTCTCTGTATGTAACATTCCGTTTGAGAAACTCTGGGTAGGTCTGTTAAAACACCATGACCCTATTTGGGCACAGTGGTTGCGTACTTTTGAAATGCCAACATGGGAAGCAGAGACAGGAGGATCAGAAGTTGAAATTCAGCCTCTTTTATACAGCAAGTTTGAAGTCAGCCTGGGCTATATAACAGACAAAAACATTGTCTGGGCATGGAGGTTCATGACTATAATCCCAACACTTGGAACACTCACTAAATTGCTGAGCCTCACTCGAACTCATGATCCACCTGCCTCAGTCTCTGGAGTGTTGGGATTACACACCCTCACACTGACAGAACTTCCCACTGGGCCTTCGGGAAGATCCCTGAGCCCCCCTCCCCTGTCCGGCCAATTAATGTAGAGGTTACCAGAACCATCAAACATTATGTGCCTAGTTGCTGTTGCTATTAATCGGCCCTCAAAAATTGTATAAAAAGCTTATGAAAGAAAGAGAAGGGGCTGCCTCTCCTGTGGGTGCAGGACAACCCCAGTGTGCTGGAAAAATAAACCTCTTGCTTTTGCATCGAACTCTGTTCTGGAGTCTCAGTTGGGGGTCTCCCAGTAGCTAAGGCTCACTTTGAGTCTTACAACAAGTGTTTACACACAACCTTATGTGTGCATGTGTGTATGCATGTGCATCTTTCAGATGAGTATAATTTACTTCAATTTTGAAAAATATATAATACCTTCCTTCTTGTGAGTGGTGCTGGAGTCAGACCCAGGGCCTTGGGTGCTCTTCCACTAGGCTACACCTCTGCTTCACAAGGTCATGTGTGCACAGAAGGCCATCACTGCATGAATATGGCATTTCCTTAAACGTCTGCACTTTCTTCTTGTCTCACAGGGAAAGTAGTTACCTGACTTCAAGCTCAGCTTCCCACTGTCCCTGTAACAAGCTCTCTTTGCTCCTAGTGTCAAGTACTCGCTCCTGGTGGCACTTGCTTGTGTGGTCCGCCCCACAGCTCTTATCCTATGGGTGCCATTGCTCTTCAGACATTTCTACCAAGAACAGAGAAAGTTCCATCTGACTCTGCATCATTTTTTACCTGTAGGGTAAGTCTGGCTGTGGTGCCATCTATAACATTAAGACTATAAGAATGATTTTTTTTTAAATCTCTCAGCTAAAATTACTGTGTCAGATGTCTCAGGAAAGTTCCAACTTTGTGCTTCCTGTTTTTTCAACACTAGTGTGTGCATGCTGAAAGGTGTACGTGAAGGTCAGAGTACAGCTTTTGTGGAGGTCCTGATTCTCTCTGCATTCGTTCCAGGAATTGAACTCAGGCTATCAGGCTTTGTGACAAACACCTCTACCCACTGAGCCATTTCACTGACCCAGTATTCTATTCTAGATGTCTACATTTATGAGACCGATTAACTGTATTACACTTCAGTGAAACAAAAGTGTCTATTTCGTAGAGTTTCCACACTTCATTTCCTAAAGTTACCTATTATATTTGTATGGGACCTAAAACAGTTTTGCTTATATATGACCTCATGATCTTTTTAGATTTAAGTGGTGATATTTTTTGTTTGTTTGTTTGTTTTTTGGTTTTTCAAGACAGGGTTTCTCTGTGTAGCCCTGGCTGTCCTGGAACTCACTTTGTAGACCAGGCTGGCCTCAAACTCAGAAATCTGCCTGCCTCTGCCTCCCGAGTGCTGGGATTAAAGGCGTGCGCCACCCTGCTTTGTTCTTATTTTATAGTAAATAGAAACATGGAGACATTTAAAGTTAGCAAGGCCAGTGAGCTGGTGAGCAATGAAACAGGAACTGTTAAATAGGACTTGAGCGCCCAGGTATGATGCTCAGCACATCTCAAAGAAAATTCAAACTATCTCCTGAGCCAGAGGGTGTACCTTGCCCAGCAGAGCATGGGTTTGACATCCGCCTCAGCTTTCTGAGTAACTGTAGACTCCTGCATGAGGCCTGGCCTCTGGGATCATGCGGCTATTGAACCAGCTCCCCGTACTCTGCCCCTTAAAGGAAGGTAAAGATCTTCAGGGGAGAAAAGTGTTAGGACATACAATGACTAAGGTGACTTAGAAATAGTGCAAAGACAAACAGGCCAGTGGAAGAGTCAGGTTTGCTCTTTCTTATTTACTTGTTTGTTTTTGAGACAGGGTCTTGTGGGTTCCTCCCTGGAGGCCAGGGAGTTTGACTGCACTTATCCCAAGCAGCTGCTGGGTGGGTGCTGGGCTTTGGGGAAGCACTGAGACACCATTGGGGGGCTGAGGGGAATGCAGTCTGAGATGTGGGAAAACCCGAAGCTGGAGTCCCCTGACTTCGGGCCTCCGGTCGCTGCTGGTGAACCTCACAGAGAAGTCAGGAACAAAGTATGGGTCAGTCGGTGGGGGTAGGGGGCTGTCCCGGACCTGTGATGAGCTGAGGATGAGCCCAGGGCCCCAGGGGTGGGGGAGCTTGGTGGTAGGAGGTCTTCTCCATGCTCCCCATGGCTGTGGTAGATGAAAGAGACAGTCCTTGGTTCTAAACTGTTTATTCATTGTTCATCATGGAAAATGGATGCCTACCTACTTCTCAGGGAGGACCCGAGATTAAATACCTTTTTCAGGGAGGAATGTCTGGGAAGGGAAGCTTATTGGCTAAACCCTTAGTACCTCATTAGCATGGAGAGCTCTGTTCTGAGCCTACATGACCACAGGTCATGTTTCCTTATGTGGGAATTGTGGCACAGTCCAGGCCAGGAATTTGGCAGGGAGCAGGGAGGCTCCTACCGTCTCAGGTGTGTCCCCGAGTCTCTGGGACCTCAGACCTGTTCTTCCTCACCCAGCTCTCTGGCAGGGTTCACCTTCCCTCAGCTCCTCCTTGTCTTTAATGAAAGGAGTCATGGAGTGACTGACTAGTGTTATTTGTAGTGAAATTTTGCATGGTGTAGAAACATCAAAATAAAACACAGCATAAGCATAAGGGATAACGAGGGGTGAGGGCTAGGGAGACAAGGGATTATTGAGCCAATTAATGTGTCTGGATGAAGGCAACTTCATTGCCCCAAGCAGGTCTAAGGACATAGTGGGTCGGACTCGGCAGGGTCTGTGGTGGCTGGCAGCACTGTCTCTTTTTTTTTTATAGAGATAACCCTGTAGAGTAACCCTAACAAAGGAGCAGGGCCCCAGCAGGGGATGTCTGCACAGGGCGGGCGGGCAGTGTGTATTAAGCCTGTCAGTTTGCTTGGGAGTTCATTGTCATCTGCTATTATGGTCCTACACAGCCTGGCCTATGGGCCCAATGATGGCTGCACCCACAGTGGGCTGGGCACTACTGCATCAATTAATAGTTAAGAAGATGCCACACAGATGTGCCACAGACAATTACATGGAGACAATTCCTCAACTGAGGTTCTCTCCGGTGTGAAGTTGACAACTCATGGGAACTATGATACTGTCAGCAGCCAGTGTTCTAAAAAACTAAAAATGGACTCTTGTAAAACCCAATAAAAGCAGCGTGACAGTTCCAGCCAAGGCATTAGACATGAATGACTGCAGCACACATACAGGAACCCAGTCCCGTCCTAGAATCATGACGCCAGTGAAGCTCCCGGCAGCCCTGAGAGCTGCGCAGCTGAGCTCTTGTAGTGATCACTTGGAGCCACTGCACCTCGCCAACCACAGTTACGACTTTTTAAACCCTGAAGACTTCAAAATAATGTATTTTGAATATATATATTTTTATGTTGCTGGGTTAATTATTTGAGGATAGATACAATAGTGGGTTTTTTAAATGTTTGCTTAAGTACGTCTTCTCATCTTTCACAACGTACGACCCCATAGCTGGCGAGCTTGTAAAGCATTTTAAAGTCGTGCTGGGACAAAGGCAGTGGGTGGCCTAGGCTTCAGCAGGCTCCCGTGTGAGTCACCATTCTACTTTGTTTTTCAGATTTATAACCTTCAGTTTGTCTCTGATAATTGACCGTATCTTTTTTGGCCAAGTAAGTAAAAATTAGAGTAAGCTCAATTAGGCTATCTGCCCTAATAAGCACTTGCTGCTCTGAACCCTCCAGCTGGGCTTTCCGGGTTTTTATCTGATCCAGCTGTGGTGGCCAGTGCCCGGTGTAGTGCCTCACACCTGGAATCCACACCGAGGCTCCCTAACTGCTAGAGTCCCAGCATCCACGTAAGAGCTGCTCATAACTGCCGGGAATTCCGGGGAATCTGATCCCTTCTCGAAGAGCAGTTAGGCATGAGGGCACGTGTTCAAGTGCACACACACACACATACAATTAAAAGAAAAATCAATTTTTAAAAAATTCTCTTTTCTAATTGTATATAAAACAAAAGTATGTGTGAATGAGTATTCATAATTTGAGATTTAAACCTTCAAAACTTATCATTTTACAAATTAACATTATCAAGTACTTAGAAAAACAAGTTATGCTGGGCGTGGTGGCAGTGGAATGTGGATTTCTAAGTTCAAGGCCAACCTCATGTACAGGACAGGCCAACACAGAGAAACCCTGTCTCCAAGATAAAAGAAAGAGGGGGTGAGAAAAAAAAAAAAAGAAACAGACAAGTTATTAACTCATGTCATCATGCAGACTTGCTAAAGACTGCTGCCTGAATTTGCTAAAGACTGCTGCCTGAATTGTTGGATTAAATTCTTATTTAATGTTGTGATTCTGTCAAATACTATAAAGCCTTAGATCAGTTTTTGACACTAACCCACTTTTCTTTCTCTTTCACTTGTGCCAGTGGACGCTGGTCCAATTTAACTTCTTGAAATTTAACGTGCTGCAGAACTTGGGGACGTTTTACGGCTCCCACCCATGGCACTGGTACCTCAGCCAAGGGTTCCCAGTTGTCCTGGGGACCCACTTACCTTTCTTCATTCACGGTTGCTTCCTGGCCCCAAGGAGGCTCCACATACTACTGCTGACCGTGCTGTGGACACTGCTGGTGTACAGGTAAGACTTTGTTCAGGCAGGTGAATGTTTAAATGTCACTAAGAGATTCTGAAACTATTGAGAAGTTGTTTCTTACAATATAGCAGCAGAGATTATGTCAGGTGAACAAATGTGCTACTCAGAGGACTTAGACCTACTCCTGATCTGTCTAACTGTGAGATTAAAATGTGGAACTGGTAGGATGGCTCAGCAGGGAGAGAGGCACTTACCACCACTCACCACCATACCCGAGGCCCTGAACAGCGTCACCACGATCCACACAGGAGACTGCTGCTGATGGCCACAAGTTCTGGTCCTCTGACCTCCACGTGTACACTGTGGTGTGATCACTTCACTCACAACACACACACACACAAACATTTTAAAACATTTTAAAGGAATGTATCCTTATTCTAAATTTCAGTAATATTACTTAGTTGAATACGTAATTTTTTTCTAAGTGTAATTGTACTTTATAATTTCACGCTGACATTATTAACACATCATCACACTCTATTTAAAAAGGAGTCATGGCATAATGCCTGTAATGCCAGCAACATGGGCTAAAGAACAAGTGTCTAGAGTTTGAGGCTGGTGAAAAAGTTATCAGAGAAAAAAAGAAGGAATTCAGTGTCAAATACTTGAAAAATAAACAGATAATATAGTTTAAATGCATTAATTTCTCAGACTAATATAAAATAAATGTTTTGTCTTAATATCTTTTATTATAGCATGTTGGACCACAAAGAATTCAGGTTTATCTATCCAGTTTTACCATTGTGCATGGTGTTCTGTGGTAAGTATTTTAAATGCAGAATACATTTTAGAAAGAGTAGCTAAAAGAACCAGTCTTGACAGCCCTGCTGTAATCCCTGCCCCGAGAGGAAAGGCAGGAGGGTCAACCAGCCCTGCTGTAATCCCTGCCCCGAGAGGAAAGGCAGGAGGATCAACCACAAGTCAGGGCGGCCTGGGCTTCCATGGCAAGAGCCTGTCTCAAAACAACCATAAAACATTAAGAGACTGTCGATGCCCAAGGAGCTACTTATTTCCAATTAGGCTCAATTAAAACTTTCCTAATTACAAACTATTACTATAGTGTTTCCTTTTTTGTAATCTAATGCTCTGTGGATGTCTGTTGTCTGGTTATAGAGACAGAGCTGACCTAGAGCAGTCTATGCAGCCAGACCTAAACTCAAGGGCCATCCTCTTGCCTCAACCTTCCAAGTGCTGGGATTACAGATATGAGCCACTCTGCCTAGCTCCTAACTGGCCTTTTTCTGTATTACATAAGATAATGATCACCAGACAGTCCACTCTTTTGCCAGGGGTAGGAGGTAAGACTGGCTGGCTGGCTGAAACACCCATGCAGGAGTCTTACCATGTCATCAGGCTGGCCTTGAACTCCAGATTATCCTCTAAGCCCATCCCCAGGAGTGATTGGACGAGGCTTGCTGCAGCTTTCCGTAGAACTGTTGAGGCTTTCCCAAACTCAACTCTAAGCCTTATTCTGTTCTTGTGACCTTTTAATTTTTAGAATATTTTTTTAAGATTTATTTTATTATATGTGAGTATACTGTAGCTGTCTTCAGAAACTCCAGAAGAGGGCATTAGATCTTGTTATGGATGGTTATGAGCCACCATGTGGTTGCTAGGATTTGAACTCAGGACCTTCGGAAGAGCAGTCGGTGCTCTTAACCACTGAGCCATTTCACCAGCCCCTCTTGTGACCTATTTTAACCTGTTTTATGTAAATGTCACTGCCAGCCACTGCTGTGTAGCGACTTTTAATGCCATTTATTCTTATGAGACATGTCTTAACCCTGCTCACTCACTCTGACTGGACGGAGCATTGGAAGGGCTCTGGCTGTGTGGGCCAGACTAGCTGCACATCAGTTCCGGAGCCTTCTCACTGCCCAGCCGGTCAGGTGGAGCTTCTTACACAGTGCTTTCAGGGTTCCAAGGAAAGAGTGGGAAGGAAGGAGGCCTAGGCCTGAAATCTGCAGGTCCTTCCATCAGTCTTTGGGTCACAGCAAATCAAACGGCAGGCCAGATTCAAGAGGTGGTTAAAAAGCAAGGTTTTTTTTTAGTCAGTCTCTAAGATTCCAGCCAGAACCCCTCTCAGTCCTCTAAGGCTAAGTCTGGATAACAGCATCCGGGTTCCTCACAGTGTGTGCTGTATCTTGGTGTCTTATCTAATAGCCTGAGCAGAAACGCTGAGGTGCGCTGATGTACTGCCAACAAGAATCAGGTGTCATTGGCTTGCTCCCATCCAGTAGAGCCCTTTGCTTCCCACTGAAGAGTATTTGTTCTGAGTTCCAACTTGTCTATCAACACTACTTATGCACCGCTTCAAGACGGATTCTGTGTTCTAAAGCCAACGGGCCAGGGAAAGTGGTACCTGTCTGCACGCTAGCACTCTAACAACTGAGGCCAGAGAACTGCTGGTTAAGGACAGCCTGGGTTACATGCGTGGCAAGATCCTGTCTCAAGGGGAAAAAAAATTGAACACTCCAAAACAGCCAGTGTAGTGCATACTTGTAATCCTTGCACTTGGGTGGTAGAGACCAAAGAAACCAAAGTTCTAGAGCAGTCTAGTGAGACCTGGGAGGCATGAAGCCTAGGGTCCAACTCAGAGCTGTGTGGCAAGACCTTTACCCCTGCCACCCCTCCCAGTCCTCTGCCCTGGAAGCAACTGCTCAACCAAATCTTGCTGTAAGTTGCCCAGGCTAGCCTTAAACTTGCACCCCTCTTGCCTCTGCCTCCCTACTAATGGGGATTATTGAGATCACACACTACATAATCTCCAGTTAATTTTAATGTCTGATGTTCACAATTCCACTACAAGATCTTTCTTGGGGGATTTAGTATTTAGGTTGTGGTCAGTGAAAAATACAGCTTTGTTTCCTTCAGAGAGCTGCAATCTAAACTTCCTGGTGCCTCTGCCTGTGCAGAGGTTAAGATACAGTTCAGCCTTGCCCTTCTCCAATGGTTCTCCAGCTAAATAAACTACCCTTTCCTCTTCTCATGTAAACACCACAACTGACTTAACAGCCTTCCTTCCCAGCAATGTTTAAAAATGTAAAAATTAACATGTATTTCTAAGTGACAGACATACTAGAGAAGGCAATGGGGACTTTTCCTTGGCTTTTTTCCCCCCAGACTCAGGGTTTCTCTGTGTAGCCCTAATGTCCTGGAACTCACTCTGTAGACCAGGCTGCCTTTGAACTCAGAAATCCACCTGCCTCTGCTGTGCCACCACTGCCCAGTGACCGTGAGGTTTTTTTGTTTGTTTTGTTGTTTAGAATTTCTTGCCACTGCAGCACAGGAAATGGAATGACCAAGTGAAAGCTCGGGGCTTCCCACTCTCTCCACGGTGTGAACCACCCTGGTAAATCACCGTTGGAGAAGACTGTGTGGCAAAAGCTAAAGCCCATGCATAGTAAGGTAACTAGTACATTTATCAGCATGGTAGCACATACCTGGAATCCCAGGATCTGAGAGTCTGAGGCCAGCCTGGGCTACATAGTAAAACCCCATTCCAAAAACCACAAAACCCACAAGCATACAAAGAGCTAGTTCTGTGTGAGAGATGTAAGCCAGGCAAGCAACCTGGCACTTAGCTACATCTCAGCACAGCACTTCTTAGGACCAGAAAACAGGAGCAAAGTAGGCACGTGGAGTGATGCTTCAGAGAACTACATGTCCATATTACATGCAAATAAAAACACCTACTGGGGGGCTGGTGAGATGGCTCAGCGGGTAAGAGCACCCGACTGCTCTTCCAAAGGTGATAAGTTCAAATCCCAGCATCCACATGGTGGCTCACAACCATCCGTAACGAGATCTGGCGCCCTCTTCTGGAGTGTCTGAAGACAGCTACAGTGTACTTACATATAATAAATAAAATAAATCTTTAAAAAAAAAAAAAAAAAAACACCTACTGGGTGTGGGATCTAACTGGGTCTGTCTGAACAAGCAGTATTGCTGCTGTTAAGAAAATCATGAATCTTAGTCCAGGATTGCTGTTTAACTATGCCCTTCCAATTGTCCAGGAATCAAATTTCAGAATCCCCTTGGAAATCTTAGGATGTCAGATTCCCTCAGAGACTTAAGTCTACAAGTTAAGACTGGACAGCCATTACCCACAATGTGCCTTTGACTGACTAGAAGAAGGCTAGACCGTGCCTGAGAGTACAGTGGTGGCGAGTGGTCAGAGATGACTCACTGCCTGTTTGCCACACAGTACCACTGCTTATGTCTGCATGGAAAATCATACAAATGTATTTGCTAACAGGAACAGGAAGCCGCCCGTGTTCCACTTAACCACCTATCTCCATGCAGGTTATTCACTAGCCCACCTGAAGGCATGGAGGAAGGCAGCCCTGAGCTTCCTGCTCTTGTCAAATGTGCCGCTGGCATTCTACACTGGCCTAGTTCATCAGAGAGGCACCCTGGATGTCATGAGTCACATTCAGAAAGTCTGTCCCCGAGGTCCTGACCCAGCTTTGGCCTCTGTATTCATGATGATGCCCTGCCACTCCACGCCCTACTACAGGTGAGGAAGGCAGTTCTGCCTGGGCTCAAGGTCAGCCTGAAAGGACATGGAAACTTGGGTGGTGTCTCTCTTTTTTTAAGATTTTTTTTTTGTTGTTGTTTTTTGAGACAGGGTTTCTCTGTGTAGCCCTGGCTGTCCTGGAACTCACTCTGTAGACCAGGCTGGCCTCGAACTCAGAAATCCACCTGCCTCTACCTCCCAAGTGCTGGGATTAAGATTTTTTAATGTAGTACACTGTAGCTGTCTTCAGACACACCAGAAGAGGGCATTGAATCCCATTACAGATGGTTGTGAGCCACCATGTGGTTGCAGGGATTTGAACTCAGGACCTTTGGAAGAGGGAGTGGTCAGTGCTCTTAAGCGCTGAGCTGTCTCTCCAGCCCAGGGTGTCTAACTCTTGTCCTTTCTTCCACAGCCATGTTCACTGCCCACTGTCCATGCGGTTTCTCCAGTGTCCCCCAGACTTGACTGGAAAAACTCAGTATCTTGATGAAGCAGATATGTTCTACTTAAACCCCTTAAGATGGTTACAACAAGAGTTTCACAGCAATGTGTCACTCCCCACTCACTTGGTCACCTTCAATGTCCTGGAGAAGGTATGTCAACGCAAAGGTTTTCATTAGATTAACAACAATCTGCCTCACTGGTCCCTCTCGTCCTCTGTATGAATTAGTTCTCTAATGGCTGTGGCCAAACACCTGACAAACCCGACTTAAGGAGATGGGCTTTATCATGGCTCAGGTTCAGGACAGCAGCCCATCATGGCCGAGGAAGCATGGTGCTGGGTGGAACAGCATGTAACATGGGAACATCCTAGGTCACTCTGCTCTTCCCTTTATTCAGACTTGACCACAGCCCACAGGAACATGCCACCCACATTCAGGGCAAGTCTTCCCTCGAGTCTTTAAAATTTACAAACTTAGGAAGTGTACTTCATTCACCCCTGCCTGTCTTGTTTCCTCGTTGTGTATGTGTAGCCATGTTCTGTATACACACGTGGAAAGGCCAGAGGTTCAAGTCCACCGATGCCGCCTCCTGTCCCTTTCCACCTCATTTTCTCACTAACCCTGGACCATAACAACTATGGCCTGCCACAGCCTCCCAAACCCACTCCAATGACACACTTAGGGCTACAGTTATGTGCCACAATGTCTGAGCTTTTTTGAGACAGGGTCTCACAATGTAGCCCTGGAACTCACAGAAATCCATCTGCCTCTGCCTACCAAGTGCTAGATAGGACTAAAGACACATGCCACCCCACTCAACTACTATGCCCAACTCTTCATGTGGGTTCTAGGGGTCTGAACTCAGATCCTCATGCTTGGTCAGCAACCAGTTGACCAAATGAGCCATCTCCTCTGCCCACCCTAATGGCCTGCCTCTGCCTCCTGAGTGCTGGTATTAAAGGCATATGACGCCACTGCCTGGGCCTAATAGTTTCTTAATCCAGTAAAGTTGACAAAATGTAATGATTCCAACCCCCATATTCCATAATTGATCTTTTCCCCAGTAAAATCAGTTGTTCTGTAACTTACTAGATAGGCTTAGCTACCAGAGCCATGCCTTTCACCAGAAAAAGGAAAAAGTCACAAAAGAAAAATTGTAATTGGCAACTCTAGAATTCCTTGAAGTCGCACTCGGCAAACATGTCTTTATTTGCTTGCAGGAGATCAATACCTTCCTCACCTCAGGGAACTACAAAAGGGCCGCTACATTCTTCCACACTCACTGGCCAGAGCGTCGGACTGGAAGTCACATACACGTCTACGAGCGAAGGTTACCCAGCAGGGTCAACACAGGAGGGGACTGAACTGTGAAGATGGACTTCTGCAGAGACGTTGGCATAACTGAAACTGTAGGTGACTCGTCAAATGAGGGGAAGCCACAGGGGACAGCTGTCCTGAGGCATTCTCAGAGAACACTAATACGGCGCCAGACTCGAGAGAGACCTTTAGTTTTCCTCACGGTGCAGTTTATTGTTTCTTCCATAGCATTCAGGTGTGCAAGAGCGTTCACAAGACAAGCCAGCCAGCTCTTCACAAACCCACGGGCTCTTGAACCCACAGAGAGACAAAAGCATGAGAGTAGAGATGTTAGCGCGGAGTCCCACCTCAGCGCAGTCCTCAGGCCCTGCTGCACACCTCCACACGGCACGAACTGCCCTGTGTGAGCTGAGCTCACGCTAAGCTAAGCTCAGCTACTCAAACCAAGCCTTGTTTCATGCACAGAATGTTTCATGCCTGGCTTCCTTAATAAAACCTCCACTTTTCCCCCCAGAACAGAAAAAAAAAAAAAAAGTTTTTCTTTTTAACAAACCTAAGCTACAGGAAAATGCAAGTTAGTAAGCTTTGCTTTTGCATAATAGAAAGTCAGTCACGGGGACTTCATCTTAATCAACATCAAACGAAGTAGAAAGCATCCACATCTCTTAACTTGCTAATTTAACTTAATCATGAATCAGTACTTAGGATCGATCGGTAACTGCCCCAGCTCTATCTCAAGATTTGCCGTGTGTCTTCCGTTAGCGCGACCGTATTTTTGCCATTTACCTTCCCTTTCATAAGGCTGTGGATGAAGGTGCTTCTGCTCTTGTTTTCGGTGCCTGGAGTTTTCAATAGTTACCATACGTTGCTTTTTATCAGGTCGACTGAAAGTAGTAAACACATTTTTTTATCTATGTTAGAGTTCGGTTTTCTAAAAGTAAAAAGAACAATGTTTTTCTCCACTTAACTATCTGAACACTGCAAAAAGATAAAAACAGAAAATAAAATTCTACTATACTTCCAGGAAAGAGAGGTATTATTTTAACACTGAAGGAAAAAGGACAGACATCAATACTCCTGCACTGGCTGGAAGGGGAGACCCTAACAGGTGATGAGGAGCAGGAATGTAACCATAAAATAATGAGGTGTTTCCGTTACCACTCCAGCAAGAGTACGAACAACCAGCCTCGTCCCCGTTGGCTTTATCCCTCAACTGAGAGAAGAGACACATCTCACAGAGCAGTCTCCAACCTCCCCCGTCTCGGGCAAGTGCAGTGAGCAGGCACTGCTTTCTTTCCGTCCTGCCTGCTGGCTTCTCCATTGCTTTACACCAGGACCTGCACACACGCGACCTGCAGCCCTCAGCTCTAAGCACCCGACTTGACATCTCTGGGTTCACGTGCGTCACTCTGCACTCTTCTTGCTTAGCCTTCTCTCTAACCAGCACAGATATCAGTGTTCCTGCACTAGACCAATGGGGACTGGCTTCCAAGTGAGTAGAAATGGCTATGTACCTACCAACCCGTCCTCATCAATTAAATGTCAACAGATACCTCCAAAATCAATTTGCTTCTGGTTCCTCTTGCTTAGAGCTTCCTTCTGGTATTCTGAGTAATATCAGTATCCAACAGTGAAGTCATTCCACATAAACCTACAACACTTACTTTCTACTTCCCTTACACAAGATAGAACTGTCTGGCTATATGAGTTGTTTAAAATGTATCTTGTCTGCTCCTCACCACCTCTGATGACCTCAGACCCCCATCAGTTTCTCATGTGCAGACCACCACAGCTGGCTTCACACACCTTGCCAATCGACCCTCTTGGCTGCTGCCAGTCATCTAAAGGACTAGGCACCATCCCACCCAGTGACAAGATCCTTCAGAAATTCTCCATCTCAAAAGGGAGACCTTCCTGATCACCCCCAGCTCACCTGGTTTCTGTAAAGTAGCAGGTCTCCATTTCTCCAACCTTTGCAAAGGACCTTCCATTCCGGGGAGGTCCCTGCTCTATCTATGCACCAACCCTCACTTCTCTTCCAGAAGCTAGTTTCAAAGCAAGTTTAGATGTAAGGTCACTTCAATCATGAAGATTTTCCACCATCTCTAGACTACCACTACACTTTCATGCCTCTCTCTGCACACATAACTCTTGAACAACAAGAAGTTATTCATGGTTCCTACAAGCAGCCTCCACACTGCTCATTAAGCATCTGCTTCAGGAACTAAAGACATCAGAAACCAGTCTCATTATTTTATAGGCACACTGCATTTATTCATAAAGATGGAACTTGACTCTCAAAAGTAAACAGACATTTACAGTTACAGAAGACAACAGACACAGTCTTGAAGAACATTATGGGACTTTGTGGCTCCTGAGCGTCCAGCACCCTTCTCAGTAGTTAACTCTGCAACGAGTACTCCTAAACTCAATAAAACTGACAGTGATTACAGGTGGGCAGTTCCACACGACCTGGGCTTCACATTAAGTCTTTGTTTCTAGCTTCCTAAGTTAAAGATTAAAGGGAAATAATTTCACTTAATTATATAAACTATACTGAAAAAAGCTAGATTGGCTCAATTAAGTGTGTGTGTGTGTGTGTGTATACACCCTTTAAATTTTTTTTTTTTTTTTTTTCGAGACAGGGTTTCTCTGTATAGCCCTGGCTGTCCTGGAACTCACTTTGTAGACCAGGCTGGCCTCGAACTCAGAAATCCACTTGCCTCTGCCTCCCGAGTGCTGGGATTAAAGGCGTGCGCCACCACGCCCGGCTACCCTTTAAATTTTTAAGGAAGAAATTCAATCATTTGTTCAAGTCTAAGTGGTTGACATAGACTTTTTTTCAGTTTGCAATAGTTATAATTTTAAAACTGTCTTTCAATTTATTCTGAATTTCACTGGCAATAAAGCTTGTCTCTTACAAATAGTAACCTTCCAAAAGCTCAAAGTGTTAAAAGATAAAATAAAATGCTATGCACTGTTTAGAAGCTATTATAGTAACATGGTTTTATGTAAACCGACCTGGGTCCGAATGGAAGGGCGAAAACATGCCCAAAGTGTCTATATATACATCCGTCCAACTTCTCCAAATTGTCATCCTCTACTTGATACTCCTTTATGCTCTTAAGGTAACCTTTCACATCATCAACAAAGTCGGCGAAGAGCTTCTGGTCATGTCTAAAGACACCATTCGGAAAAAATGGATTGATGAACTGATCCAGTTCTTTCCAGTGGTGAAAAGTATCCAGTTCAGTCAGTAAGTACCAGTGAATCAGCTGTTTAAAGTCATTCATCCTAACAGGACTCGCCTTATTAACAGGGCTAATAGATTCCTGTCCAGCACATTCAGACATACCTGAACAAACCCTTCTGGTGGAATGGGTGCCTCTGCAGTCAGACTTGGCCTTGTATGTATATGAATTTGCATTCTTTCTAATTTCTTCAGAGTGTCTGGGCTTTTCTCTCCCTCCATCCCTCTGTGCAGAAGGACGTCTGCAATTCTGGTTTTGGTTTGGCGCCTCCTGCTGTGAGTATGAGGAATAACTATAAGCTGTTCTTGTCTTCTCGGTTGCTGCTTCTTTTGGAGCCCTGAATCTCTTACTGCCCTTTTCATCAAAGATATTCTTGGTAGTATCTTTGAAATGGCGAAAAGTGGATTTGACCGAATCTGAGAATTTTTTCAGATTCTCCTTCACAGCTTCTTTTGCCTGCTTGATTTTTTCTTTATGATGTCTCACAAACTCCTTGGTAGAATTCTTCATAGCATCAAATGTTTCCTTAACTGTGCCCAGAAATGTCTCCTTTGACTTGCTCTTCGCCCTGTGGCTTCCTCTGCTTGCTCTCTTCCTCCCGTCTGTCTCCTGCTTGCCATGTTGATCCTTCGCCTCAATGTACAGTCTCTCCCACAAATCGGAGCGCTGCTGCTCAAAGCTGAGCTTTTGCTCCAGCTCAGCAAGCCTCTGCTGTAACTGCCCGACTTCCTTCTCTTCAGTCTGCACACTAGGAGACTCTGCATGGCTCTGCACCTGGCGAGGGACGAACTGCTCAAGTTCTGCCCGCAGAGCCATGGCTGTGAGCTGTTCCCTCTCCAGGTCCCTTTTCAGCATCCTCGCTTCCTCCAAGAGCGTCTCCCTTTCATTGAGGAAGCTATTTGTTTTCTGTTTTTCCACTTCTAAGTACTGCCTAAGAACCTGGTTCTCCCTAACTAACTGGGTGCTTGTGCCTTTATCCTCCAACAATCTCATCTGTTCCCTTAGCTGCCGCAACTCTTCCTGTAATGAAGACAGAGCTTGTTCTTCCTTCTCCAGAGATATTCGTAAATACTGGTTTTCTGCAGCAAGGTTCTTCTTCTGAGTTTCAAAGGTAATCTTCTCTGATTCAGTAACGGTCCAACACCTCTCAAGGTTTTCTTTCAACGACTAAAGGAAAGAAATTTTGTTTTAATGAAAGAGAAGAGAAATGTTAAGTGCTTAGAAAGTTCAATCTAAATCTTTAATCATGTAACAACCATACCCTTGTGTGTGTGTGTGTGTGTGTGTGTGTGTGTGTGTGCGTGCGTGTGTGCGTGTGTGCGTGTGTGCGTGTGTGTGTGTGTGTGTGTGTGTGTGTGTGAGACCATGTACACAAATCCTTTGGGTATGGTTAAATGGTGTTAAAAATTGGAAAATAAATGCTCAATGCTACTTGCCATATATTCAAGAGGCTTCTCATTCTTAAAAAGAGAAATGGAAAGTAAAAGTGTCACATGGAAGAAAATGATAGCAGGCAGGCATGTCAAGTCAAGGACACTGTTGAGGAAGGAGAATTCAAACAAGAACAAGTAGGCAGAATTCCATGCGTCTCTAACAGCCTAAAGGCCATGGACTGACTGACTGGCAGACCCAAGGCCCCAGAGTCGGCGCACAGTGCCGCAGACAGACACATCATCAGATCATACCCATTTCTAAGCTAGAAAAGTGAGGGAAGCCCTCCCATCTTGTTACTACAGTAGCTGTCTTGAAAAGGTGTCTACATGGTTTAGAGAACTGATATTTTATTCTATTTATTCTTTATTTTCAGAAAGGGCCTCTCTACATCATGCTAGCTGACCTATCATTTATTCTGTAGACCAGGTTGGCCTCAAACTCAGACCTGCTTGCCTCTGTTCCACCACACCTAGCAACTAAGAGATTTTAAAATAAGTTGCATTTGCCTTCTGTAAGTAACCCACAATCAGCCATTTGTATATCTGTATCCTCATGTCCCCAGACTCAGTACTGATGAGGATAAAAAAATATTCAGAGAGCAGCATGGCATGGCAGTAGCCACCTTTAATCCCAGCACTAAGGTGGCAGAAAAGGCTGCTGTGTGTCAGTACAGAATCTCATGGAAACATCTATGAATACAGAGGACAGCCTGAATCTTTAACATAGTTAAATACTTTCCCAAATCCAAGTAAACTTGAATTCAGAAACAAACAAAATAAGTAATAGAGTTTTACACGTGAGAAACAACTGAAATAGTTGTTCCACTAACTCATTAATCTTCAAGGAAAAAAAGAAAGAAAGAAAGAAAGAAAGAAAGAAAGAAAGAAAGAAAGAAAGAAAGAAAGAAAGAAAGAAAGAAAGGTTTAAAACTGTAGTTTGCAAGCCAGCTCTGCTGGCAGAGGTGCCTGCCACCAGGCCTGATGACCTGAGCTGGATTCCGTAGGAGCAGCATGGTAGATCAGAGAACTGATTCCTGAAAGTGATTTTCTGTTTCCAAATTTATGCCATGCATGCACAGTACTCTGTATGCACCTGTATACATACAGATCAGTTTTTAAAATCTTTGAAGTTAGATACTTGGAATGGAAGTTGATCTGCTAGCCTTGCAGAGTTAGTTAGCCTATCTGACCCTTTCTGTTTATAAAAAAGATTCATTGCTTCATTCCGAGTGCCAAGTTCTCTCGCATGATGGTGTAAGTTACCTGATGCATGCCAATGTGAGGAACAGGTATAAAAGTATCAACAACTTGACACTACTTTTACCTTGACTACATTTGTTTGTGTGTAGGTGTGTATGTGGAGGTCAGTGGACAGCTTGTGGCTGTGGGCTGGCCCACCTCTCTTGTCCACTACTCTTCACTGTAACGACACCTAACTAATTCACTGCTAGTTCCTACTTTTCTTCTTCTCCTTGGCTTTCTGAGGCGGCGGATCACTAGGTAACAGAGGCTAGTCCTGGATTTGGCCTGATTCATATTGCCTGGGTTCTCAAGTGCCAGGTTAGGGTTACAGTGTGCGTAGTTATTTTTCAATGTTTAATTAATACATACCTTGACATCTAGAAAAGACTCTTGCTCCTGCTTGCACTGAGAGAGATAATCCTTCACACCATTTAGCTCATCTCCGTGGGTCTTTCTGACTAACTGCTGACGCTTCTGAATCTGGATTGTGCCTGAAAGGAAAAACCATTATAGGGTTAACATGACCGCTGCTACTGGAAAATAGATACACAGCACACTCAGCCTACAGCAGCTCCTTAACTTGGGCAAGGACATTCTTTACCCTAAACATTCATGGTGTCATTCCTCAAACAACAGCGGATGCTAATGCATAGGACAAGCAGGTTAATGATGCAACTTAATTCATTCAGCATGCACACAGGATCATTTAAGTAGTTCACTACCCTTCCAAAGAAAAACACAGGCCGCTCTAATAACCCACCCTTCCCCTCAAAAAACCACTTCTCATCTTGCTATACCAACAGTACTCAGCTTTGAGATCGCTGAAGTAAAGTGTTTCAACCTCTTTAAACAGAAAAATAAGGCATCGGTGGAGGTCTTTTCCTACAGGTTAAGAGTCAAAGAAAAATAAAAAATGTATGTTTCTTAGTAATTTGCCTACAGGCTACAAATCAAACACTGAAATATAACACAGGGACTGCCTAATTAAGAAAACCCAGCATCCAGCACTCAGGAGGCAAAGGCAGGCAGATTTCTGAGTTTGAGGCCAGCCTGGTCTACAAAGTGAGTTCCAGGACAGCCAGGGCTACACAGAGAAACCCTGTCTCAAAAAAAAAAAAAAAAAAAAAAAAAAAGAGGAAAGAAAGAAAGAAAGAAAGAAGGTAAAAATAAAAGAAGCTAGCAGCCAGCTGGAGCTGCTGTGGGTTTTGTAATCTGCATGCTGGTGCTGAAGGGCAGGCCTTGGGGATTAGGGTGAAGGGTCAAGGGAGAGGTGAGAACAGGGAAGGTACTTGGGGTTTCCAGCTTTGAGTTTTAGTTTGGTAGTCTATCAATTCAGGAAGTGTGCTAGCTGCTTCACATTGGAAGTAAACGGTTCCTTAGTGGGAGAGTCCTGTTAGACAGTGAAGGATAGTGAACCCCTTTTGGAAACAAAATTTACCTAGATTAATGATCAAAGATGTCTTTAAGGGAGCTGGAGAGATGGCTCAGTGGTTAAGAGCACTGACTGCTCTTCCAGAGGTCCTAAGTTAGTTCCCAGCAACCACATAGTGCCTCAAAACCATCTGTAATGGGATCTGATGCCCTCTTCTGTTGTCTGAATACAGTTTAGGATGCTGAGTGAGAAAATTTGATTTATGGAGCAACTTAAAACAACGTTTAAAAAAAAAAAAAACAGTGAAAAGAAAAAAGGTAAGCCAGGCAGTGGTGGCACATGCCTTTAATTCCAGCACTTGGGAGGCAGAGGCAGGCGGATTTCTGAGTTTCCAGTGAAGAGTTGCCATTGCTGGAATGGTCTGCTTTCCCTCCTGCATGTCAAGCTGAGTAAGTTGATATAGCCATGGATTTCAATGCCTCTTTGTGCTGTGTAACTTCTCATCTAGTTACAGTTACATCCTCAGAATGGCTGGAAAACCTGTCAACACCTTCTACCTAAGTGTGGAAAGATGAGCAAGGACGAAGAAGCACTTCAAACATGAATTTGGTATTAGCTTTCTTATAGATTATTTATCTTCTCTGCTAATTTTTTTCTTTTTCCAAAAGTTCAGATGCACTTTTAGCATCTGAATCATGTCAAGCAGCTAGAGTGCGGTGTGTCACTATCTTTTGCTTCCTATTCTAGTACAGACAGGAAACCCCACAGTTATACAGAGCCAAGGCTGGCTGTGTTCTAGTAGACTGTTTATAAGACATGGCTCCTTATGGATACAGATCTCAGAGAAGCTATGTTAGCATGGAGCTCACTGCCTATGAGAACACTGAGAGGTCACTGAGTCAGGGCTTAGATACAGAACTCATTTCATATACTGCATTATCCAGGGTTCCCACACTGTGATAAGGCTAAGACTAAAAGTTACAGAAAGGAAGACTGTGTTAATTTTGTTAACTTAGTTTTAGAAGGACTGTTCTAAACTGTACTTTCTAAAACAATATTCCAAAGTCATGCAAATTGTGAGATTTTAGTGCAGTCTGTATTAATATTCAATTTAATAACCAACTCTTGGCTTTTAGTAAGAAAAAAAGATTTTAGACCTTTTCCCTTGTTTCCTTCATTTTTACCTGTAGGGAGCAAAAATACACTCAAAACCATTGATAAAATGTGTGCCTGAAAGCACATTGCACTAGTGTGGCTAGAGTAAGTACTCAGCAGGACACACACGGGCAGGCCTCCCCACGAGCCCAAATACTACCCAAAGCTGAACACAGGAAACATCGGTCAGCAACTTTGACTTTAGCAAGTATGGACTACCCCATCATCTCATTCCAATATCACGCTCTATCAAATACCTTCACCACAGTCATGAAAGAATGTACTGTTGGAAAGAACTATTAAAACAGAAGATTGAAGTATAGGTTATGTAGACCAAGAAAAGGAATAAATCTAAAGGTAGTTTATATAAGCAAGCTAAGAGTGTTCAGGTTGTTGGTATGATGGCACAGAGAGACTTTAGTCCAGCACTTTGATGGCAGAGGCAGATGGAGCTCTGTGAGTCTGAGACCAGCAGGGTCTATAGAGTGAGCTGCTACAGTGAGTTCCTAGACAGCCAGGGCTTTTTCAGACAACGAAAGAATTGTGAACTTGACATGGTTTAAGACATTGACTTCTCAAGTATACAATAGCTCTCTGGCCAGGCAGCACAGGTCTATAACCTCAGCACTCAGGAAGCCGAATCAGAGCTCAGCCTGGGTTACACAGTAAGACTACTTTAAAAGCCATAGATAGATAGGTAGATAAGTAGATAGATAGGTAGGTAGGTGGGTGGATGGATGGATGGATGGATAGAAAGCCCTACTTCAAAACCCAGTCTGACCCCAAACTCAAAACCCTCAGCCCGCCCCTGAGTAAAGCCATTTAACACCATGCCAGGGCCTTCAGATCTTTCTTTTATTCGTGTTTTGCCAGCATGTGTGTCTGTGCACTATGTGCATGCAATGCCCTAAAAGGTCAGAAGAGGGCAGCTAGAATGGCAATGGTTATGAAACAGCCAGCATATGGGTTTGGTGCAGGAAACTGAAACTGGAGCCTCTGGAAGAATAGCCTGGTCAGTGCTCTTAACCACTGAGCCCAACTTCAGATTTGTAACTTCCAGTCTTCTTACTTAAAAAATAAAAAATTACACAAATATGTATGTTACTAGTCCTTATTTATACTTGAGATTCTGATGATGTAGGAAGATTACAGGTTGGAGAACAGCCTGATCTTGTCTCCAAAGAAAAAGGAATATTTTTGTTTTGGAACAGGGTCTCGCTATGTTGCCCAGGCTAATCTCAAACTCTGAAGACTCGGCAATCCTTTACTTGTGCCTCCTGAGTAAAGTCGCCGACTGTGGGCACAGGCCTCGGTACCCAACACTGACCTTTCTGTGCCATCTTGTCTTGCTGCTATATGCAAGTGGCTTCGGCACAAGGTGTTTCCACTCACTCACTCACCATAGAAATGTCCAAATCCCATGCTGACAGCAATCACCAAGGCCAGGATAACACACTTGTTGAGACCACGACTAAAGTGGCGTTTACTTGGCTCCTTGGAGGGCTCATCTTCCGGCTCAGCGAGTGGAGGCTCCTCAGACTCTGAGATAGAAACGGTCTTCTTCCTGTTGCGGCGGCGTCTAGGAGCGGGGCTGGGCTCGTGACTGGTGTCATCACTACTGGATTCCTCATCACTAGGCTGAGATGAAAAGACTAGTTTAAAAAGAAAAATGTTGATATTTAAGTACACGGTTTCAGAAAAGCCTTGCCAGTAAATATGCCAATAATCAATGCTAGCCTTTCATGCCCTTTAACACAAGAAAGCCAAAAAGAGAAACATAAACAAGAACACCAGTTCAAACCCAGGCAGAAACAAACATTTCAGTTAAGGGAAAAAAGAAACCCTGTCTTTTTGTTCAACTTCATTGCTACTTGAGGGGACAGGAAGTGTGAAGTACTTGTGGTCTCTTACAACAGGTCCCTACCCCACTGTGAGGTCCAGAGCGCCACAGTGCACACAGTTCCCCAAGTCAGGTGAGCCCCTCCCTCTGCTGCCTCCCTTCCCAGAAGGTTATGGACTGCACCCTGTAGTAAAGATGTCTGCCTGAGGAAGTGACACAACAGCTCGTCCCCGTGCTAAGGCGCAGTCTGCGCTGCTCCTTCACGGAAGAAATGACAAGTGCACAAAACCATCCCCAGTCCAGGAACAATCCTCGGAGATAACACCAGCAGCTTTTTTCACACGTCACTCCTTAATTCCATCCCATACTTCAATGAATTATAGACAAGAACACTTAGTAATAGTCTCTATAGGTCAGTTAGAGGTAAAGAGAAGACGTGAACTTGAGTTTAACAGAGCTCCAAAACAGCACACACTCATGCAACCAACAATGCCAGTCTTTTAGAAAACAGGCTGTCCATGCCACAGAAAAGCTGGTGTCTACATCAGGCAATGCTTTCTAAAGATCAAGCACGGAGAATGTAGTGCACGTTCACATGACAACAGAGACACCATCACTACTGAATGAACACATATCCTAATGCTTAGTGACATGGGAGCCACTGAGGGGTCGTCAGTCTGTCATAACCTCATGCCTCTCGTGCCTAGCATGTGACTGGTTATTCTTGATCACTAGTTTTCCCACGATGCCACTGCCTCAGCTATGACATCCATTTCTTAGAGAGAAAGACAGGAAGACTTAAACCAAGCATTACACGATATAAAGGTATCCAGATCACGGCTGGGATACTCAAGTAATATTTTCTGACAGAAGCACACCATGTCAATGTAAAAGCAAACTTTTCTCCAAATCTCTGAAAAATGTTTCCAAACCTACAATGCATATTGCCTTCATATATATGAACAAACCACCCTGTAGATATTAACTACCTAATGCTTCTATCTTTAACTCATACATGTAATGGTGGAAATATTTGGATTTCTAAGTTCCCTGCACAGCATAATGGCCCACAATCTAAGCAGCACGCAATGCAGAGGCATGCAGTAAGCTTAGCCAGCCTGTGTGTGGGATCTTTCAGACCAAGACTCTCCAAAGTACTCAGCATTTCAATAGGAATGTGACTAGCCCAGCTCCAGAAGCCACTCAGCTCAGCATCAGTCACGCCACCTTGGAGAGCGAGCTGGCTAGGAACACGTAGTCTCAGCTGATCATCCCATCCCCTTAAGCATCCAGGAATCTTCCACAGCTTCTCCCACCACCTTTCTTTTGTGAATAAATAGGAAAAAGATATATAAAGCTTCATTATAAATAATAAAGGAAAAAACCCAAAATACAACTTTCACTAGTTAACACGATTATCTATATGAAATTAAAATCCCATGACTGTCTCATTAGAAACATACACAAGAACTTCACTACAGCAATCATCTCCACCTTCTGTGTAGGAGGGTTGGTTGGCCAATGGAAGGCAGTAGTTTTCTTAGACAAAAGCTGCATACCTATTAGAATCACACAAAAACATGAAGCTGAAAAGTTGTAATGAAATAGAGAATGGGAGAGCAGACCAGAGTAACTAAAGAGACACAGTGTCCAATGATGCCTGACTCTGTAGCTTTTTCAGTGTAGCCTAAAATTTATCATTATTTCTAAACATTGTCTTTATACAAGCAATTTTGATGGGCTGGATTGCAATAGGTTAAAAAAAAAAAAAAAAAAAAAAAAAACGCTTAAGTTGGGTGTGGCCATACACACCTGATACCAGCACTCAAGAAACAGAGACAATTCAATCTCTATAAATTTGAGGCCAACCTGGTCTATAGCAAATTCCAGGTCAGCCAAGGATACATCATGGGACCCTGTCTCAAAACACACACAGACAGACAGACACACACACACACACACACACATCTTTAATATTCCTGTTAACTAGTTCTGAAACATTCTTAGCTCTTTCAAAGAGGAGATCAAGTCAGAATCCTGGGCTTTCGGGTGCAGTTCCCATCAACAATGTGTACTGTTCTCTCACTGAGCCTTTCAGCTACACTCCTACCTGAGCCCATGTTTCTTAAGCCAGAGGCAGACAATTATAACTGAATAATAAATATATCAAAAGGGAGAAAACTGAGCATGATAGAATTAGAAAATCCGAAAGGAACCCAACTGCATCGAGTGTGGGAAGGCCTTGACCTCTGGGTACTTGTTGAATTCCAAGGTCAACTGTACCAACTTTTGTAAATACAGTCACACATCTGTATCCCAGGCTCAACAAAAGATGGATTAAAAATATTCAGAAGACACTCCTTCTGCTCTTAATACATACAGACTTATTACCATTCCCCAACAACTTACACAGCACTCATGTGTCAGACGTGAGTGGTACATGGGGACAGACAGAAGATGTGGATGTTTTGTGACATAATCCCAGCTGAAGCAGGCAGACTGTCACAAATCCAAGGCTAGTCAAGGCTACACAGTGAGCTTTAGGACAATGTGGACTCAAGAGATATCCCAGAACAAACCAACAAACAAGCCAAAAAGCACAAGGTGGCATTTTACTACCTTAAGTTGGAATGAAAAAATGTCACTGTGTGATTCTGACTGTCAAATGTATACAAATTATTAAAAGATGGAAAAATATAAGGAGCTAACCCAAACTATATATCCTTATCTTTTCATCAGATTAGGAAATTATTAAAACAGCAGTTCTAAATAGAGTCACAGGTCTCCACATTCCATCTTTAAATTATCACTGTGGGTTAATAAATAACTGAGTTAGCCACAGGCTTCTCTTTTAACATTTTCCAGGGACTTTATGTCAAAATATTTTTTCTCATTGAAAGATACTACAGGGGCTGGTGAGATGGCTCAGCGGGTAAGAGCACCCGACTGCTCTTCCGAAGGTGATAAGTTCAAATCCCAGCATCTACATGGTGGCTCACAACCATCCGTAACGAGATCTGGTGCCCTCTTCTGGAGTGTCTGAAGACAGCTACAGTGTACTTACATATAATAAATAAAATAAATCTTAAAAAAAAAAAAGAAAGATACTACATATTCAGAAATCAGAGGTTAAGAATTGTAGAAGAGAGCCGGGCATGGTGGCGCACGCCTTTAATCCCAGCACTTGGGAGACAGAGGCAGGCAGATTTCTGAGTTCGAGGCCAGCCTGGTCCAAACAGTGAGTTCCAGGACAGCCAGGGCTATAGGGAGAAACCCTGTCTCGAAAAACCAAAACAAGAAAAAAAAAAAGAATTGTAGAAGAGGCTGGGTGGTAGCAGCACAGGTCTTTAATCTCAGCACTCAAGAGGCAGAAGTAGGCAGATCTCTGAGTTCAAGACCAGCTTGCTCTACAGAGAGCAAGTTCCAGAGCAGCCAGGGCTACACAGACAAACCATCTGGAAAAAAATTGTGGAAGCTGGGAATGATGGTACCTGCCTGTGGAACTACTGCCAAGTCTGAGGCAAAGCCTGAGCTACACAGTGAGCATAAAAACAGCCAGAGTTACAGAGCTAGACCCTGCTATACCACAACCAATTAATCAGATATTAAAAGACAAATGCACCTTTTGAGGACTTGAGACTTCAATAAACTGAATGTAGCATACTGCTTACTTAGCATGTGCAGTCTGGGGTTCAGTCCCCAGTATACCCCTATACACATGCATGCACACACACACACACACACACACACACACACACACACACACACACACGTACACACACACAGTAATGTGTCAAAGAAAGAACACCGAGCTTAGCCATAAAGGCCAGGAAAACACTGTAACAAATTGTATCCAAATTTTCAATAGAAGATGTTGAAAGCTGGAGCTAGAGAACAAGCCATTAAATAAGACGTCAGAGGTTCACTGCTGCCACAGTTCCATACCGGGTTCTGGCTGGCAGAAGGCGTACTGGCTGCTGGAGGAAGAGCCCATGTTAAGGTCATCTGAGCTGGGCGCTTCTTGAACTGTAACTTCCTGGATCCCCATTTCTTCCAGTTTAGGTGGGTCAAGTGTAACAATATCTGAATCGTCACTAGTAGTCCCGAAATAGACGTTGTCTTCAGGGGAAGGTGCTTCCTCCACCTACAGAACCAAATTTTACTTAAGCTCAGCAAGTTTGAGTCTTATATTTTCTTTAAAGTTCAAAATATATGACACCTAGTGTCATTCTTTTTGTATTCTCTCCCCTTCCCTTTTCTTTTCAATACTGGGGATGGAGCCCAGGGCCTTGCGCACTCAGTGCTTCCGGTCTACCACTGAACACCTCCCCTAGCCCTTAGAGACTCGATTTCTATCCAACAGTAAAGGATTATGCAGTCGCAGGCTCACTTTCTTTATGCTGGAGACCTCAAAGCCATCCATGATGCTAAGAATTAGATGAGACGACTGTCTGTCTCCTCCCACTATGCTTCGGAAACTGTCTCGAAAAACCAAAAAAAAAAAAAAAAAGTCTACTTCCAAAAATAATCACAATGTAGATTAAAAGAATAGTTTAAACTATCCTTAAAATAATGAACTAGATTAAACTAACAGATAAGCTAGCTAAATCAGAAGAGCTTCTCATCTTCTAGTCAGTCGGCTGAGAGGGTAACCTAGGGGCAGACTCTTGCTTAGAGTCCTGTTCTGAAACCTCAACAAAGTTAACTTTAACCTTAAAACTGACAGATTTTTTTTCACTAGATTTTCTTATAATTTAGGAGGAATAGAATGCTTAGCTATAAACAGGAAGACAGTGCTTATCAAACATCCACAGAACAGAATAAAAGTTTACCTCAACTGCTGACTTGGTTTCTCTCATTGATGACAACATGGTCTCTCCCACTGACGATGTGTGGTTTGCGCTGCCTTCTGCTATAAAACCAAGACCATACATACGGTTATTTCTTTGCTGAAAACACTGTGCGGCCCACACAGCATTAGCCCCTCTGCTCTTGCTAACAAATGTAATTGCTTGTAAGTGTGAAGGGACAACTTCACACAGGGAATGTGACTCATTACAGGCTCTCAGGTGTCAGCACCCTTCTAACTATCCTCACACACTTGCTGGCAGGTTTTCAACTTAAACAAGTCCACTGAACATCTGGGGTAAGACCATTCCAATGGCAATCAAGGATGACACCCCCATCTCCAGAAAAAAAAAAAACAGGAACTTAACTTACCTCCACCTCCATGCCCTACATAAAGAACGGGCAGCTCCTCTTGTTCTACTAAGGAACATTCTAGAGTTAGTCCACAGTTGTCACTGGCTGTGGCAGAATTCACGATCTCTATATCAGAACCCTAGGGGAAAGTGGTAATTATTAATTTAGCTATTGCCTCCCTCAGACTGGATTTGACTGATGATATGTAGAAAGTTCCTGATGCTACCACACTCTAAACAGTATCTGTCCTGACTGGCTTTGTTCAACACAGTCTATACAGGTTTGCAGGTGGAAGATTGCAAAATGGAGCCATAGCCTTCAAGTCAATGTCCGGTGAACACAGGATGATTGTGCTATTCGATGAAACTAAAGGCCAAACCCTGAGTCCCGAGTGTCTGCACTCTGAGGCTGGAGAGAGCTCAGGAGTAAAAGCAGCCCAGACTATGTAGTCGGCTCCATCCCGGCCACTACTATACCCTGGCTCCATAAACAGTAACAAAAAACGAAGGCTGATGGAGCTGGAGAGATGGCTCAGCAGCTTAGGACACTGGTTGCTCTTTCAGAGACCCAGGTTCAGTTACCAGGTGGCTCACCAGTCCCAGAGAATCTGACACCATCCTCAACAACAAAGAAGACAACCAGGGACATGCCTTTATCCCAGTGCTCAGAAAGTAAGGCAGAAGGATCAAGAGTTAGAGGTTCAGCCTGGGCAGTGTGGTAATTTAGATAGGGGCTCTCCTAGTTACACAGTAAGACACTGATCTTCCCTCTACACACACCCACAAAATAGAAATTAAAAAAAAAAAAAAGGACCACAAAGAAGAATGTAGTTGTACCAGGCAGCACCTGACGAGGAAGTCGGGTAGAATAATGTAGAAGAATCCAGCTATGGCTTTCAGCAGTTCCCAAAATCCTAGATGCTACTCTCTGGAGAAGTTCACACTTCCTCTTGATTATGAACTGCTGCCCTCACACATATAAATCTAAAATACATTATTTTTTCTTATTAAGTTCTGTACTCCATTAAAAGAGGGTGATCGGGGTTAGATATGGTTCATGCCTCTAATCCCCATACCTGGGAGGCTGAGGCAGGAGGCCTGCCTTGAGTTTTAGGCCAGCCTACATGACAGAAGGAGACTTTCTCAAAAACAAAACAAAAGCCAACCATACTAGCACACACCTATAATCCCAGCTCTTGGAAGAACTGCTGTGGATGTGAGGCCAGTTCTGGGCAGTCACGGCTACTCAGCCAGACTTGAATGTCTCAGTACAACTAAAAAACCCCATACCCTGGGTGTGCTGGCACAGGGCTGTCAGCCCAGTGTGAGGAGGCCGAGACAGGAGGATTCCAAGCTCAGGAAGATCAGCATGAGCTGCACACTGACTCCAAGACCACCTAAAGCAACTTATTAAGACCCTATATCAAAATTTTGTCTGTTTAAAAAAAAACAAACAAACAAATCCTAGGGCTGTATGTAGCTCAACGGTATTTAGCAGGCAAATTTAATATGGGTGAGAAAACAGCCAACTACAGACAAAGGAAGCCACACTTCCCTAGAAAACACTGACCTTCATAAAGCAATTTCTGTCACTGCTAACTACATATTGGAGAACATACCTCATGATTGATGACAGTCCAGCCACAAGATGAGTCACTGTCGCTGGAACTTTCAGACATTTTTCAGGTCTATAATACAATGAAACATGTAACACATTTTTAAATGTCTGTAAAAGCTCTACCACACAGCATAACCCCCAGGTAAAACTGAGACACCGCCACAGGCTTTCCACACTGACCATCCGACTGCACACCTATAAGAATAAACTAAATCATTAAGCTGTGGGAACCCTCCTGAGCTAAGGCAACCTGCCCAGCTGTGCTGCTGCCACCAGCAGAAGCTGTATCTGAAAGGTGAAGAACACCTAGCATCCTGCTGGCAGATGGATAATTGGACCCAGACAGCAGCAGTCTGAGTTCACTTTCACCCAGCAGTGAGCTGTGAAAAGCCCAAAAGGTCAAGCTCAAAAACACAGAAGTTTCAATTAAAATAACTATTATCAATACCTCAATTGGCTTTATAAAGGGTGGTTCCAAACCTAAGACACTGAGAAGGACCTCATTTTGTCCTGAAGCAGCACCTTGCTCAGTGCTACCTAAGTATTTGCTCAGTGCTCTGTTCTGCTTTAAGAATAGCTAGTCTGGTTGTTCTTCCAACTGGAAAGCTTTTACAGCCCAGGCTAGCCTTGAGATTATCCACCTCTTAAACTAGCTTCTGGCCGTGCACAGACACTATCAAAGCGTTAGATCTAATTTGAAGGCTGTGGTTCCAACACAACTGTATCCAGGGGCTGGGACATAGCTCAGCTGGTAGCATTGCCTAGCTGGGTGTGTTTTCCAGCACCATGTGACTTAAACATGCTGGCACCCATCTGTAATCCTAGCATCAGAGGTAGAGTCAGAAGGATCAGAAGTTCAAGGTCACTCTTGGCTACACAGTAGTAAGTTCCAGGCCAACCTGGTATTCAAAACACTCTTAAGAAGTTGCCCCACCCTCTGTTCTGCTCTAAGAATAGCTAGTCTGCAATGACCTTCCCAAGGCTCCTGGACATGGTACATGGCACCCTTCAATTCCAGGGCTCTGCACTAAGAAAGCTGAAGTGGGAGAGCTTCCACTGTAAGCCAGCCTAGGATAGACAGCAAGTACTTGGGGGGTAGGGGGTGGGGAGGGTGAAAGGCAGAAGGGAGGGAAGCAGGTAGGCTCCCTTAAGCATCAGCCTCCATAGAGTCTGTTGGTTTTAGCCTGTGACACCAGCACTTGAGCTCTATAGTATGAATTTGTCTCAAACTAACCAAAAAATATATTCTACAAGGGTAACTTAAGGGCTTCTGGGCATAGCTGTGCATGCCTTTAATCCCAGTATTTAGGAGGCAGAGAAAGGAAGATCTCTGTGAGTTCAAAGCCACCCTGGTCTACAGAGTGGGTTCCAGGACAGTCAAAAATACACATTAAGACCCTGTCTTGGAAAACAAGAAAGAGTAACACATCACTATTAACATTACTCATTGTGTCAGGCCTGGTGGCACACGCCTTTAATCCCAGCACTTGGGAGGCAGAGGCAGGCGAATTTCTGAGTTCCAGGACAGCCTGGTCTACAGAGTGAGTTCCAGGTCAGCCAGGGCTACACAGAGAAACCCTGCCTCGAAAAACGAAACTAAAATAAAATAAATAAGTAAATAAGTAAATAAGTAAATAAATAAAGAAATACAACAACATTCCTCATTAACCAAAACAGACAAGTTACCTGGTATGATGATGCCCTACATGGTCCCTAATAAGCTACATTTTACTATGAAGAAGGCAGAGTTTCCATGTCCTTATCTTCTAGAATTAGACATGAGTGAGAAGAATGGGGCACTATTATCTCACAATCCTGTGATTCTAAGCAGACCACAGACTGAGGTAAAGGCCAATGCTGCTGTCCATGAGTCCACTTGGATGCCTGTCCAGAATCTGACTGTAATCAGGCCTGTAAGCCCAGCTATCCAGGAGGCCAAGACAGAAGAAAAAGTTTAAGGCTAGCATAAGCTAGAAGGTTGGGTTCCATATCAAGCTGAGTAACCTTGTGGAGTTTTTTTTTCCCCCTTTAAAAATTCTCTTTAAGCATTTTGCTGTGCATGTGTGTTGTGCCTGCATGCATGTGCATCACATACAGGCTTGGTGCCCGTATCAGGCAAAAGGTGTTGGGTTTCCTAGAACTGAATTACAAATAGTTGAGAGCCACAATGTAGGTGCTGGGAACCAAACTGGGGTCCTCTCCATGGGCAGCAAGAGCTTTCAACCACTGAGCAATCTCTCTAGCTCCTTTTCTTTAAAATTCCCATACATTAAAAGCTAATATAAATGAGATTTAGTGTCTGTGATGTAATTTAGTGGTACAGCAACTACTTCAGATATATCTGGCATTAGGTTTAACCCAGTTTGAGCATTCAAAACAAATTTTGGGGGAGTCAGAAAGTAGCTGAGACATGTCTCAGGGAAGCCACAGTTAGCCTAAATCTTGCTATATAAACTGAGCTAGCCTAGAATTTGGGACTTTCCTGCATCAGCTTTCCCAGTACTGAGGCTAGGTTACTTCTAACTCTAATTAAATAGCTGTGTTAATTAAAGGTATTCTTTGTGCTTATGTATGTTCATGGGTGCACATGCCTGTGTGTGTCCCTGCATGCATGCATGCACACACATAAAGATGCCAGAGGACAACAGTGGCAATCAGTCCTTGTGTTTTTAAGACAGCTTCTCTTAGGGATAGTCGTGCACACCTTTAATCACAGCACTCAGAAGGGAGAGGCAGGTGGATCTCTTTGAGTTTGAGGCCAGCCTGGTCTACCTAAGCTGAGTTTCAGGACAGACAGGGCTACAAAGTGAGATTCTATCTCAAAAGAAACATGCCAAGTAGGCTAAAAAGGCCAGGCTGACAGCAGCTATCTTCATCTGACCTATAAACAAACAAGTACTGCCAGGCCACTGTCTTACATGGAAGCTGGGTACCAAGCTCAGGTCCTCACGCTTGCCCGACAGTACTTTAATGTCTGAGTTCTCTCCAGCCCCTGTGTCTGTTTTGGAGACTGAGCCTTGCTATGTAGCCCAGGCTGGCCTCAAACTCATAATCCTCCTTTCCCAAGTTCTGGGATGGCACTGGCCTGGCGTGTCACCTGTCCCAACCAGACATTTGACTTTTTCATTTTATTTGATATAATTACTACAGGGGTTTGAAAGGTAGCTTATGTAAAATGAAAATTGAAAGGTAGCTTATGTAAAATGAAAATGACCTTTTTTTTTTTTTTTTTTTTTTGGTTTTTCGAGACAGGGTTTCTCTGTGCAGCCCTGGCTGTCCTGGAACTCACTTTGTAGACCAGGCTGGCCTCAAACTCAGAAATCTGCCTGACTCTGCCTCCCGAGTTCTGGGATTAAAGGCGTGTGCCACCACGCCCAGCTGACTTCTTTTTTTTAATCGAGAAAAAAAATAATAAGTGCTCTGAAGGCTAACATGATTGCATGCATACTTTATTTCCATCAAATGTTTGAGCCCAGACTCAAGGCTAACCTGGTCTTTCTTACCTGAGAAGCAGCTAAGCATGGTGGCTGGGCGGGTAACCCAGCTCTGCTCCCAACCAAGTGAGAAGACAGACTATAGAACCGAGCTGGGAACTGAGACCCTAACTCGGAAGGAAGGAAGGAAGGAAGGAAGGAAGGAAGGAAGGGAGGGAGGGAGGGAGGGAGGGAGGGAGGGAGGGAAAATGGAGAGACTGTGGGCCCATTTTTCAGTGCTGGGGAGTTAAGCTGAGGCCTTCCTTACAGATGCTAGGTATGCATCTCACCACCGAGCTACAGCCCCAGGGGTTTTTATTTTGATATAGGGAGGATCTCACTACCTTACCCAGGCTGGCCTGGAAATGATTCTATAGCCCAGGCAGGCCTTGAACTTTCTATGGTCTTGACTGGGACTCTCCCACTCAGGAATTATAGGCATGAGCCACCATGCCTGCCCTTACAACAGACTGTTCTATAAAAAAAAAAAAATTTAAAAACCCTCAGACCTATAATCCTAATTACTTGGAGTCTGAGACAAGAAATCAATAGTTCCAACAACTAGGGTTGCATGCTGTCACAGTCTAGCCTAGGATGTAACAAAAGGGGCCTGGGGGGAGGTGTCCTGGAAAGAAAGATGGCACACTCTCAGCTATCGCTCAAGAACTGCGCTCGTCTGCTTAGTGCCATACTCCCCAACATAATATGATGTTCATAGTCAGATCCCATGGAACTGGAGTTCAAATAATTGGGAGCTGTCATGTGGGTGCTGAGAATTAAACTTGGGTCCTCTGGAAGAGCAATGGGTTCTCCTAACCACAGAGCCATCATCTCTCCAGCCCTCAATCTCTTCTCTTGTGTTGGTCAGGGTGTCTCTTCACAGCAAGGAAATAAGACACAAACACAAAGGCCTGTGGTGGTGTATGCCTTTAACCCCAGCAGGCAGGTAAACGAGCTAGTTTTTGAGACCAGCATAGCAAATTCTAGGCAGGAGTTACACACTGACACCCTTTCTCAGAACAGTAAGAACAGTGTTTTTTGGTTTTGTTTTGTTTCTTTGAGACAGGGCTTTTCTGTGTAGCCCTGGCTGTCCTAGAACTCGCTCTGTAGACCAGGCTACAGCTCCAGTGGTTTTTACTTTGATACAGGAGGATCTCACTAACTTGCCCAGGCCTCACTGGAAATTCTTCTGTAACCCAGGCAGGCCTTGAACTAGCTTCCAGACTCAGACTCTCCCATTCAGGAATCATGGGCTGCTCAGAGATGTGGCTGCCTCTGCCTAGGCATGTGCCAACTGCCACGACAGAACCAGTTTTAACAGTGAAAGACACAAATTCAAGGAGCATTTTCTTCCTGAAAAGTTAAAGAAACTTGTTAACTTAAAGTTTTAACCACTGGATTTTTAGTGAGTTGAGTCACATAGTACAGGATATAAGGTCCTCTTTCTCTGATCATAGTAATCCTATCAGTGAGTGCAAAGACTCATCTCTGTAAAAAGCAGGCTCTCCTGGTTGAAATGATGTAGGAAAACACTGTCACTAAAAATAATGTAAGCCAGGCACTCCTGGCACACTATAATCCCAGTACTCAGGAAAGCCGAGGTAGGAGACTGCCCACAAGCTCCAGGCCAACCTACCTACAGAGTTTAAAAAAAAAAAAAAACAAAAAAACGAGTGTAGTCGCACACAAATCTTAGCAGAGAGGCTAGGACAGGAGGATCTGAAGTTCAAGGCCAACCTAGTCTATGTAGCGAGACTGGATGCTATCCTGAGCTACATGAAACCTGGCCTTTAAAAACAACCAAGGGCTGGTGAGATGGCTCAGCAGGTAAGAGCACCCGACTGCTCTTCCGAAGGTGATAAGTTCAAATCCCAGCATCCACATGGTGGCTCACAACCATCCGTAACGAGGTCTGGCACCCTCTTCTGGAGTGTCTGAAGACAGCTACAGTGTACTTACATATAATAAATAAAATAAATCTTTAAAAAAAAAAAAAAAAAACAACAACCAAAAAGGGGGCTGGAGAGATGAATCAGAGGTTAAGAACACTGACTGCTCTTCCAGAGGTCCTGAATTCAATTCCCAGCAACCACATAGTGACTCACAACCATTTGGAATAGGATCCGATACCCTCTTCTGGTGTCTAAAGACAGTCACAGTGACACACACACACATATACATACACACACACACACACACACATATATATATATATACACACACACATATATATTATACATAAAATAAATCTTTTAAAAAATAAAATTAAAAAAAAATAAAATAAAATAAATAAAAATTTAAAAATCAATATTTTTTAAAGAGTAAATATAGTCCACCCATGTACTCCTGCTATATATACTAAATATACCTTTTCATCCAGAACATCATTTCTGCAAGAGAAATGTGGCAACACAGCATTACTCTGTAAATTTCCTTCTATGATGTAACATTGCAAATTAGGAAGCAAAAACCACTTTTGCTCTGATATCTGAAGTAAACAGCCTAAGCCACATCTCCCCCCCCCCCCCAGACAGAGAAAAGAGAGAAAACAATGGTTCAAACAGTGAGGGAAATCACCTAGAGCAGTGATCACCTAGAGAGGCCTCCCCTTTCATCAGCTATCTGCAGTCTTATGAAATGTCCTGGCTGTCCAGGGTTGTTACTGTTCAATTTTGAAAAAGCCTAAAAGAGCTAATAAAGGAGGCTGAAGAGATGGCGCAGTACTGTTCTCCCAAAGGACCCGAATTACCCAGCACCCACATTAGATGGCTTACAAAAACTGCTTATGGGGGCTGGTGAGATGGCTCAGCGGGTAAGAGCACCCGACTGCTCTTCCAAAGGTGATAAGTTCAAATCCCAGCATCCACATGGTGGCTCACAACCATCCGTAACGAGATCTGGCGCCCTCTTCTGGAGTGTCTGAAGACAGCTACAGTGTACTTACATATAATAAATAAAATAAATCTTAAAAAAAAAAAAAAAAAAAA
>LR750037.1:741897-900519 GCA_902729485.2 Mus minutoides
TGCTTATGTTCTAGCTCCTGGGGGATCAAACACCTCCCATTTCCATAGGTAGGGAACTCACCTGTATATACCCAGAAACAGGAGTTTACAGAGTAAAAAAAGTGCCCCCCCAACCCCCCACCCCCCACCCCACCCCACCCCACCCCCGCTTACTTTAGTTAACTAATACCTAAAATGGCCAGGCTGCACGCTGCCCTTCCCGGGACACTGAGTCCAGGGTGGCTTCATCATTTTACAAATTTATCTGGTTTGGGCTTTGTTTCCTATCTTAATACTGTTCTCTCTTGTTCTCTCTCTCTCCACACACATACACTATAACTGTATTTTTTTTAGATGTCCTCACAAAAAGATAATTTACTCTTATTTTCTTACAGTTAAAATAACTGAAAGAAAAGCTAATACAAGAATCTATGTATTTTTTCCTAGTTGCTATTTATTAGTGTTTATATCTGGTTACGAGGGAGAAGGATCCCCACTGTCGTGATCTAGTGATCTGGTGGCACTGGGAGATGATATGGATCTCCCTGTGCTGTCCACTAACAGCAGTACATTTTACCTGCTTTCTCTCACTTTCACACACCTCTATCACTTTGGTAAGCCTTCCAAATGAACTCAGAAATTTCTAAAACACTGCTATACATTAATGCTCTGTATTAATTAACCTAGCTTCAGGTCAACTTCAGAGTTAGGTGCTAATGGATAACTGATTTTCCCAGGAGAAGGCATCTCTCCACCCTGACCCAGGGCTCTCACACCTGCCTGTCAGTAGG
Organism: Mus minutoides; assembly: GCA_902729485.2. Classification (NCBI taxonomy): domain Eukaryota; kingdom Metazoa; phylum Chordata; class Mammalia; order Rodentia; family Muridae; genus Mus; species Mus minutoides. The sequence continues at coordinate 742,668 of LR750037.1, forward strand.
ATTTCAGACTCAGGCCGGGAGGCAGAGGCAGGAGGATTTCTGAGTTCAAGGCTAGCCTGGTGTACAGAGTGAGTTCCAGAACAGCCAGGGCTACACAGAGAAACCCTGTCTCAAAAAAAAAAAAAAAAAAAAATTCAGACTCAATAGAGTCCTGCTGCTCATGAGGGCAACATTAAAAAGAAGCCACTTCCTATGAAATCAAACAAAGGACCTCAACACATCTAACTGTGAGACCTAGACATGAGACCAAGACAATATGAAAGGCCCAGCCACAGAGGCACCACTTTACAATTCCAGGTCTTTTAGTCAGAAGAGCTAAGTCACAGTGAGGAAGGGACTAACTGGCCTTCAGTCTAGAACGCACTATGCAGCTCTAGGAGACAAATAAAGCCCTGGATATTTCTTCACCAAAATTATGCTCCAAAAGAATGTGCACGGCACTGCCATCACGATGTGCACTCAGTTTCACATGTCACTTCCAAAGGCCTGAGTCCCTTCCCAACTTCCAGCTTACCAACGGAAAGACTTGGTACCTCAGATACTTGTTCATCACTGAACACTGCTTTCCTTTCCAAGTTCTCTGGAGCTCATCGGCAATATCAACTGAAGAGCTGAGTCGGTCAGCGACACTCACTAAGAAAAATCAGACTTTGTTCTCATATAATGAAAGAGGAAACCTGCAACTCATGTTACTGACTTCCTAAAGCTTCCACAGAAAACCCTACTGACTCTTCAATGGTTTTTCACATATTAAATACCCTTCTAAATGCCCAAATGAAACAAAACAAAAATCCCTAAATATATTACATGCAATCCTTACATATTACAGGACTAACCTCTATCTCTGAACTCAAACTGAAAGGAGGATTTGGTCCTGTTTAACAGAGCAAGGCAAAGAGTAAGGCCTGAAACCAACCTCTTTACCTGCCTTAATCTAGCCAAATCTGATTGTTCCTAAGAATAAAGACCTAGAGAAGGGGCAGTGATGGCCCTGAAGGCCATGTTCTTGACGTTTTCCAAACAACGACTTGTGGACTTTTACAGTTAACATTCAAATAATTTAAAAAATACTTAAGTTGGTTAAAAAAAAATACAATTTCACCTATAATAGCAACACTGTGGAATTTGGCAGCTCAGACATATTAATCTAGTACAAATGCTTTTTATATCCTGTGGATTGACCCAAAGCCTACATTAAACCAACACAAGATGGACTGGTGAGATGGTCAGTGGTTAAAACCACTGACTGTTCTTCCAGAAGACCTGGGTTTGAGTCCCAGCATCCACATGGCAGCTCACAAACCCACAAAAGACACACAGAACACAAATAAAAGACAGAAAATATTGAAAAGAAACTGACATGTGGAAAAAAGCTCTCAACCAAAACAACCTAAAAAAAAAAAATAATAACTACCATCTAAAAAGTAATAAAGGCTGGCTCACGCTGGCTCACACCTATACACAGAAGACTAAGGCAGAAAACTGCAGCAAGCTCCAGGCCTTGGGCAGAGGAAGACCCTGTCTTAAAAAAGAAAACCAAACAAAGAACCCCAGAGCTCAGAAGGCAGAGGCAGGTGGAGGCCAGCCTGGTCTACTAGTCAGGACAGCCTGGGGTGTTTCGCCAAGAAACCCTGTCTCAAAAAAACAAAAACAAAACAAAACAGACCAGAGGTATAACTCAAAGGTGGAGGCACCAAGCTGGGCTCACAGCCACCAAGCTGGGCAGCCAGAATTTGACCTCCAGGACACAATCACATAGTGAGTCTGAGATTCCCATAAATTATCCTTTCCTCTGTTTACATACAAAATAAAAATATAACCAAGGCAAAACTAATGAGAGTTACTTCTCCTAAGGTCGATAATGACAAAACACATTCACTATTCTTTCGAAGAACAGAAGCAAAGATGTAGACTAAGGAATTGTATACTTTTATCTGTTCACACTGAATCTAACAAAAAAATAAATAAATATAGCTCAAATTATCAGACATATAAAGTCTACTACTTAACTATCTTCAAGCAGGGTCTGTTAGCCCAGGGTGACTGTGAACTCCTGACTCTTCTTCCTGCCTCCCATGTATAAGGATTATGGGCAAGTTCTATCACTCCAAGCTAACTTCCACTTGTAAACGCTTACAAATAAACAAGCTGTTTTCAGCTGAGCATGGTGGCCCGGGTCAGTGAATCAGAGACCAGCCAAGGGTACAGTAAGACTGTCTCCTGCCCCTCCAAATATTTTTTTGCATGTGGATTTATTAAAATAACCAAGATTGTCCAGTCTAACTTGTATCTTTTATGTTTGATTTTTGTTTTAGTTAACAACAGATCAAAAGGTACATACATGCTAAGATTGACTGTTAGGATGCTTTTTATTCTTTCCAGACAACTAATTGGTCTCTTTCCCTTGTCCTCAAAATACTTTCCATTTTTGAAATTCATATATAGTTTGAGAATTCAGTATAAGTGAGGATTGTGCTTTGGTTTCTTTCTTTTTTTGGTTTTTCGAGACGAGGTTTCTCTGTATAGCCCTGGCTGTCCTGGAACTCAGAAATCCACCTGCCTCTGCCTCCCAAGGGCCGGCATTAAAGGCATGTGCCATCACTTACCAGCTGTGCTTTGGTTTCTTTTGTTGTTGACCAGTTTGTATGTGTTCTTTTTTTCCTACTTCCTGATTTGCTTTTTTTGAGGTAAGGCCTGCCCCTTAGTGAAGGGATTACAGGTGTGCACCACCTGCCCGGCTACTCTGATTGGACTGTGTACTGCTTTGTCCTTTTTGAAACTGGATCTTGTTATGTAGCCCAGACTGGCCTTAAATTTCCAATTGTTCTGCCTATGACTCCTAAGCTATGTAATAGACCTAGGCCATTACATTAACTTGTTTATTTACTTTGAGTTTTTAAGCCCAACACCCAGCCCCACAGCCCGACCTCCATCTCTGTGCATCTGTGTTCGGAGGACAGTGGGCAATTTGTGAGAGTCAGTTCTCTCCACCCTGTGGATTCCAGAAATGAACCTCAGATGGCAGACTTGCTCAGTGAGTCCCCTTACCCATGGAGACATCTTGCCAGCCCATTTACTTTAGAAAGTCATACTTACTTAAAGAATCCAAAGATAATGGAGGCAAGAGTATCTAGAATTCAAGACTACATAGCCAGCTGGTAGCTGGCCTGGGCTATATGAGACACTGTCTTTAAAGACATCAGGGCTGAAGAAACAGCTCAGTGGTAGAGAACACTAGGAGGACAGTTCCCTACTCTTCTGGCCTCCACAGGCACTGCACACACAAGCTTTCTTTACAACAGGCAAAACATACAAAAACACATCTTTTAAAAAAAAAAAAGTGGTGGCATCCCCAGAAAACACAGTAAAGCATGAAGAGGTCAGTTTAGTTTCACATCCTAGACAATCACCTTTATAACTAAATATCCTTAAAACTCACTAAACTTAAAACTCCAATGGAAACACGACTGTCTCTTCTTTGGCTTACAATACAAAACTGGTTCTAGGAGTTGTTTTGATCATCCTGGGGCTTGAACTCAGGGCCTCACATACATTAAGCAAGTACTGTACCAAAGAACTACATTCTCAGACCTTTTTATATGGTCTCCACTATACTGCTCAAGTGGTCTCAAACTTGACATTCCCCTGCTGCAGTTTCTAAATATCTGGGGTACCACCTTCAACTGGAATTTCAACTTTGGTGTAACAGGGTTAAAACAGCATTTACAGCAGGCTCCGTAATACCCAACTATGATCACAGTGCCTAGGACGCTTAGGCAAGAGAACTCCCAGGTCTAGCCTGGGATATATTAGTATCAGGGCAGCCAGAGCTACCTAGCAAGAAAAAAAGCCAAAAGCATTAACTCACCCTTAACAACCTTCTCAGTTCCCCTGTGACTTGAGCTTGTCAGAATAGCAAACTATTCACACCAGTTATACATGATGAATAGTCCCTGAGAAATCTAAGGCCTATTAAGATTGGGAACTTAGCCAGGCGTGGTAGTGCATGCCTTTAATCCCAGCACTCAGGAGGCAGAGGCAGGTGGATTTCTGCGTTCGAGGCCAGCCTGGCCTACAAAGTGAGTTCCAGGACAGCCAGGGCTATACAAAGAAACCCAGTCTCAAAAAACCAAATTGGGATCTTAAAGTTAGTCAGTGTACTCAGAAGACAGAGGCAATCGGATTTCTGAGTTGGAGGTCAGCTTGGACTACAGAGCAAGTTTTAGGATAGGTGGGGATACAAAGAGAAACCCTACCTCAAAAAACAAAAACAAACAAACACAAAAAACCAACCTACCCACTCCAAAAAAAAAAAAAAAAAAAAAAAAAAAAAAAAAAAAAAAATTTTTTTTTTTTTTTTTTTTTTTTTTTGGTTTTTCGAGACAGGGTTTCTCTGTATAGCCCTGGCTGTCCTGGAACTCACTCTGTAGACCAGGCTGGCCTCGAACTCAGAAATCCGCCTGCCTCTGCCTCCCGAGTGCTGGGACTAAAGGCGTGCGCCACCACGCCCGGCTTAATGCTGACATTTTAAACATTATGTGACCTTGCTGGGAAGGTCTCATAGCACTCCTAACTGAGAATAACAAACTGGTTGCCCATTCTAGGGACAAGCAGCCCCATCCAGCTAATAAAGCAAAAGTGGGAGAGGGCAGTGCATGATGGTTCACCCTTCAGGAAAACACCACAGCTGGTTGCGGTCTAGAACTCGGGCGCTGCCCCTGGCAGAGTTGGGATAAATGAGAGGTAAACACAAACGACTCACGCGCAGCTGCTACTTAGGACAAGCCGTCAGCCTGACAAACGCTGGGAAGGACCCGGCGGGGAAGGGTGAAGAACAGGCGGAGAAGAGAGGGGTCGTTGAGGACCAACTTCGGGGCTGTGTAGGAGTATACTTGTGGGGTGCACACTTTTCTATTCCTGACACCTGGGACCTCCGGGCGGGCTCAGAGTGACGCACGCGGCATCCTCAGCATATGGATGCAGCCGCAGCTGAATCCCGGGGCGCCCAGCTCCGAGCTCGCAGGGCTGCAGCCAGCGAGCCCGCACCTAGCACCTGCCAGGTCGCGCCCTCCGCCCGAGGTCGCCCGAGGACCAAGGCGTCCACCAGGAGAAAGCCTCCCGGCGCTGCGCCCGAAGGTACGAGTTGCAGCCCGCGGCCGCCCCATCAGCCCGACCTGCGCCCCAGGGTCTTACCCGAAGACAGCGCCTCTTCCGCCCGACCGCGCCAGATGTCACCGTGGCGGCGTCCGCGCTCCAGACGCCAGTGACGCCTCATAAAAACAACAACCTGCTCGCGGGCGTCCGCAGCGGGGAAGCGGCGGCAGGCGCGGCGCAGCAAGGCATGCTGGGATTTGAAGTCCCTCCTGCGTCTCCTGCCAGCCCGCGGCGCGGAAAGAGAACTACGACTCCCGAAGACTCGTACGGCCCGCAACCCTGAGGCTGCCGGAAGCTGGGCTGAGCGACCGCGGATCTCCACAACATCCGGGCTCCCACGCCTGCAGCCGGTTGCCACGGAGACGGGCTGCCACACTGGAAGACTGAGGGTTTCCACCCACCCTCTCCCTCCTCAGAAATTGTAGTTTACGCGACTCCGGTCGTTTTGGCTTGCTGCTGCTTTCCGTCGGTTCTATAAGAAGACTGGGCCCTACGCCTTCGCCAGACTTCTCGCTATCAGGAAAGAGTTGCTTTTGCCGAAGAGATTAAGATGGCGAGAGAGACAGACTGCGACTTGGTGGGTTTGGGCGGAGAGCTAGATGCTTTTGAAAGTCGAATTCATAATAGTGTTTGAGGCACCATCTACTCCCACTCACTAGTCACCAAGCTCTTATATTTACAAGTGTAAATGCACGATCCACAAAGTAATTACTCTGAAGGTGTAAAGGAGGCCCCTCACTACAAACGATCTTTTGTCCAGGATGGTTTTTGTTTTGCATTATCTATTTGCAGTCGTGGGGATCGAACTCAGGGACTTGTGCATGGTAGGTAACCGCTGTTCTACTGAGCTACACCTCCCAGCCCTAGAACCTTCATGTTTTTGTCATTACAGTATGCCTTGTCTAAAAGGATGGGAGAGGGAGAACACAGTGCACTCACACCAGAGGAAAGTTACCTTTCCTCTGTCCCCTACCTGTCTAGTGAGTAAACAGTAAAGGAAACCATTCAACAAGCTGATGTTGGGCAAAAGCTAGTTCACAGTTAGATCTGATATTTGTGTTGCTGTAACTAGGGATTGAACCTCAAGCCTCACACACATTAAGAAAACCCTTTACAAAGGAGGTAGATCCCTAACCCTCCCCCCCCCCCCGTTTTTGTTTGGGTGAGAGGGGAGTTTTGGGTGTTGGTTTTTCAAGACAGAGCTTCTCAGAGCAACTCTGGCTGACTTTAAATTCTCTGTGTAGCTGGCACTGAACTCGAGAGCCTCTTACCTTTATTTCCCAAGTATTAGGATTACAGGCCTAAGCTACCACACTCTGCTCTTACAGCTCGGTGAACAGGCTAAAATGTAAATAACAAATCTGGTTTTACAGTGAGTGGGGTAAAGTGGTCCTTACTTTGATTACTTATAAACATCTTCAATTCTAATGGAGATTTAAAAGGTGTAAGGAGTTAACATCAGTCGTCCCCCCCCCCCCCCCCCCCCCCGACTTGGTAGTAGATAAGACATCTGGTGACTTGGATTATTGAAGTGACTTTTTTTTTCTTTTTTTTCTTTTTTCTTTTTTTGTTTGAGACAGGGTTTCACTGTGTAGCCCTAGCTGTCCTGGAACTCACTTTGTAGACCAGGCTGGCCTCGGAACTCAGAAATCCACCTGCCTCTGCCTCTCGAATGCTGGGATCAAAGGCGTGTGCCACCACGCCCGATCTGAAGTGACTTTTTAAAAATGATTAAATCTAGAGCTGAAGGTGATTTAGGGTTTTTTTGGTTTTTTGTTTTGTTTTGTTTTGTTTTGTTTATAATATAGAATAGAGTTTATTTAGGGCTTGTGGAGGGGAGTTAAGAAAGTAGTAGAAGCAGAGAAAGGCAGAGAGAAGGAGAGAGTAGAAAAGTAGAGGCCGGCCATGACCATATGGAGAGAGGGGGAAGTCAAGGGGAGCAAGGTGTGAGAGAGAAGCAAGAGAACAAGAGAGGCAAGAAAGAGAAAGGTGATTTAGTTTTAGGGCCAATAGTAGCAAGGGCAATTTGATGAAAACTGGAGCCCTTGGTAACTGAAGGAGATAGTAATAACCAAAGAAAGCCCGTGGCACAGTTAGACATGGGTAGCCCAGACCTAGAATCCATATGCAGTATACTTAAAGAAAGCCCGTGGCACCGTTAGGCATGGGTAGCCCAGACCTAGAATCCATATGCAGTATACTTTTTGTTTCGTTTTGAAACAGGGTTTCATGTAGTCCACTCCCTGTGTAGCCAAGAATGACCTTAAATTAGTGGCACCTCCCAAGTGCCACCAGACATGGTACCTTGTTTCTGTCTCTGAAGCAGGGTCTTGTGATGTAACCCTGGAAGCCCTGGCTGGTTCAGAACCCCCTATGTAGACCAGGCTGGCTTCAAACTTAGCAAGCTCATCTTGGTGACTCCTCAATGTTGAGATTCAGATGTGCGCCACACTAGAGCCAATTCTGCCCTATAGTTACCAATGAAATAAGAAAAGTAGCCAGGAATGGTGGCTAGCGCTGTCACACCAGTACTACTTTAGAGAACATCAGTTCACACTAGTAAACTACACTGTGACACAGCCTCATTTGAACTGTGTAGGATATTTAATGTGTTCTGGAGCTAGTACAAGGAATCTCATAGCCAAGCATGCTGGCACAAGTCTGCTGCAGTTCCAGCACTCAGGAAGCTGAGGCAGGAGTGGTGCTTTATGTTCAAAGGCAGTCTGAGCTACAGAATGAGACTCTTGTTTCAAAGAACCAGGACAAGACTGAGTGTGTCAGCAACAGCGGGAGCCAGCACACTCCACCAGAGAAAGCGGTGTGAGTTCTTTCCAGAGACCTCTTGGGTGAGACAGATTACTGACTAACACTGAGTTTCAGGAGTTATGTATAAATCAAGGCTGGAGTTTATTAGGAAACCTTCAGTATAGGTTGCGGCACAGACACTAAGAGACAGGGAGGGACATGTAAGAGGAAGACAGCAGCATATATTTTGAAGTAAGCAGGGCTGCTCAGACAGAGGCCTCCATAGATGTAACAGCACAGCCTATAATTCTGGTGATTTTTTTAAGTTGCACTGGCCAAAGGATTTAAAAGATGAAGTAAAACATAGGTAGATGTGACAGCCCATGCTGTGATGCTAATTGCTTGGAAGGTTGAGGGCAAGATGATCAGAAGTTCAAAGTCATCTGCAGCTACATAAAAGGTCTAGGATAGCCTGGTCCACCTGAGACTTTCTCTAAAAGAATGAAAGAAAGAGCCAGGTATGATGATTATAGACTTTAATCCCAGCACTTGAGAGGCAGGCAGATCTTTGTGAGCTCTGGAACAGCCTGATCCAGGCTAACCAAGGCTACATAGTAAGACCCTTACTTTAAAAAATAATAAGAAACAGGAAAGAAAAAAAATCCAAGAAAAGCTGAGGGGATAAGTCAAGTACATGCCTATGTAACTCAGGGTGGGTTTTGTGCCTTTTAGGATAAGAAAACTTTTTTGACTTCAGATGCAGAAATGAGACCTGAACCACCGTCTCTGTGTGTGAACCCTGGCAACCCTGTGTTTTCCTGTATGATGGATCCCAAGACATTGTACACAGCTACCTCACTGTCCAAACCCCAGATGATTATGTACAAGACCAATGCCAGCCAGTATGGGGCCTTCTCGCCCAGGCCCTTCTTCTTTCCCTGTAAGTTCCTACCACAAGAGCAAGCGTTTACAGAGCACCTCAAAGCAACTGGCTTTTATCAAAACAACAGCCTAAATGTTGGCCCTGACCGAAGCAGAACCATCGATACTCCTAATTATCAACACACACTATGAAAATACATCCTTCTGACAACTGAAGAGAAAATGTCCTGGGGGTATAAGTTTCTAAGTCTAGAACAACTAATTTTGAACATTTGAAATTTAATAACTTTTAATAAAGAAGATACAAATGCATGTTCTCAAAACACTTTTAAGAAATAAAATTAACTGAAAAATTAGTGACAATGACCTCATTCATTTATTTATGTTAGAAGAGTCTCACTATGTAACCCAGCTAGCCTAGAATTCTCTATAAAGTCTAGAACCACCTTAGCCTCCATATGTAAACTACTGGACCCTACCATACAAACACACACATGTTCAGGGGCAGAAAAGGTGGCTCTGCAGTTAAGAGCACAGACTGTTCTTGTTTTGTCCTGAGCACCATGGGAGAAGAAGGGACTCACAGCCCCTATAATTCCAGCTCCCCAGGGATCCTATGCCTCTGCCCTCTGAGGCATCTCCACTCACCAGTATGTACCCACAGACACACACACACACACACACACACACACACATTTAAATCTTAAAAAGTGTTCAAAGCCAAGCATGCTGGAGTTCACTTGTACCCCGAGTGCTCTGCACACTTAGGCAAGAGGACCAGAATTTCATGGTCAACCTGGCATAACACAGTAGAATTCTTTCCAAAAGAACCACAAAACCCACCTGAGAATACCCCACTTTATAATAAAGTTGCCTATGTCTACACTACCAAAAACCAAATACAGACAGGTCTGGTGGCACAGGCCTATCTATAGCAACCACTCAGGAGACTGAGGCAAGAGAATAGCAAGTTCAAGGTCAGCCTGATCAACTCCATGAGACCTTGCCTCAAACAACTATGTGAACTGAAGTTCCTAGGAACAGTCACACACCTGTTAAAAGAATTTTAAAGGTTGATTGAGTTGGAATGTTACAGATTTAGAAACAACCTTTGGGACTCTCTAGTCCCCTTACTAGCCATTTATCCCAGCTCTGTATCTGACCTGGCGTCCTGTGATTATGAGGTAGTCATACTTTGGAATGCATTAACTTGGTAGGTCATTGGTTTCCAGCAACCCAGCAGGTAAGAATGTTTCAAATAGCACCTGAAGCCTTGCATTACTGTGTCCTGCGGTTCCCGCCAGTGTATGGAAAAGTGCCTGGATTTGTGGCTTTGTTGTTGTTGTTCTGTAACTATAAACTTCTCCAAACTATTTTCACATTGAAGCCTATTACTAAGGGCTGTATTAATCAAGGTTCTCTAGAGTCACAGAACTGATGGGATGTTTCTATATATTAAGGGAATTTGTTATAACGACATACTACAGCGTGTAGTCCAACTAGCCCAACAGTAAGAAGCTACGGATGGGAAGTCCAAGGATCTAGTAGTTACTCAGTCCCACGAGGCTAGTTGTTTCAGCTGGTCTTCTGTAGAAGTAGATTCCAATGGATGTGCTGGCAAGTAAATGCAAGCAGGAGAAGAAAAGGGAACCTTCCTTCTTCCAGTGTTATATAGGTTTCCAGCAAAGGTGTGTACCACCATGCCTGGATCTGGAACTAGTTTTGTTCCAGGCTGACCTTGAACTCAGAGATATCCTTGCCTTAGTCTCCTGGGATTAAAGGTATGTACTACCTTGCCTTGGCCAAAGCTTTTCTTTTCTTTCTTTCTTTCTTTTTTTTTATGTTTTTTCGAGACAGGGTTTCTCTGTATAGCCTTGGCTGTCCTGGCACTCACTCTGTAGACCAGACCCACCTCTGCATCCCAAGTGCTGGGATTAAAGGCATGTGCCACCACACCCGGAAAGCCAAAGCTTTTCATAGTCACTATGCCTCAAGGTCTCCATGCCAAGATCCAGACCAGAAACTTGAGTCTTCCAGCCTTAAGATCTGGATCACAGGTGAGCCCTCCAATTCTGGATTGTAGTTCATTCCAGATATAGTCAAATTGACAACCAGGAATAGCCACTTGAATCATTGTGTTTGGGCTACGATCACTCCTGTTTGGCTCAAGAATAACCTATCTCAGGCCAGGCTTTTGGCCCAGTTGGTAGAGTGCTTGGCTAGCATGCTCAAAATATCTAGACCCCACTAAGCTGCAAGGGACTTTCATTATAGCACATGCTACTAAGTATACTTACTAAGACAAAGGAATATAGCAGCCTGGCCTGGTGGCTCACATGAACCCTGGCAGCATTCAGGAAGTTGAGGCAAGAGGATTGCAAATTTGAGGGCAGCTGGGTTTCAAAGGGAGTTCCTGACCAGCGAGAGCAACAGAGTGAGGCCTTACCTCTAAAGGACAAACTTAAATATATCACCATTTAGCTAGGCATGGTGGCCCACACCTAAAAACCCAATACTTGGAAGGCTAAGGCAGGATTGCCATGACTTCTAGACCAGCCTGGGATCCATGGCTTCTACCAAGCTAGCCCCCTAAAAATGAGTGAAGAGGGGTCCGTGAGATGGCGCAGAGGTGTGAATCACCACACCAGACCCAGATCTAGGATATGGTTAAGTTTTTGTTTGTTTGTTTTCTTTTTTTCTTTTTGGTTTTTGGAGACAGGGTGTCTCTGTGTAGCTCTGGCTGTCCTGGAGCTCTGCTCTGTAGACGAGACTGGGAGACTGGCCTCTAATCCTCACAGAGATCCACCTGCTTCTGCCTCTTGAGTGCTGGGATTAAAGGCATATGCCACCACTGCCTGGCTATAGTAACTGTTTGTAAACCCTGCATTGGCAAGGCTGAAACAGAAGGACCACCATGAATTCCAGAACAGACAGAACTATAAAAGTAAGACCCTGTCTCAAAACATCTGCAAACTAAATTTGTTTTAACTTTCATTGGAATGTATTTTTTTAAGCTTTATTTTTACTGTGTGTGTATGTGCCATGTGAATTTGCACTCTGTTGGAATAATCTCCCCCCCACAAACAGTGCATCGTGTGAATGTGTGCCCCAGTCTCCTCAATTGTTAGTTGCTGTGCCCAAAGTGCCAGGTGCTGGTGGGATATGATATTGTCATTTCTGCCCAAGACTGCTTTCTGTTTATAAGTGGTGCCTCCTCACCTGCCCGATAAACAGGTAAATGAAGGCAACTGTCCTGGGGAAAGTGACATAGCCTTCAATCTGCCCAAAAGACAATACACACACACACACACACATACAAACACAGAGCGAGAGCGAGAGCGAGAGCGAGAGCGAGCGAGAGAGAGAGAGAGAGAGAGAGAGAGAGAGAGATCTGGCATTGTCCTGCTGCTGATTGGTTCAGAAGGAGTAAACTGTGACACCACTCCCACTATGCTAATAATAAGCTTTTTGTAAGGGGAAGGAGCAATGGGTTTTGATGAAAAGAACTGGAGGCTGAAGCTGGGGCAGGGGCAGAACATGGAGGAAGCCAGTGAGCCACAGAATCACATGGTGGAGCTATGTAGGAGATTAGTTGAGTCTGGATGGCTAGCTAGCTCAGGAGACTGCCCTCAGCAAAAAGGCCAGCAGGCTAATACTATAAAGATGTCTCCGTGTCTTTATGACTAAGCCCCAAAGATCACACCCAAAAGCAACTACACTAGTGCTCAGAGTGATCAAAGAAGGCATCAGATCCTTGAAGCTGCAGCTCCAAGTGGTTGTGAGACATCCAGTGTAGGACTGGCACTGAACTTGAGTCCTCTGGAAAAGCCACAAGTGTTCTTAACCACTCACTAAGCCATCACACTGGCCCTTGGTTAGTTTTTCTGAGACTCAGCCTTGCTGTGTGGCCCAGGCTGGCCTGGAAGAAGGCATCTTCATTGTAGTTCCTACTCAGGAGTGCTGGGATTAAGGGCATACACAAGAGCCTGCTCAGTTTTGTTGTTTTCAACAACAGCCTATAACTAAGTTCAAAATATGGCTTAGGGGCTGGAGAGATGGCTCAGAGGTTAAGAGCACTGGCTGCTTTTCCAGAGGGCTTGGGTTCAATTCCCATCACCCACATGGTGATTCACAACTGTCTGTAATTCCAGTTCCAAAAGACCTGATGCTCTCTGCTGGCCACTGCTGGCACTGCATAAAACCGTGGTACACATTCATTCCTACAGGCAAAACACCCATACACAGAAAATTAAGTATAAATAAATAAATCTCTCAAAAAAATAAACAAGGTTTTCAGAGTAACTGGTTTTTCTGTTGTTTATTTCTTCACTTTTTCTTAAAACAGTTTCACTATGTAGCCCAGGCTAGCCTGGAATTCTACATCTTTTTATCCAGCAGACCCAGGGTTGGTATGCAATATATATTATACTCTAACTGGTCTAGCCTCAAACAACAAATAATATAAAGAAAACTATATGGTTATGTGTATCTATAAGTGACTAAAAATTGTTCACATATTATACCAAAGCCAATCATTTAGAATGAAATACTATATAAAATTTAATAAGAATATTTTGTATGTACAATCTTTTATGTGGAAATTCTATTCTGTTGATTTCTCAATAGTATCCCAGAAATGCCAACAACAACATCAAAGCCCAACCAACCCCTTGCTAAGACCAAGGAGGATCCACACAGTCCATTCTCTGGCTTTCTTTTGTGTTTTGCTTGCTGTATAGCTCTGGCTGGCCTCAAGCTCACAGAGACCTGCCTACCTCTGCCTTCCCAGTACTGGGATCCAGGGCAGTGAGAGATAGGCTGTTTTCACCTTGAGGTGATTCATCAGGTGATTCTGCCATTCCAAAGGCTCTCTAGCACTGTGCTTGGCAGAGCTAGAGTACTTGCAGAGACTCCTGTACCTAGCTGCCTCTAGTCACGAGACTTCAGTGTGGTCCCTTGAATTATATTCCGAATCTTCTCTGCATCGTTCTGTACAACTGTGTTGGCTGGGTCAATCTTAAGTGCAGCTTCATAATCTTGCAAGCCTGTATTGACATATCAACAATAATCAATAAAGCAAGTATTTCATAAATACCTGTGTTATCTGGACAACTTTTTGTTTTCCTGAAACAGGGTCTTCTGAAACTTAAAAGACTTTGACCTTGATAGGAAACTGAAGACAATGTTGAACTTCCCAAGTGCTAGGATTGCAAGTGTGTGCCACCACACATTGTTTATATGGAACTGGGGATCTAACGGCCTCATGCATGCAAGGCAATGAAATGGGTCTACTAACAGAGCTACACCACGCCTCCATCAGTCTCTTACCTTCAACGTACAATTCTAGTTGACAGAACGCTGTCCCTCTTCGGATGTGTGCCTTCATTCTTGCATTGGCATTGTCAGCAACAGGTGGTGTCAATAACTCTAGTGCCTTTCATATAATGTATATATAATTAGGGGTTACTGAGTTAGCTCAGTGGGCAAAGTGCTTGTTCTGCAGGCCTGAAGACCTGTGTTCAAACCCCACTACCCGCATTAAAAAAAAAAAAAAAAAAAGGCGTGATGGAGTGTGCTAATGTCAGCTCTGGAAAGCAGAGACAGAAGGATCCCTAGGGCTGGCTGGTTGGCAGGCCAGCCAGCCTAGCTGAATCAGCAAGGCCCTGATCCCAGTGAGAGACCTTGCTTCAAAAAAAGGTGAAGAGTGATAAAGAAAAAGAGTATGGTTCAGGAGTGGACATGGGGGAATGAAGGGGAAAAAAGTGAGGAAATTGTATAATTATACTTTAACTTAAAACACACACACACACTCACACACACACACACTCAATACAAGTGTGAGGCTAGAAAGATGGCTCAGAGGCTAAGAGCACAGGCTGCTCTTGCAGAGGACCTAAGTTCAGTTCCCAGCACCCACATTAGACATCTTACTAATGTCTATAACTTCAGTTCCAGGGGATCCAGTCTCATCCTTTGTATTCTGTGGACAACTGCATTAATGTGCAAATAACCATCCATCCCACCACCACACACAATCATACACATAACTCAAAAAAAATCCTTAGAAAATAAAATAAGGTGAACAGTGCCTGAAGAACACCACCAAGATTGACCTCTTGCCACTACACAGGCCTGCAAACACATCCACACACACACTGCATGTGTGTGTGTAAAACAGTCAGACAGAATGCTTTGCACCTATAATTCCTGTGCCTGGAGCAGTATTAAGCAACATGTAGTCACAGGCTTGCAATTCCAGCACTTTTAAGGATCAAGAGTGAAGGCCATTCTTCTCCACATACTAAGTTATAAGACAGTCTAGGCTACATGAGACCTGTCTCAAAAATAAATAAAACACTAAAAGTACAAACAAATCAAAGAGCTGGGCCTGGTGGTACATGCCTATAATCCCAGGTATAGAGAGGCTAAGGCATAAAATAGCAAACTTAAGGCCTGTTCACTGTTAGACAATGTTAGGCAATGTTAGGCCTGCACTATAAGTTATATTGGTAAATTGTCATGTGCACATATTGAGAGCTGACTCAAGCATGTTTATTTCAAGATCTCCCAAAACTCTACATCCTAGGTCAGGTTCTCTAACAGGGAGAAAGGAAAATACCTAAGATCTGAGGCTGTAATTAAAAACATCGTACCCCTGAGAATGACTGGGTCTCAGGGTGAGCCATTCCCAGCAGGGGTTTATCACTACTGTTTATCACACAGCATAAAAAGGCCTGCAGCGGGAAGGAGGAACCAGAGGCTCATCCATGAAGCAAAGTCTATGCTCTGCCTAGACACCTCTCAATCAGGATGCCCAGTGTGACTCTCTCAGTGGGACTCCCCTGGTCACTGCTGCAGGACGTTGTCAGTGCCCAAGGCAATGATGTTCACTATCTGATGCTTCACTTCCTGTCTGCTACTTGCTGATTGTCCTTTCACTTTGGCTCACTCCAAAACAAGCTCGCTCTTTGGAGACAGAAAGCATGGCTACTGCAAAGTATCCTCTACACAGAACAAATAAAAAGGGAAAAAGGACTACACACAGCACGGCGCTTACCTTGAAGGCAGAAGGGCTTAGCATCAACTTCTGGGCGAGGGGACTGGGAACAGAAGCCAGCACCTCACACTAGCTTTACCACTAGGCTAAGTGCTATGTTCTAGAGCATCCTTTAAACCAATAAAGAGGGCCTAGCAAACATAGGCCCGACCCCCGTCCCTATGGATCTTGAACATGCTAGGTTCCATAACAAACTTTTCAGACATCAGGAGTTTATTGTTTTAGTAGTCTAAGCACATTCCAAATGGAAACGCAAAAAGAAAAATTAGGAAATACTTATTGAATTTTTGTTTCATCCTTGCACAGGGACCATGATGCTCTTCTCTGTATCATTTCAATTTTTGCATTTGTGCTGCTGAAGTGAGCACACATTTCTCTCATTTGGTAACCTTGCCAGGAATTCACCTGGCCTTGATCTAAGCGATCCTCTTCCTTCAACCCCTTGATGAGCCACTATAGCTTGCTCTTCATGATAATCTTAAATATATATATATATATATATATATATATATATATATATATATATATATATGTGTGTGTGTGTGTGTGTGTGTGTGTGTGTGTGTGTGTGTGTATACATACATATATGGGGTGTGTATTATGTGCATTGGTGTGTTTTTGTTTGTTTTTTGTTTTTCGAGACAGGGTTTCTCTGTGCAGTCCTGGCTGTCCTGGACAACTCACTCTGTAGACCAGGCTAGCCTTGAACTCAGAAATCCGCCTGCCTCTGCCTCCCAAGTGCTGGGATTATAGGCGTGCGCCACCACTGCCCAGCCAGTATGCATTGGTGTTTTACTTGCATGTATATCTATGTGAGGGTGTCAGATCTTGGAGTTACAGATAGTTGTGAGCCACCATGTGGGTGCTGGAAATTGAATCTGGGTCCACTGGAAGAGCAGTCAGTGCTCTTAACGGCTGATCCATCTCTCCAGCCCCAAAGCACTATTGTTTATTTGGTTTTGGTTTTGGTTTTGGTTTTTTGGTTTTTCGAGACAGGGTTTCTCTGTATAGCTTTGGCTGTGCACCATATTTTTAAATGAAGTAAATACATAAATATATACATAACACACCCAAACAGAGAAATATACGTACCTTAGAAGAGTCCTCGATGGCCTTGTGTAGGTTTTTTAATTTGAGGTGGCAAGCAGCCCGATTCAAATACAATAATGGGATCTTACAGTTCAGTCGTATGGCTAAATTATATGCATCAACCGCTGCCAAATAGTTTTCCGTTGCAAACAATTTGCTAATGAGACAAAAAGAAAGGGCCAATTTAACATTGAAGCAGATATGAAAAAATAACATGGAGCCTACTTGGCACTCAGAGGGATGGTTCACCATCTGCCTTGTGTATTCCCTGTCAGATGGAGACGGCCTACTGCACAGACTCCAGCTCTCTACATACACCAAGCAAGGACCTTGAGTAGGACAGATCCTCCCACCCAAAGGCCGCCCTCACAGGTTTAATGCAGCAGGTGTATGCCTATCATCCTTGATACGGGGATTTATTTAGGGATAGGAAAGGGGCTTAATGAAGGGCCTGAATGAAGCCTGTGACTTGGGCCTCAAGTTGGAGTGTGAAAAGCTGGTAAAACTTCTCCCCCTGCTGGATATAGAGGAGGAAAGCACACAGCACAAACGCTGCTGCTCTTTGGTAACCATGGGGAAACTGGTGCTGAGAGAACGGAAACAGCAAGAATCTGAGGGAACAGCTCTTCATGACTCCAGGAAGCCGCTATGAGCAAGACACCCGTGTAGGTAGGTGTACCGTCAGCACACACACAGCCAACACCAACCAGCCTGGTGATGCAGGCCTGTAATCCCAGCTACTTCACAGGCTGAGGTGAGAAGATTGCAAGATCAAGGTTTGCTTGGCCCACACAGCAAGCTGAAAGCCAGCATGGGCAACTTAGTGAGACCCTGTCTCAAAATAAGGAAGGAATTGCTGTAATCCCACTGCTTGAGAGGGAGAAAGGAGACTGTGTCATGTGAGCCCCATGTCAAAACAAACAATAGTGACATAATTGTAAAAAGGGGAAAGGGCAGGGGACATAGCTCAGTGTTATAGCACGTGTCTAGATAGTGAGGCCCTTGAGCAAACCCCAACACTACAGAAATCTATTGGACAGACAGACAGACAGAGTGCACAAGGCCAGCCAGCCAGCCAGCATCAGTACATCTTGGTAAAGAGACACATGCCCCTTTGATTTAGCATTAGAATGAAGCAGGGAGAAGCATTCTAAATATGATTTTTAAAGAATGACAAGGACATGGTGCTAAAGGCCTGTGATCCCAGGAGTTGGGAGGCAGAAGCAGGAGTGCTGATATGTCAGGTCAGTGGTGATGGCACACACCTTTAATGAGGCAGAGGCAGAGGCAGAGGCAGAGGCAGAGGCAGAGGCAGAGGCAGAGGCAGAGGCAGAGGCAGAGGCAGAGGCAGAGGCAGAGGCAGAGGCAGAGGCAGAGGCAGAGGCAGAGGCAGAGGCAGATCTCTGTGAGTTCAAGGCCAGCCTGATCTACAGAACTAGTTCCAGGACAGCCAGGGCTACACATAATTCTGTCTCAAAACCAAAACAAAACAATAAAACCCTAGTAAAACACATCCTCACATGTACCAAAGCATAGGCTAGGCATCCTAGAACTTGGGAAGGCTGAAGCAGGAGAATCATCAGGAGTTCAAGACCAGCCTCGCCTACACATGGAGTTTCAGGCCAGCCAGGGCTACAAAGTGAGAGCTTGTCTCAAACAAACAAACAAACAACAAAGCAAAACAAAACAAAACAAAAAATAAAACCATAAACAAACAAACAAACAAACAAATACACAGCTTGGTGATCTTTTGCAGCGTACGCAACTGATTTCTCCCTAGGGGATCAAGGTCCTCAAAAGGGAAGAGTGAATTTTCCCTCCTCTGCATTTTGTTAACATACTCTAAAAAAGTACTTCAACAGAATAGAATAAGCTGTAAAACACAATCAATGGAAAACAATTACACCTGCATCTGAGAAGACATCTTATAATGGCAAGTCTAACAAGCTTCTATCAGGAAAAGCAGGGTGAGGAGACTGGCCTGTCTCTATAAACTTTAGTTTATTTCAGCACAGTAGCAAAGATAGGTTTCCTGGCCCTGCTCTGAAAGCATTTAGGTACATGGGCTAAAAGGCAATTCTCAAAACGATGAGTGGTAGCTCATGCCTACATTCCCAACACGTTGGAGGCTCAGGCAAGAGGACTGCCACAAATTCAATGTTAGACTGGGCTACAAGAGACCCTGGCTCAACAAAATAACAAGACAGTTCTCCATGGATCTCCTGTGACAATCTTATCTTGCGGGGGTGGGAGGGGTGGGATCTACAGATTGAAGCTAGGACCTCATGTGTCACATGTGGGAGGCATGTTCACCAAGCAGGACTTGCAGCAGCCCAGAACTATCATGTTAGAAGACACTGTGTAGCACTTAACCTTGGCAGAGAGTGTCTCTTAAGAAGCAGGGGACAGATTTATGCAAATAACAAACATGATAATCCCTTTGCAGGTCAGGGGTTTGCAGGTTTACTGAAATCTTTTTACACAAAATTTTCATTCTTTTTTTTGTTGTTGTTGTTTGTTTTTCAAGACAGGGTTTCTCTGTCTAGCCCTGGCTGTCCTGGAACTCACTCTATAGACCAGGCTGGCCTCGAACTCAGAAATCTGCCTGCCTCTGCCTCCCGAGTGCTGGGATTAAAGGCATGTACCACCAAGCCCGGCTGACATTTTTTTTTCAATTGATGTTCCCTCTTCCCTAATGACTCAAGCTTGTGTCAAGTAGACATAAAAGGACCAGCACATGACCTGCCTACCCCAACAGCATAGCATGCACACTCACAAACGCCAGGTCCAGCTAGTCCTGGGACATGATGAGCCCAGTGTAGGATGCAGGACACTCAGACAACTCACTTTCCCTTGTCTTTCAACCAGTCTGGATTCTTCTCCTCTTCTTTTAAGTCGAAGAGTTCAGGAAGGTCAGTAGTGCTCATGGCTCTCCGTGCCTCTGCTTGTTTATGCAGCCACTACAATGAGAACGCAGTTTGGTGGTAGACAGCATCCATGCTGGCTAGTGCCGTCAATCCGACAGTATATGGAAATCACCCAGGATGTGGGTCCCTAGAATACCTGTGGGATTATCCTGATTGCACTACTTAATGTGAAGAGACTCGTTTTAACTGTTAATGGAACCATTCCCTGGACTGTGTTCATGAGGAGAGGTGTAGGGCCAGCAAACATGTATGGACCCCATACATACACAGTGAGAGGTCATTCTTGCATTACAACTCTGGGCAGTGCTTGCTGGTCTTCATTTTTTAGAGAGAAACACATCAAAGAACCTCTCGTGATATTTCGGCTGATTCTGGCCACTTCTGCTGACTCGTGCCCATCTGGGAGAGCCTTCAGGTTTCTGCTGGATTGAGCCACTGCTACTGTTTCCCGTTAGTGTTTGCTATTGAACTGGACTGCTGGTATCTTGACAGTGAAGAGTAGAATCACTCACAAGGAACTACTACAAAACAGGTCCATAACGCCCTTTTCCTATTAACTCCTCCCTCTGGTGGTAGGCTAGAAGGGAGGTTGAATCATTTAGGAACCCTGAATAAGAGCTGGGCGTGGTGGCGCAGGCCTTTAATCCTAGCACTCGGGAGGCAGAGGCAGGCGGATTTCTGAGGAGGCCAGCCTGGTCTACAAAGTGAGTTCCAGGACAGCCACGGCTATACAGAGAAACCCTGTCTCGAACAATCAAAAAAGGGCTGGAGAGATGGCCCAGCGGTTAAGAGCACTGACTGCTCTTCCCAAGGTCCCGAGTTCAATTCCCAGCAACCACATGGTGGCTCACAACCATCTGTAATGGGATCCGATGCCCTCTTCTGGTGTGTCTGAAGAGAGCAATGGTGTACTCATACACATAAGATAAATAAATACATTAAAAAAAACATGCAACACAAAACAAAGAAATATAAAACCTAACTTGTTTTTGTTTCCCTTTCCTCCTCTCTTTTCCTTTCTTTCCTTTTCTTCTCTTTTCTCTTTCTTCCTTCCTTCCTTCCTTCCTTCCTTCCTTCCTTCCTTTTTTCTTTTTTTTGGTAGGCTCTCTCTCCATAGCTCTGGCTGTCCTGAAACTCACTAGTTTCCATAGATGGAGTAGGGAAGGCATTCATTCCACCAGCAGTGACTGCCTTACTGATGCTATGTGCCTACCTCCTCCTCTTCTGCGACTTGGGATTCCCGAAGTGCGGTTGGGAACACTCGAGGAGTAAAGCTGACTTGAATACTGCCAGCGGAGCGAGGCGCAGGGACTCTGTCTTCCTTTACCTTCTCAGGAAATATATTTTCCCAATTCCTCCCTTCAAAAGCAAAGGCATCCAACAAGTCATTTATTTCTCACTTCTAGCTAACACATTGACTTTAAGATAATTACACACTAAAGCTAGTTCTAGGATTGATAACAAATAATAACAATAATGACAAAGAAGTAAATAACAAATAACAAAAAATAAATAATAAAAAACAACAACAACAAAACCCAACAAAATAAAACAAGGCAAGCTAGGCCAGTGAGACAGGCCCAAGGGCAGATGCTGGGTCTGTGAGACAGGCCCGAGGGTAGATGCTGGGTCTGTGAGACAGCAACTTGACCTCACAAAATGGAATGAGCTGGGTTGGGGCTGCACATGCACCTTTAGTCCCAGTACTTGGGGCAGAAGCAGGCTGGGCTGTGTGAGTTTGAGGCCAGACTGCTCTCTATAAGAAGGTTTAGGCCACCAGGGCTACATAGTGAGCAAAGTGAGATCCTGTCTCAAAATAAAAAAAAAAAAAATAGGAGGGAAGGGGAGGACACAACAGGACACCAATTCCACAGAGTTGTCCTCTGACCTCCTGTGGCACACCTCCAACACACACACACACACACACACACACACACACCCTCTCTCTCTCTCTCTTACACACACACACCATACACAAATAATAGTAACAAAAATAAAGCAAAGATGTTTTCTCCAACAAGGAATAGAACATGCAGCCTTAACCAATGGCCTGCTACTTTTCTGGGGTTCGCTGTTGAGCTTCTGTCTAGTTCACATCCACTCTGGGCAGGCACACGAGGCAAACTTATCACTGACATGCACCCCCTCCAATCCCTATGCCCAACAGCAGTATCCCTACACAATTCCTAAAGAAGGGAGCTTTTCACCCATCACAGAGAACTGTAAGGAAGCAGCCATGATGATAATGAAAGGCAGATAGTCACATAAGAGGCTCAGCAGACTCAGACGCTGCACAGCCAGGACAAGGGCAATGAAGCCATGTGCTAGGATGCCATCTATAGACAAGGAGGGATGCTGTTACTTAGAAACGCCAACATACCTAAATATGACACACAGGCTTAGAGGCAAGCATTGAAACAGGTGGAAGAGGATTTCAAGAAACAAAGACTCAGAGTAACATACTTTAGAGAAAAGGAGTGCATACAAACAAGAAAAGGAGGGGCTGGAGAGAAGGCTCAGCAGTTAAGAGCACTGGCTGCTCTTCCAGAGGATCAGGGCTCAATTCCTGGCACCCACATGGCAGCTCACAGCTATCTGTAACTCCAGTTGCAGGGGATCCAACACTCTCATATAAATATGCGTGCAGGCAAAACAGTAATGCCCATGAAATAAAAACAAATTATTTTTAAAAAGAAAGAAAGAAAAGGTAAAAACATTTAAAATAGTCTATATAGGACGTTCAGGACAGTCTCCTGGACTACAAACAATGCCTTCTCAAAAAAAAAAGTGTGTGTGTGTTGGATTTAACTCAGGCTCTATAAGCTTGCCTAGAAAAGCAGAAGGCCTTGGACTTGGTTCCCAGCCTTAAGGGAAAAACAAACTTGCTTAAGGCATGGTAGTGCATGCCTAAAATTCTAGCAATATCAAGGTGGAGGTCGGAGAATGAGAAATTCAAGGTCTTCCTCAGCTATGCAGCAGATTTGAGGCCAGCCTGGGCTACAGGAGATGAAAATGAAGAAGGTAGATGAGTTGTCTGTCTTCTCCCTGACTGCATCCTTACTCCAATTGTGTGGTTCCTTTCCTCTAGCCAATCCTTAACTAGTTCCCAGTGTCTACCCCTGTGTTGTTTTTTTTGTTGTTGTTGTTTTTGTTGTTGTTGTTTTTCGAGACAGGATTTTCTCTGTGTAGCCCTAGCTGTCCTGGAACTCACTCTGTAGACCAGGCTGGCCTTGAACTCAGAAATCCACCTGCCTCTTGTTGTTCTTTTCAATGTCTCTCTACACTCGATGTTTCCAGTTTGTACAAAATGACTACCATGTGCCCAGTAAGCCATGTGTGACGGGGTGAATCCCTACAAGCCAAGCATTTGTGGTTGAAGCCAGCGGATCACATTCCAGGAGGTTCAGACCTACACAGCAAATACTGTCTCGCCCCTCAGCAAAGGTCTTCCATCTTACGTCTCTGTGTCTTTTTTTTTTTTTTGGTTTTTCGAGACAGGGTTTCTCTGTCTAGCCCTGGCTGTCCTGGAACTCACTTTGTAGACCAGGTTGGCCTCGAACTCAGAAATCCGCCTGCCTCTGCCTCCCGAGTGCTGGGATTAAAGGCGTGCGCCACCACGCCCGGCAACGTCTCTGTGTCTTATTGCTTATTTTCAGTACACCAGGGTATGGCCTATGCCTGCAAAAATGATTTCTAAAAAGAAAGGAACAGAAAAAGACAGGGGTGCCACACCTCTTGAGGGGCGGCGAGTGGGCGGGGCCTTCTGGGGCAAACTCCGAGGTTTTAGAGCTTTGGTCTCTTCAGCTTGCTTTCCCTCGGACGGTTTCTCCTTCCTCTGGACACTTTTTTGTCCGTCAGCTTTCTTTTGACATTCTTTCCACGCTTCTAATTCTCTAGTTGCTTTTTTCCGTTCGTTTTCTTTCATATCTTCTATTTTTTTCCTCTCTTCTTCTTCAATCTACAAGCGTTGTAATTAGCAAGTTCTTTAAAACATTAAAAAAGCAGTGGCTGTACACATGGGATGAGTGTGAGTGCCTGAGCCTTGGGATAAGAGCAGTGGAAACAGTGGATCCCGCTCCCACCTCCCCACGTGTGTGTGTGTGTGTGTGTGTGTTGTGTGTGCGCGCGTGCACACACGCGCGCGCAGGACTGGATGCTCTCCAGATGTGCATTACCAAATGTGCATTTCCCACAGCCCCTCTCCACACTTCCCCCCACCCCCTAGGCTTCATGTAGGAGGCTCAGTGTTGGGTGGGGGTGGGGTGCGACAGAAGTGGTGGGACAGTACACAGGTCAGCAGCTAAGAAGCTGAAGACCTAACGCATGAGCTGCGGTAGCTGATCATTTGCCTAGTACTCCATCTGTAAACCACGCTGGCCTCAGACTCAGAGAGCTGACTGCCTCTGCCTCTCAACTGCTGGCTGTTTCACAACAGCCGCTGATGGCTGCGACTTCTGATCCTCCTGTTTCACGGTCCTGAGGAGCCTGGTGGCCTGCACCCCCACTCCTGGCTGAACTACTTTTCTGACCCTGGCTCATCGGCACCCCTTTTAGCGAGTGCCCTGGAATCTGTCACTTACCTTCATCATCACGCCTAGTGCGTATCTCTGGTCTTCTCGCTTGGCGACAGCTTTTGCTTCTGTGGCCTCTTTTGCTTTCTCCTGTGCTTGCAAGATAGATTTTTCTCTTATTCTCTGCATCATCTCTTTATCAACTGGAATATAAGGAAAAGCACTATGTCGGGTTTATGAATGTTTTTGGATTTTTGTTGTTGTTGTTGGGGCTTGTTTTGTTTTGTTTTTGTTTTTTGAGACAGGGTTTTTGTGTGTCCTGGAACTCACTTTGTAGACCAGCCTGGCCTTGAACTCAGAAATCCACCTGCCTCTGTCTCCCGAGTGCTGGGATTAAAGGCGTGCGCCACCACTGCCCGGCATTAACTTGTTTTATTGAGGAGAGAAGCACTTATACTGATCTGGATAAGACTTCTTTAGATCTAATTTCATAAAAAGTGAAAAACTGATGGAGACAGCATCCTTTATATGGCCCAGGGTGGTTTAGCACTGTGATCTTCTTACTTCAGCCTCTTAAGACCTGAGAAGTGTAAGCAAGCATCACCTGGAGTCACCATGACACCCAGAGGGGAAAAAAAATTTTTTTTTGAGACAAGGTTTCATGTAGCCCAGCTTTCTGATATTGGCTTACAGGTACATACTGAACTCTCTTGAATGGTACCCAGCTCAAGTGAACAACTTTCACTTAAAAACTTACCACCTGGCATAGAAAGGCTATCCCACAGAACTGGCTCCTTTTTATACAATGTAAAAAGAATCGTGTCATTTCCAATCTTGGCTTTGCTCTTTCCATCATCTATAGGAGCATAGAGAAACACCTCAAATAAAAATGGAGGAAAGTTAACCTGTTCAGACGAGAGAGAGAGAGAGAGAGAGAGAGAGAGAGAGAGAGAGTTGAATTAGTTACACAAATTAAAGACACTGCCATCTTAAAAAAAAAAAAAAGTCTGGGCTGGAGAGATGGCTCAGTGGTTAAGAGCACACTTATTCTTGTAGACAACCTGGGTTCTGTTCCCAGTACCCACATGGAGACTCCCAACCCTCTGAACTCCAGTTCCAGGGGATCTGACATCCTCAGCTGAACTCCTAGGGCATCAGACAAGCACATGGTACACATTCATGCACAGAACCAAATCTGCAACACACATAAAATAAAGGTAAATCAAAAAAATTTTACAAGCCGGGCGTGGTGGCGCACGCCTTTAATCCCAGCACTCTGGAGGCAGAGGCAGGTGGATTTCTGAGTTCGAGGCCAGCCTGGTCTACAAAGTGAGTTCCAGGACAGCCAGGGCTACACAGAGAAACCCTGTCTCAAAAAAAAAAAAATTTACAACCATTTATTCCAGAAAAAAAAAAAAGCAAACATGTGAGGGTGGGGATATAGTTTCTGGTGTGGTGTCCAAGGCCTGTTATCTGGGCACTCAGGAGGTAGAAGCAGGGTGCTCAGATATCCCAGGCCATCCTCAGCTACGAAGTGAGGAAGCCAGCCCTCTCCCATTCTCTCTCCTCCGTACCCCCTCCCCGTCTCTGTCTCCGTGTGTGTGTGTGTGTGTGTGTGTGTGTGTGTGATGTTTCTCAAAACCCCACTGAATTTATTCCAGTCAGCATAATTTAGCAAAGCAGATGAGGACGCAATAGATGAAAGCAAATCTGGGACCCGAATATGTCTAGATGACACCACGCTGACAACAGATTTGGTTTTTTGTTGTTTTTTGTTTGTTTAGTTGGTTGGTTTTGTTTTGGTTTTTGGTTTTTGGAGACAGGGTTTCTCTGTATAACCCTGGCTGTCCTGGAACTCACTCTGTAGACCAGGCTGGCCTCGAACTCAGAAATCTGTCTGCCTCTGCCTCCCGGCGTGTGCCACCACCACCCAGCTGCTGTTGCTTTAATGACAACGTTGTGTGCATGTGTGTGGGTCTGAGTGCCTTGGCACGCAGGAGGAGGTTAGAGAATTGTGAGAAGCTGGTTTTCTTCTTTCTGGGGACGGAACTGAGGCTGTCAGGCTTGGCGGTAGTGCATTAACTCATTGACCCATCTCGGCAGCTTTAGTCTTGTTTATCAGCTTTAAGTTGAGGTTTAGCCAGGGATGGACGAGCATCCCAGTAATCCCAACACTTGGAAATCTGAGGCAGGAGGATTGCCAGTGTGGGCTACAGAGTAAGACCCCCTCCCCCCTCTCACACCTCCGAAGCTGTTGGGGCTGGAGAGATGGTTCAGTGGTTAAGAGCATTTATTCTCGCATCCTGCGTGGCTCACAACCTAACTCTAGTTCTAGGAGATCTGACCTCCTCTTCTGGCCTTCACAGGCATTTGCACGCACCTGATGCACACTCATGAATGCACGCATCCATACATTTAATATATACATAGTTACTAGAGATGTAGCTCAGTAGCATGGCATACACAGGATGCTGGGTTTGATCCTTAGCATAACAAAAATAAATTAATTAAGAATAAAAAATGTAAATTAAAAATTAACTTTAAAAAAGTAAAGCAATGGACTCTACAAGACAGCTCCTGCTCCCTGGGCGCACTGCAACTGCATCTCCGCCTCGCCCACCTTCAGGTAACTTTCCCCACAGAATACGTCAGCATCGCGCACGCAGACGCCCCGCAGAGGCAGCGACAGGAAGATCGTGGCCGGCGTCTGCTGCCAGCTGAACTCGCTCACTCGCACTGGCATGGCGGGACCAGGGACTGCACAGCCACTTGACGTCGCTAGGAAGCTGATCGAGTTGCTAGGGAAGCGGGGATTGCGGGGTTGCCATCACTTCCGGTCCTTAGGGACCTTCCGGGTCAGGGGTCCACTGGGACCCTCGGTCTCCCAGCATGTTGGGAATTGCAGTTGGCTGTAGTCCGACTTGAGTCTGGAGCATCTGTGACCCCGCTGCCTCTGAGAGAATGAAGAAGATGTAGAGCAGGACAGGGGAAACGAGAGGGCTCGGGGACAGGAGACTGCCTCTGCTTCCCAGAGGGTCCGAGTTCGAGCCTCAGCACCAGTGCTTGGCTTCTCTCAAGCGCCGGGAGCTCCAATCTGATACCCTCTTCTGGCTTCCGAGGGCACCGCACTCACACGAGGACACAAATTAAAATAAATACAAATAGTTTAAAATGAATTTTTGCTAAAGGAGAAGAGGAGCTGTGGTCTGGCTCCCTGGGAGAGGCTGGGTTGTATTCCCAGCTCTGGAAAGGAAAAAGCTTGGAGCGTTAGGATGCAAAGGGATATGGGTCGGCAGAGCTGGAATGTGTACACTGTGACAGCAATGCACTTTTAGAGTCGGGACCTTTGGCTTGCTCTGACCATTTGCTGTGTGGTAGCCTGTAATCTCAGGACTTGAGGCTGAGCCCTCAGTTGGAGACCACCCTGGTAAAACAAAAATTCTGTCCCAAAATACAAAGCAACGTTTGATGTTCAGGGATGACGCCGTCACCCATCCTGGGAGCACTGATGTGTACATTTGTATCCTCTAAACCTGGGAAGGGCCTAAACTTCAATTTTTGAGACCCAAAGGCCTCACAGTAAACTTTGCTACAAGTCCATAGTAGGATCTATTGGATTTAAACTGATACATTTCCCAGTAGCTTACAATGAACTTCAGCTGCCAAGAAACTTGAAGACCGCGTCGTTCAGCCTAACGTCCTTAGCGCCATGTGCATCATTAGCAGAAAAATGATAGATAATTCATTCATTCTAAATGCTCGTTCTACACTACTTCCTTAGGCCCAGTTTCTACGTTACTCGAGTATGATGTGGATGACAAATGTGATTAAGTACTAGAGAAGTTATTTGCACAGAGGATGCTGCATTTTTTTTAATTTTTTTTCCTCTCTTTATTAGATATTTTCTTCATTTACATTTCACATGTTATCCAGAAATTTTCCCTTACCCTCCCGCGTCCCCGCCCTGCTCCCCTACCCACCCCCTCCCACGTGATGGCCCTGGCATTCCCCTGTTCTGGGGCATATAGAGTCTGTATGACCAAGGGGCCTCTCCTCCCAATGATGNTTTTCCCCAGTGCCCATATCTTCGAGGCTTTTTCCCACTTTCTCCTCTATAAGTTTCAGTGTCTCTGGTTTTATGTGGAGATCTTTCAACCACTTAGACTTGACCTTCGTACAGGGAGATAAGAATGGGTCAATTCCCAGTCTTCTACATGATAACCACCAGTTGTGCCAGCACCATTTGTTGAAAAGGCTGTCCTTTTCCACTGGATAGTTTTAGCTCCCTTGTCAAAGATCAGGTGACCATAGGTGTGTGGATTCATTTCTGGGTAGGATGCTGCATTTTAAATTAGAAAAAAAAAGTTTGGAGAGCATTTAGAGAAATGTTTAAATTCCAGCGTAATTTATTGCAGAAAGTTTAGGATCAGTAGAGTTGATGTTAGTATCTCTCCCTTCCTGATCCTGACCTGTTTTTTTTTTTAAAGATTTATTTATTTATTATATGTAAGTACACTGTAGCTGTCTTTAGATACTCCAGAAGAGGGAGTCAGATCTCATTACGGATGGTTGTGAGCCACCATGTGGTTGCTGGGATTTGAACTCAGGACCTTTGGAAGAACAGTCGGGTGCTCTTAACCACTGAGCCATCTCTCCAGCCCAATCCTGGCCTGTTTTGTCAGCAGATCATTATCTCAGGCTTCTGATCCTTTGCCATTCCTTCTGAGCTGAGAAGCCAACAGGTCCTGCAGATTTGTTCCACTTTCATCCTGCTTCTTGCCATTTCCCTCTTTTTATCCTATTCTTGTTCTTAGCACGTTGTCTCAAGCTCTTGTGTCTTTTCTGGCCTCTGCAAGCATTGTATACACACACACACACACACGCATGCATGCACGTACATACACACATGCACATATATAAAAATGAAAAATTTTAAAAGCCAGGCAGTGGTGGCACACACCTTTAGCCCCAATGCTTGGGAGGCAGAGGCAGGCATATGTTTCTGAGTTCGAGGCCAGCTTGGTCTACAGAGCAAGTTCCATGACAGCCAAGGCTGCAGAGAGAAACCCTATCTTGGAAAATCAAATAAATTATAAAATGCTGAAGGACTTGATGGGCTGAGGAGGTAGCTCAGGTGGTGGAGAGCTTGCTCAGCATGCTCAAAGCCCGGGTTTAATCCCAGCACCACACAAACCAGGTGTAGCTGTGTGTGCGGAAATCCTAGAACTTGCAAAGTGGAAAGAGGAAGATCAGAAATTCAAAGCTAACTTCTACTACATACTAAATTCGAGGCCAGCCTGGTCTACATGAGACCCTGTCTCAAATAAAATAAAGCAGAACTGTTAGGCAGTGGTGGCGTATGCCTTTAGTCCCAGCACTCAGGGAAGCAGAGGCTGGCAGATCTCTGAGTTCAAGGCCAGCCTGGTCTATAGAGGGAATTCCAGGATAGGCAGGGCTACAAAGAGAAACCCTGTCTCAGAAAAAAAAAAAAAATCAAACAAAACAAATAAAAAAAGAACTGATGTTTATCAAAAAAGCATAATATTGTTAATTTTTCTATCTGAAATATTTCTTCAAAGCTTTTCAACCCAGACATACAAGCCATCTATATCCCTGTAGCTGAACAAGCTGAGCTCAGCACACTGAGCAGAGAGAACAGACTACAGGAAGAAACGCCTTTGTGAAAGGGGTTGGAATTTGGGACAGCCTAAGAGAAGGAAATTTCCAACTACATTCAGTGCTTCCAAAACTGAGGCAATCCCTTTGCTTATCCCACATCATGCTATATTTGACATATTAAATATTTTAGGCTAAAGAAACTTTGTCCCTGGCCTGATGAGATGGCTCAGTGGGTAAGAGCACTGACTGCTCTTCCGAAGGTCCTGAGTTCAAATCCCAGCAACCACATGGTGGCTCACAACCATCTGTAATGAGATCTCTGTAATGAGATCTGATGCTCTCTTTTAGTGTGTTTAAAGACAGCTACAGTGTACTTACATATAACGATAAATAAATCTATAAAAATAAATAAATAGAAAGAAAGAAAAGAAAGAAACTTAGTCCCACCCAGTTTTTTGAGACATGGTATCTCTGTGTATCCCTGGCTGTCCTGGAACTCACAGAGATCCACCTGCCTGTGCCTCTGCCTCCCTAGTGTTGGAATTAAAGGCATGGACTACCATTGCCTGGCTTAAACTGAAGGAATGTAAGAAAGACCCTTTTACTATTTATAATCCAGTCTTCTCTGAGACAGATCTCATAAGATTCTTGTGTGAAAAAACAAACAACAAAAAGAACTGTTCTCCTTAAGGCCTTCCCTTTTCTGAAGAGAAGGGGAGGAGGAGTAGATGTGGGGAGGAAGGGTGGGGGTAAGGACTGGGAGGAGAGGAGGGAGGAGAAACTGCAGACAGACAGATAGATAGATAAAAATAATGTCCTCCCTTAGGGGCTAAAGAGACGCTTACCAGTTAATAGCATTGACAGCCACTCTACAGAGTACTCAGCACCCACAAGGCAGCTCATGACTGTCTGTAGCTCCAATTCCAGGGAATCTGATGCCCTCTTCTGGCCTCAAAAGGCACTGCATGCATACGGTGCATAGACATAGGCCAGGCAAAAGATTCATACACATAATATAAAATATATGAAATCTTTTAAACCTGGAAAGCATCTAAATGTTTCTCAAGTAAATACACAAACAGAATATTATATAGCAATACAAACAAGCAAATTATTGCTGTACACTAAATGATGACTGAAAAAAGGAAGTTAAAAAAAAAAAAAAAAGGATTCTTAAGGACCAGTAAATGATTCATCAAGTAAAAGAGTTTGCAGCCAAGCCTGATAACGTGAGTTCAAGCCCCAGGACCCACATGGTCAAAGGAGAGAACCAACTCTGGCAAGTTGTTCTCTGACCTCTAATACATAAAACAAATAAGCATTGTATATAAAACAAAAGGTTCTTTTTAAAAATTAGTGTTCATTCGTTCATTTTAGAGACGAGGTGTCACCATGTAGTCTAGGCTGACCAGGACTTGCTATATAGCTCGGGCTACTGATTTGCTGAGCCCTCTCTCCCCACTCTGTTTCCCTACCCCTCTTTCATTATGTAGCCCAGGATAGCCTTCAACTCTGTCCTCCTGTCTGGAATACGTATGTGACATGTGACTCCACATCTGACATCTGACTTACTAATGCCCAATTTTAAAGTTTTAAGAATATATGACATCTGTTTGTAGCCCTGGTTGGCCTCACACTCAGAGATCTGCAGGCCTGTTTCTCTGCATCACAAGTGCTGGAGTTAAAGGTGTGTGCCATCATGCCCACTAAGCCGTTTCTTTTAAAATTTGTGTTATGTGTTTGGGTGTTTGCCTGTATTTCTGTGTACCATGTTCAAGCAGAGCCCACAGAAGCCAGAAGGGGCATGAGATCCCCCTGGAACTGGAGTTACAGAAGGCGGTGGTGAGCTGCCATGTAGGTGTTGGGAATTGAACAACATTTGGAAGAGCAGCGAGTGGTCTTACACATCTCTCTAGCCCCTCCTAAGCCCACACCCCCAAGTTGTCTTAAAACTTTGGACTAAAATACTAAGGTGGGGAGATGTGCTCAGTGTTAAACTCCTGCATGGTGTTGAGGGCAGAATAGAGAAACTGTACAGGGTCAGTATCTCCGAGGAGAGATACTTATAATTCCAAATTTATTAGATTTAACCCTTGGGAGACTTTTAAAAACTATCCACACTTGACCAAGTTCTATCAGTTACTGAGCTTTCAATTTCTCTGAGAAGTGTAACCTGTGTGTGAGCCATGTAAAGATTATAATTTGGAATAATCTAGTAATTACTTTATTATTTTGTTGTTATTACATTGTTATTTTGAGGCTGCCATCTCACTGTGCATACCTGGATGGCCTGGAATTCACTATGTAGACCAGGCTAGCCCCAAAATTGCAGGAGATCCTCCTGCCTGCTTCCCAGTGCTGAGACAAAAGGTACATACTAGCTGGGCGGTGGTGGCACATGCCTTTAATCCCAGAACTCGGGAGGCAGAGGCAGGCGGATTTCTGAGTTCGAGGCCAGCCTGGTCTACAGAGTGAGTTCCAGGACAGCCAGGGCTATACAGAGAAACCCTGTCTCGAAAAACCAAAAACCAAAAAAACAACAACAACAAAAAGGTACGTACTACCGTGCCCAGCCCTGATCACCTTATTAATTCATAGTACTACTTCCTTAAAGCTTTATGATTAAATAGAAACACTAAAGCCCTAAAGAGGCTGTTAGGGGGCTGGTGAGATGGCTCAGCGGGTAAGAGCACCCGACTGCTCTTCCGAAGGTGATAAGTTCAAATCCCAGCATCCACATAGTGGCTCACAACCATCCGTAACGAGATCTGGTGCCCTCTTCTGGAGTGTCTGAAGACAGCTACAGTGTACTTACATATAATAAATAAAATAAATCTTTTAAAAAAAAGAGGCTGTTAGATTAAACCCCTAAGATGTGCTACTAAATTTTTCAACACACACACACACACACACACACACACACACACACACACACACACACACAAATGCAGCCGGGCGGTGGTGGTGCATGCCTTTAATCCCAGCACTCGGGAGGCAGAGGCAGGCGGATTTCTGAGTTCGAGGCCAGCCTGGTCTACAAAGTGAGTACCAGGACAGCCAGGGCTATACAGAGAAACCCTGTCTCGAAAAACCAAAAAAAAAAAAAAAAAAAAAAAAAAAAAAAAAAAAAAAAAAAAAAAAAAAAAAAAAAAAAAATTCCTAGGAAAACATGTACATTCAAGTCAGATAGAGAGGGATTAGCCACAATGTAGCATCTCTAAGACTGAATGAGAGGTATTACTATTCCGTCCTGTCAACCTACTCAGCAATAAAAAAAATACAGGACATAGTACAACCAGCATACAAAGGTATGATGCAGTCTCTGATACATGAACATAACCGAGGTTCAAATTCACCCGGAAATGTATTCAGTGGTGTAGAATAGTCTTTCTAAGCCAGAGCAGTTCTGACTAGTGAAGCCTAAACTGGAATGTTTTAGAAAGATAAAGCAACTTAAGTACGCACCAGCATTTGTTTATACTTTAAGCATATAATTTCAAATATGCCAGTTTGCAGTAACCAAATGTCATTAGTTACAATTTCTTTGGGTACTAATTTTAATGCTAAAGACTTTAAAAATATTTATTCCTTATTAATGGTGTGTGTGTGTGTGTGTGTGTGTGTGTGTGTATGTGTTTGTGTGCTCACGCATGCGCACACATGCACACACACATGCAGATGTCCTTTATGGGCAGAAGAGTTTTGGCTCCCCTTGAACAGGAGGAACAGGAGTTGTGAGACACCCAACATGGGTGCTGGGAACTGAACTTGATTTCCTGGAAGAGCAGCATGCACTCTCAATGGCTGAATCATTCCTCCAGTTCCATCAAAGAATGTTTTTAAACTAGTGTTCTTAAATAAGTACCTCAAAAATAAAAGATGAAAATGTGCTTCGCTGGTTAAATATTTTTAAAATCACGATCGTGCATTTCAGCGCCAAACCAGTCATCATATAATACAAACGAATAGGACATCCGTGTCCTTGTACATGGTCACAACTTCTAAATAAGCAAGAAGCATTTTATTAATATTTGTCTTTTCTCAATAAGTTCTTTACTAATAAAGAACCATTATTTTGCTTATAGTACAGTGAATATTGCTTTCAGTTAGGAGTCATCTGTGTGTGTCAGCTAAGAGAATTCCTTAGAAATCATACCTGCAGGAAGATAGACTCTTTTCTTCTTGAGACAGTCTTGCTAAGCAGCCCAGGATGGTCTCCAACTCCAGAACCTCCTGCTTCAGGCACTAAACACCGAGATTAATTAATTACACTACTTTTAGATGTATTTATGTATTATGAGTGCCATGAGCTAACACCAAATTTCAATCCTCAAAGGCATCAGAGCCTTTACAAACTAACCCATAAATACTGATGTTTTTTGGTTGCGTCCTAGAATACCTTAAAACGTACCAGCAGACAAAAATCATTAGAATTACACAGTAATTTCCTTTGTCATAGGAATAAAGGTTGGACAAAGTCTGGAAACTTTTTATTTTCCAATTTGAATTACAGTAATTTTGCCACAGACCACAGCACTGGTGCATGTATGACTTAAGACATACACTAAGAACAAAAGGACAACCTACTTCCAAAGTACATGTCACCAATGTGGAACACACTTGGGATTGTATAAAAGTACTGAACCGATATCCCCAGAAGAGGCATATGACAACAGTACATGGGGAAGAGAGAGCTTTAATATGAAACAACTGTTCAAGTCACATACATCATGATAAGAAGCAGGACTCTTTTTCTTTTTTAAATAAAAGATAACATTTTAACTAACAAGCAATACCACGCACCAGAACAAGAAAGGTACAGGTACTTGCAGAACTGTTTGATATAACTGCACATATGTGTTATTGGTAAAACTGGACACAGGACAGGTTTCCCACCCATGTTTTTTTTTTTATTGAGTTTTGAATGACACACAGGTAAGTGTCCGATGTGTTGAGGTTCTGGCTTATACACGACCCCCTTCTTCCATCTCTCGTTGACCATCTGATTTGGGAGACCGGAGGGCTCTTCCTGGCCTCTGGGCGCCAGTACCTCCAAATTCCTATGACAGAACCACCAAGAATCGGTAAATGCAGATGTAATCTTATACTGCTCTCCTGAGCAAGAGGAGAGAGAGCGAGAGAAAGTTACTGAAATCGGGGGAATGAGTACGGAACCTCAGAGCACAGGAAAGCTTCGAAAAGTCCAGACAGTCTGAAGGAAGTGGTCCAAAGACAGGACAGCTGGTCTGCAAAAAGTACTGCTTCCTGTGGGGCCTGGGCTGCAGCCATGTTGTCGGAAATGTTAGTGTTAAAGATTCTGAAGAGTCTTTGAAAAGGGTAACATAATGTCACGACTATCTTCATTTGTATCCGGCAGAAAATGCTCTTCTCTTAAAACTTAGACACCCAACACCACAGGACGCACGAAGTCATTGCTTTTCTTTCTCCCTGCCCCACTTTTTGAGATAGTCTTAGGTACCCCAGGCTAGTCTTAGGTACCCCAGGCTAGTCTCACACTTGCTCCACAGCTGAGGATGACCCTGAGTTTCTGATTCTCTTGCCTCCATCTGCCAAGTGCTGAGATTACAGGTGGGTACCAACCACCTCGGCCCATTTTTTTGTGGTCCTGGGGATGGAATCCGCATTTCATGCATGCCAGGCAAGCGCTCTACTATCTGAGCCACATCCACAGCTTACAAAGCAACTTCTGATCAGAGGAAAGATGGCTAGTTTGAGCATCCTGGAGGAGAGAAGACAAACTTCCTTCTATAGCAGAAGCTAAGAGGGCAAGTAGGAACCGCCCATGTCAGTCAACTTCATCAGCACATCAGGAGCACAGAAGGCCGAGGCTTTCTCTCTTACACTAATGTGTCATTTAGGAGAGTTTTAAGCCTTCACGGGCTTCCCTAAGAATCTAACCATCTCATACTGACTTCCCAGACTATTATTTACAAATGAGCTCTGTGGGTCTGGCTGGTTTTCAACTTTTTAAATTAGGAAAGCATAAAACAGCACAACTGTACATGCACACAAAACCTCTCTATATTACAGAAACGAAGCTCTACACACTTAGAACCACCCCCCCTTTAAAAATCTGCTCGTGTATCTGCTTAGTGTCCTATCAGCCTGGGTATGGGAGAAATGCTGACATGCTAATTTGTTCAAGACAAATAAGGTTGAAAGACTATTAGATGAAGTTGTTTGATATTTTTATGATGGCAAATCATCAGATTGCATGGTGACCAATATCACTAAGTTTTTTCTATCACTAGGCAGAACTGGATGTCTGAAAAAACAGACAAACCAAAATCAAACCAACCCCCCCCCCCAAAAAAAACAAACATCAACAAAAAGCAAAACTCAAAACCTGGCTGTCATGTTCTACGTACTTACACAGAATAAAATCACCAGTGCAGGAAAGCCTGGATTCCTGTAAGTAACCTTCTAATTTGGGTAGCAAGAACCACAAGAGCAGCACTGCTCCAGCCAGAAGACACTGATCACGAATCTAACTCTAAGCACTCTATTTGAAGATAGATATATTTTCTTCGATTAGCTAGGTTGATTCAGTATGTGTGTATCCTATAATATCTGAAGCACACAGTTCAGAAACCCTCTACTGAACAAGCAAGGAAACTTCTCAGAAAACAACTAATGTGTGTGTGTGCATGCTCCGTGTTTCAAATTTTGCACACATGGATGGAGAGATGGCTCAGGGGTTACGAGCACTGGCTTCTCTTCTTGAGGACACAGGTTCAAATCTCAGCTCCCACATGGTAGCTCAGAATTCACACACACATGCAGTACCCTCAAAAGAGGGTATCAGATCCCCCATGCCTGGAGTTACACATGCTTGTGAGTTGCCATGGGAACAGAAGCTGGATTTTCTAGAGCAGGAAGTGCTCTTCACAGCTGGTCATATCCCAGCCCAGGAACTGATGCTTTACAACTACATCAGGAACTTGGTTTTGTTGAGCGAACCCAGGTACAAACAGTGAGCTAGGTTTGTTGTGTAGGAGAGGAGACGTTTCAGTGAAGAAAGAGGATCAGACCAGAAAAGACACAATAGTGCCGATATGTCTTCACCTGATACATCCTTGAAGTTGGGAGTTTGTTGTTTTTTTTTTATCACATGTCCTAAGAAAGTTCTGTCAAGCTGTGTAACAGATATCTTTGTGTAAAATGAGACAAATTTTCTGGCTATACTCATAATTCATCCTTTACATGGCCAAATGTATCTCTATATGTCTTAGAATTTTGACAGTATTTTGTACAGACAAATGTGTTAACTAGTAAGAAAATTAATTCAAGGGCTGGTGAGATGGCTCAGCAGGTTAGAGCACCCGACTGCTCTTCCGAAGGTGATGAGTTCAAATCCCAGCAACCACATGGTGGCTTACAACCACCCGGAACAAGATCTGACGCCCTCCTCTGGTGCGTCTGAAGTCAGCTACAGCGTACTTATGAAGAATAATAAGAAATGAATCCTTGGACAGGAGAGACCAACCGGAGCAAGCCAGGCTGTCCGGAGCGAGCGGAGCCGAACGAGGACGGCCGGAGCAAGCGGGGACGCCGGAGCTAGCAGGGCCGGAGCGAGTGGGGCCGAATGGGGACGGCCGGAACGAGCGGGGCCAAACCGGAGCAAGCGGAGCTGATCGGAGCGCGCAGGGCTGGCTGGAACAAGCGGGGGCCGTACGGGGGCGGCCGGGAGCAAGTGGGGCTGGCCGGAGCGAGCGGGGTCGAGCAGAGCGAGCGGGGTTGACCGGAACAAGGGGGAAAAAAAAAGAAAATTAATTCAAATGTGTGAAGATATTTATCAGCTGTGATTGCTGAAACTTAGCCATGACTCATGGCTGAAACAAATGTAAGGGATTTCTTTTTTTCTCTTTTCTTCCTTCCTTTCTTTTCTTTTTGTCTCTCTTTCTGCCTGTCTTTCTTTCTTTCTTTCTTTCTTTTATTCTTTTTTTTTGTAAAGTTAGGGTCTCAATATGTATCCTGAAATTCCTAGAGATTCTCCTATCTCTGCCTGCAGTGGTTTTTCTTTTCTGTTTTTGTTTTTGTTTTTTGAGACAGGGTTTCTCTGTGGAGCCTGGCTGTGCTGGAACTCACTCTGTAGACCAGACTGGCCTCGAACTCAGAGATCCACCTGCCTCTGCCTTCTGGGTGCTGGGATTAAAGGTGTGCATCCGCTGTTTTTCTTGTATTTACAGATTCTTACTATGATGT
Source organism: Mus minutoides (assembly GCA_902729485.2). Taxonomy (NCBI): domain Eukaryota; kingdom Metazoa; phylum Chordata; class Mammalia; order Rodentia; family Muridae; genus Mus; species Mus minutoides. Next base: position 780,878 of record LR750037.1, read on the forward strand.
TTGGTAAGTGTAAATTCAACTTGAAATTCAACTGTATTGTTTTTAAAAGCAGTGCCTTAGAAATAAAGTGAAATAAATCACATGTCCCTAGAGGTTACTTCTTCACAAAGAGAGCTAACCACTAAAGCCATAAGCAATAAAAGGCTTATCGAACTGCATAACCCATTTTAACAATAAGCAAATCAATACTCCCACAGTAAAGTGTTAACTCCTGAGAGCACCAGCCATCTTGTTCCATTCAGTCAGAGTCACAACCTAATGCTAGGAGTGAGCACACAGAAAGAAGTACATAACTCGCACCCCCACCCCCCCACCCCCGCCTCCCCAGTGGGGCCTCAATGGCTAGAGGTGGCTTCGAGGCTAAGCGCTGCTAAGCGTGTGGACTGCTCCTGCTGAGGACCAGAGCCTGCTTCCCAATACCTCCACAGGCTGCTTACAGCTGCCTGTTAAGTCCAGCAGGGGATCTGCTGCCCTCTCCTGGCCTCTGTGGCCACCCACATGCACATACACAGAATTAAAAACAAAAACACCCGCCTGAGATTATGGGGTCACACTGAACTCCATCCAGCACATGGCAGGTAGCTCCCCCCCCCCCCTCGCGGGCCTTCCAGCAACTGCTCAAGTTTGGACCCGAAGAGACGTTAGTTACAAAGCTCATTGTCATTTCATTTCCTAAAACTGTGACAATATATATTATATGATTACCCAGTTCTAGCCAGTCAAGGGTAGAGGGTGAAAACCTTGCATTACCTTGTATTGTACGAAACTATTATGTCAAAATTAAAGCACTGAATTTTCCCCCACTCCAAAGCACTCTATTTAAAAAAAAAAGTTTAAGTCAATAATGATCTACATCAGAAACACTGTTTTCTACCAACAGGGTATCAGAGGTCTAATATTCACACAATTCATCATTTTGTCAACTGTGTAAATTATTCAAGCCCTATAGTTACTACTTCTTAATTGGAACATGCTGTTTCCTAGAAAACAGGCCCAAATGGTAAAAAGCTAGCCTTCCATTAAATAACGGTCTAGGGATGAGGGTGGGTGACAGAGCTCATGGTTCATCAGTTAACTGCGCATTGGGACCCATGACACACACGAAGTACGGGCCTTCTGTGTCAACGTATGGTTTCTGTTCATTAACAAAAAGGTTTTTTAAGTCAAAAATATCGTTTTTATTTATTGTTAAGCGTATGGGTGTTTTGTCTGCATGTGTGCCTGTGTCCCTCACAAAGAGGTCAGAAGATGGTACGGGGTCTTCTGGAACTGGAGTTATGGATGGTTGTGAGCTTCCACATGGGTTCTGGAAATTAAACTCTGGTCCTTCAGAAAAATCAGCTAGCTCCCTTAACTGCTGGGCCATCTCTCCAGCCCTTAAGTCAAAAATCTTCACATACTTTTAAGTTTCTTGATAATATGTGGCTGCTGTCACAGATCTCCTTCCTGTCAAGCTTCCGGTAGTAATTATCCTCTTTAAGAGCAGCAGGGTGTTCAGAGCTTTTACATTTTAATCCCTTTATTATGTTTTAAGATGTTTTTATTTTATGTGTATCTGTGCATGCACAAACATATGTATGTGCACTTTGTGTGTGCAGTACCTATAAAGGCCAGAAGAGGGCAGTAGATTCCCTGGAACTGGAGATACAGGTGGTTGTAAGTTGACCACTGTAATTTCAGGGAACTGAATCCAGATCCTTTGCAAGAGCAGAAGGGGCTCTTGCATACAGTGCCAGGCTAACAGCCCCACATTCAGAACTTTTTATGATTGCACCGATAATGAATGCCAAAGCATTATTAGAGATGGTCATCAATACCCCACCGTTGTCTAAATTGCTACCTACTGTCATATACACCATTAGTTTATTAAAGTCACAGGTTATGATCCTCTCCTAAATTATCTGTGTGTCATTTTTGAGGATCTTAGAGCATCCCTCTGGAGGTAAGGTCCTCTCGGGTGCCTTCTCACACTGTCCCCAGTTACACCAGAAACCACTAAGCCCCAAGGAAGCTTTGGCCTTGGCGCTTCACCAGCCTTTACTTAAAATGGATTTTGAACTTCCCTGAGATTCATCTTACAGACTCAGATCTCCAGAACATTCCTCCAACCACCAGTGCCTCAGAGTAGCAGAGCCCTGTCAGACCACACGGCCACTTCTGTCCCTCTCTTTGCAGGCTGTCCCAGTTTAGAAGCGTGTGGAAGAAAGTGTTCACCATTCTGAAGACACTGCATTATTATGTGGAGAACATGAACAGAAACAAGAGTAATTTTAAAACTGAGAACATGATGCCAGCATAGTTCTAAACGACACATGTGGAAACATGCCACTTTACTAAAGTCAGCGAGCTGATTTAGCAATTTCATGTGGCACAACCCACCAGTTAATTAGCAACTGCTGCTTGGAATAGACTATATGCTATGACCAGTGTCTGTCTTGTACCTACATAGATATCCTGGAAAGACTGATTTGACACAATGGAATTCACATATTTCAAAGACCCTAGCAGAGGAAGAATCAGGTGTCAAATTCTAACAAGTAAAAGAAAAAAAACCCATTTAAAATCTATTAAAGATACATATCCCCGTATATTATCCCCACACAGACTGAATTCAGAGAACATGTTAAATTGGTCTACTCTTGAACCAAATGTGTATGTTCACACAGTCAAAATCTAGAGCTGAAACATACACTTTTCAATGACTCTAACTTTTAAAAGTTACAACCTGCCTATTTTGTCATATATTATTTTGAAGCTTCAAGAGGCTTTTATGTTTATGATAAATAACAATGAACATTTATTTATAAATGTCTCTACAGCAACCCCCACATTAATCTCATTTTAAGACAACAAAGACAATCAGATGAAGCATTGTTAGTAAGAACTAAAATGTAATATTTTTGTGTGTGTCTTTAAAAAAATAATGTCAAACATTAAAATCCTATGTCACCAAATCTCTGTTCTACACAGAACAATGAACCCACGTTAGCTGACAGACGTACTTAGGCATCGCCGCCCACAGCGGGTGGACCAAAGGCCTCTCTAGTGCGCATGAGCTGGACATCCTTGTCAGCCATACATGTGTCACAGCCCCACACTGCGGATGCTTCAGCTGTCAGGAGCCCGTAGGCTGTTTCGGTCATTCCAGTGCAGATTCGATGAAACCACTTCTGACAAGAGGCTTCACACAGAATGGCGTCCTGATCATCATTCACTTCGTTTGTACAAATCCCACACGGGTACACAGGGTCAGAGGAGGAATGGCCATGCCGGCTGGGGAGCAGGGAGAACTTGCGGCTTTTGTCGGTGGTGCACAGGTCAGCTGCACCCCTGGGCGGCCTGGGCTTGTTCTGGGTCCCATTGGCATGGTTGTTGGTGGCCTCTGCGCTGCCCGAACGGCTGTTCTCTTGGACAACGTTGTTTCTGTTGACATTTTTTAACTCGACATTACTCTGATTGACTGGATCCTCCATATTTAGGTGAGGTGGGTGAGTGGAGGAATTCTGATTCGTGGTTTTGGTTGCCCCTTGAGTGAAGTCTTGTTTGGGAAGAGGAGCTTTTGCTTGGCCAAACGCGTTTGGGGGTGGAATAAACGAATGATTCGATTCTAAAGGCGAGGTAAAATTTGAATTATTCCCAGGGGCAAAGTTAGATGCCAGGTCAGGGTTAGATACTTGGCCAACATTCTGCGGGGGAATCTGACTGAAGTTTTCAGCAGCGCCTTGTCTAAAATGTTGACCAGGCATGTTAATGTCCTGAGTCAGTACGTTATTGTAAGGTGGGTTTCCAAAATTCGAATTATCATGCGGCCCAAAGTTAAAAGCATGAGGCCGGTTAAAGCCCATGCCCAAAGGATTCTGAGGAAATGGGTGTGGCTGATTCCTGAGTGAATAAGGACCACAGTAGGGAGAAGACATTCTTGGAGGGACGTGGGGTGGCATTCTGAACGTGCCGTAGCCTCCAAAGCCAGGGTACCCAGGGCCAAGGTATGGATTAGATGAAGGCAGTGGTTTATAGGAGATAGTGTTGTAGCTGTCATCGAACGGATTGGCAGCCACTAGATGGTCGGAGTTTGGATTTGGTGGTGGTGCATACTCTGACAACGGAGGAAAGGAAGGTCCCTGCAAGGATAATAGAAAGAGAAAACAAAGAGTCCTGATACAAGTTTAGTTTCTTCAATTGCCCTTCCCGATGTTTATATTTAATTATATTTGATAAAAACATTTGGAGCTGTAGAGATGGCTCAGTGGTCAAAAGTACGCCCTGCTCACCCAAAGGACCCAAGTTTGGCGCCCAGCGCATGGACCCTAAACACCTACAAGTGCAGCTCCAGGGCATCTGACCCCTTCCTCAGGCCTCCCCCAGCACTGTCGATCCGGTGCACACACCCGCAGTACAAAACACGGTTTTCTCACTTAGGAATGGAGATGAGGCACGCTTCTCTAGCTCAAACTCGTCGCTCTTTCAAACTTCATTTAGCACTCTCAAGAAGCCCATCACTGGCGGCCAGAGCGGGGGGGGGGCGACCGGAGCGAGGGGGGCCTATCTGAGCGAGCGGGCCGGCCGGAGCTAGCGGGGGCCGGCTGGAGCGAGGGGGGGGGGGCGCAAACGGAGCGGCCGGAGCGAGCGGGGCCACTAAGACCAGAGCGAGCAGGGTTGACCAGAACAAGAAAAAAAAATGAAGCCCATCACTGGGCAGGAGAGATGCCCCGCGGTGGTGAGCACTGGCTGCTCCTCAGGACCTGGGTTCCAGTCCCAGCACCCGTGTGGTGGCTCACAACTGTCTGTAGCTCCAGATCCTGGAGATCCGGTGCTTTCTTTTGTTCTCCATGGGTACCAGGCATGCATCGGTATACAGAAATGTATGCGGACCATCACTCACACACATACAATAAAAACAAATCAATCATTTCAGAGGCCTGCCGCAGCTTTCACGCATGTGCTCGTCTGCAGCTCCATCCTCTCTCTTCAAACACTGAAGTGCCCCAATCAAAACTTTTTTATACTCCAAATAGTCATAAAGCTACACAGTGATAAACAAATTCCAAGTATGTTTTTTTTAATGTCAAGAGAGTCACAATTAAAGTATTCTCAAAGCCCTAATCTCTACACATCTAATGGTTACACTTCAGATTTAACTGACAGTGACCAAAGTGGAAACAAAATATAATTTAGATTCCTATCAAAGTAACTCATATTCATTATCAGCACAAGAGTGCTTCAGTTGGTGAAGCATGCCTTTAATCCCAGCACTCGGGAGGCAGAGGCAGGTGGATTTCTGAGTTCGAGGCCAGCCTGGTCTACAAAGTGAGTTCCAGGACAGCCAGGGCTATACAGAGAAAACCTGTCTTAAAAAACCAAAAAAAAAAAAAAAAAAAAGTGCTTCAGTTTACAGCAAATAAAACCATAAAGCAGGCTGGAGAGATGATCTGTAGAAACAGCACTTGCTGCTCTGCCGGAGGCTGGGGTTTAGTTCCCAATACCTACAGGAGCTCACAACCACCTGTAACCAGTTCTGGGTCATTCCACGCCCTCTTCTGGCCTCCAAGGGCACTGCATGCACATGATATACAGCCGTACATGCAGGCACTCACACACATATAAACAAATACATGAATAAACAAACAAAAAACCATAAACGGCTGTGTGTGTATTTATTATAATCACAAGTTACAACAAAGACTTCCACTATAATTACATCGTGATATCCACACAATACTGATTGCCATAATAACAGAACAATTACTTCAAGTTAAAATATTTGAAAATCTTTAAATAGAATGATAGGTTAGACTAGCAAACAGCACACTGAGTGCAGAACCCTCTGTTAGGCTCTGAAGCAGACAGGAAGCCAAATGTAAACATGCACATATCCTCTTGATCATCCCAAGTGAAACTGTTACTAAGGAAACCATCAGGTCTCCAGAGGCTGCTCAGTGGATAAGAGCACTTATGCTCTTCCAGAGGACCTGAGTTCAATTCCCAGCACACACATCTCAGGTGGCTCACAACTGCCTGTAACTTCAGGCCTCCTGGGGTACCTGCACACACATGCACATAAACACTTGTTTTAAAACAAACAAACAACAACAAAACAGTAGATCTTAAAAATAACAATAACTTTTTAAAAATGTCAACTTACCTGTGTGTTGGCCTTGCGTTTTTTCTTATCTGGGCTTCCTAGTTGTATATTGGACCCTCCTAACCCATCCAGTCCACTGTCACCACCTACAAAAAAGTAAATCCGATAATATTCCCACTTGGAGGTGAAACTGCTTCTCGGATCTCATTGTGATACGATTAAGGCAGGAGATATAAGGACAGGGACAACTGCAGGGACAGGAAGCTGGGAGGAGCCCCTCCCCTAGGAATCTAGCATAGCAGTTGCTGAAGGCCTGCTTCCTCCCCAGCAGTAAACCTGCAACTCTAGGGAACTCAGCCCCTCATCAGAGCACAATTTCACCCGGGGCATCTCTGGAGCATCTTATAACTTCCCTTAACACAAGACAAAGACAAAGGGATGAACAAAAAAGGGTTTTAGTCAGACTTTTGAGACATAACTTGAGAGCCACCAAAATGGTTTACGTAACTAAGGCAGAGGTAATGAATACACTCTTTCTTGAGCCCACACCTTCCCTTGGACGTGTCATTAGTTTTTTTCTGAACGCCCCGTTTTCCCTAACTTTCACAATTCAAGTCTATATTAAGATATCTTTAATAGGGGGCTGGAGAGATGGCTCAGAGATTAAGAGTACTGATTGCTCTGCCAAAGGTGCTGAGTTCAATTTCCAGCAACCACATGGTGGCTCACAACCATATATCATGAGATCAGGCATACAGGCAGGCAGAACACTGAAAAATATATCTTTAATAAAGTCTCAACTCTACTTCATGATGACTAATCCTGAAATTCGTTTTCAGCATAGAAGCCACCAGCCCCAATTTGGCCTCAGTCAAGGTCCCTAAAAGATTAAAGGAATGGTCACCGAGGCCACTAAAAAGATCTACTTTATCATTTTTGTTTATCCTTATGACTATTGTAAGTGTATATAAGATATATTTGTGTGTGTGTGTGTGTGTGTGTGTGTGTGTGTGTGTGTGTGAGGTGGGGGCGTAAAGGTCACATGACTACCAGAGAGAACTGGTTTTCTCTTCCCACTGAGGAATCAGGGGACCAAACTCAGCTTGGTAGGTTTCAGCAAGCACCTTCCCCCACTGAGCCGACGTCTCTGTTATATTTAACCTGTTGTATTACTTTCTGGCTGTGAGTATAAAAGTGCTTGCTTTAGCCGGGCGTGTTGGCGCACGCCTTTAATCCCAGCACTCGGGAGGCAGAGGCAGGCAGATTTCTGAGTTCGAGGCCAGCCTGGTCTACAAAGTGAGTTCCAGGACAGCCAGGGCTACACAGAGAAACCCTGTCTCGAAAACAAAAAAGAAAACAAAAAAAAAAAGTGCTTGCTATAACTTGAGAGATGTGAGGCCAAGTGTTCAGCCCAGTCCCAGAATTTCACTCAGTGCGGCTTGGCCCAAGCGCCAGATCACAAGGCGAGGGTGGAGGAATAATAAAATAATAAAAAATTTGTAGCCAGGACATGCCCATAATCCCAGAATTTGAAGCCTGAGGCAGGTTTCCGGCCAGCCTGGGCTACAGAGTGAGACCCTGTCTCAAACTAAACCAAGCAACAGAGTAGAACTTTCTTTTTGTATGTATGTTTGTTTTGTTTTGTTTTTTCCAAAAAGGTTTTCTCTGTGTAACCCTGGCTGTCCTAGAACTCACTCTGTAGACCAGGATGGCCTTGAACTCAAAGTTCGTTTTTTGACCCTTCCTCTCTCCCTCCACAGACACAGATCTTATTAAAGCCTCACTATTACTATAACCAGCATGACTTCATTACAGTTCAGTAGCCAAAACTGGCATGCTCAATTTTCAATAGCAGCAACTCTGCCACTCAACAAGTTTTCCCCCTTTATTCTAAAACAAATTTTATTATATCAAAACTTGTTCTCTCCTCTATTTCTTCCTATCTATACCTGTCCAACGTAGCTCTTACATATGGGTGTTTAATGTCCAGGAGACCCCTACTGGTAACCAACAGCCCATCTTAATAGGATCAGGAACTTTCTCTGTTTTCGGTTGTCAAAAGCTACTCCACCTCCCCATACCTTCCTTACCCATCTCTCCTTCTCTAGAGGTTAATCCCCCCATGCCTGTTTTCTCTATAACCAAAAGGAAAATTACTGTAAAAAGTGGCCAAAAACTTAACAAGGTTACTCATAATGGTCTTGCACATACCATGGAACAAATGTGGGCCATCCTAATTGCAGGTCAGCTACTGAATAACTCTGCCTGGCTACTTTGGAAAGTGCTGGATGCATGTACCTCCTGAGTCAAACTCACAAGCACCCTCACCCACTGGACTCTCATACTCACTACCGTACCTCGCGCTCAGTAAGGGCTCTCAGCCAAATCCCCACTCCTTATTTATCTGGGGTATCACAGACTGATTCAACCCCTCAGAGACACACTTTATGGGCACACTGCATTCCTCAGACTGTGATAATACCTTGACCCTGAGCACTAGCACCCAGCCCTCAGGTGGAAACATTCGCAACCCCTCAGTCCTCTGCGGCACTCAGAGTTTTCTGCTGCCTATCCTCTTTGTGGTCTGGGATTTGTGTCCTGGTGTTCCTTTTCCCAAAATTGGGGGTGGAACCTGGAGAAGAGCCCTTGCCCAATCCCATCCCAGAGTTTACACTGGCATGACATGAATGACAAATGAATGGCTCAGGTCTTACCCTTCTTCACAACCTGGGTTTAACCTCTGGAACTGCAGGACTAACTACACCCCTAACTGCCTCCTTATCAGCTTTTCTCTCAGTTCCTCCAGGATCTCCAGCAGGTGGCTCAGATGATCCTCACCCTCCAGGGTCAAACAGGCTCACTGGCGGCTGCAGGGCTACAAATTGGCCAGGATTAGATTTACTAACAGTGGAGAAGTGTGGTCTTTGCCTCTTTCTCAGGGAAGAATGTTGATTTTTATGTCAATCAGTCGGGTATAGGAAAAAATAAGAACTGACAACTCCAGACAGATCTCCAAAAAACCATAAGGAATGGCTCGATGCATCTGGACAGTGCATCCCTGGCAAGCCAGGATGGAATTGGACACTGCCTTTCCCTTCTTTTCCTAACTCTATTAATTGTACCCTGTCTCATAATCTGCTTGTCTAGATTTCTTTACCAACAGATCTGAAAGATTTCTAACCAGATTTTTAACCAGTTGCTATTACAGGATTATCAGCCCCTAAATATAGGACCAGAGGCCTATTCAGATAACACCCTGACACTGAAGGTCAAGTTTGCCCCAAGGACCTAGGTGCCCCCAATCAGTGTGACATAGTGTAACGATAACATGACCCCCTATCCTGAGCCCTGATTGTTGAGGTTTGGTCTGTTGCTGTATACTGTAATGCTAAATTCTAGACCCAAAGGTCTAGGCCTATGAGTGAATTCTCATGCTTACAAGCTTTTGTTATGTAAACCTTGTTCCTTGATTTAAAACTACTGATTAAGTAAAATTGGCTACTTTATTGGAGGGATTAGAGGTAGGTGCGTTAGAGTGACCTGGTTGGAGGAGAGAGGAGTGAAGGAGGGAGAGCCAGAAAGGAAGAAACAATGGTGAGGGGAGAGGAGCCAGGAGCACGTGGCCAGGAGAAACAGCAAATATCTGGGGTACACGGGGAGGTAGCCAGGTCATCAGCTAGAAAAGTAGATTAGGGGTGACCTCCAAGTAATTGTCAAAGCCAAATAAAATAACCATAGTCTGAGTCTCACTTATTTGTAACCTAGTTGCAGATAAGCTTAAATTGATTATACATTTTGGTGCCCAAAGTGGTTGTACATTTTGGTGCCCAACTTGGGGCAGGAACCTATGACCCTGAGATTAATAGTCACATGCTCTACCGATTAAGCTAGCTGGGGTGGGGCTAACACAGCACAAAATACAAACTAAAAAGTCCCAAGAATCTCACTGATAAGGTATTGAGTTTAAAGAACAATAAAAGAGCCTGGCGTGGTGGCGCATGCCTTTAATCCCAGCATTTGGGAGGCAGAGGCAGGTGGATTTCTGAGTTCGAGGCCAGCCTGGTCTACAAAGTGAATTCCAGGACAGCCAGAGCTATACAGATAAACCCTGTCTCAAAAACCAAAACCAAAAAAAAAAAAAAAAAAAAAAAAAGAACAATAAAAGAGAAGGGAAGCTAAATATTAAAAACCATAAAGAGGAAATTTTAATTTAAATGTAAGAAATAAAGTCTTCAGGGAGAAGTTTTGTAATTATAAAAGAAAAATGCCTTCTATATTTGGGATGGAGAAAAACACAATAACACAATGCTTCCTTAGCCAGGAGTGGTAGTGCACGCCTTTAATCCCACCACTCGGGAGGCAGAGGCAGGTAGATTTCTGAGTTCGAGGCCAGCCTGGTCTACAAAGTGAGCTCCAAGACAGCCAGGGCTATACAGAGAAACCCTGTCTCGGAAAACAAAACAAAACAAAAACAAAAACACAATGCTTCCGGCTTCCGGGTTTGATATGGTCTTGTTTTACTTATCAGCATACAAATGGCATGTTTTTTCTTTTCTTTTCTTTTTTTTTTTTTTTTTTTTTGGTTTTTCGAGACAGGGTTTCTCTGTATATCCCTGGCTGTCCTGGAACTCACTTTGTAGACCAGGCTGGCCTTGAACTCAGAAATCCACCTGCCTCTGCCTCCCGAGTGCTGGGATTAAAGGCATGAGCCACCATGCCCGGCTCTTTTCTTTTTTTTAAAGATTTATTTATTATATGTAAGTGCAATGTAGCTGTTTTCAGATGCACCAGAAGAGGGAGTCAGATCTCATTTCGGATGGTTGTGAGCTACCATGTGGTTGCTGGGATTTGAACTCAGGACCTTCGGAAGAGCAGTCAGTGATCTTACCTGCTGAGCCATTTCACCAGCCCAGCTATGTTTTTTCAATGATTACAGTTTTGTATATCATCTTTGGGAGAAATCAGAACAAGACAGACTTGGAGAAAGAAGAGACTGAGAAATTAGATACTAGAGACCATAAAACAGAAGTTAAAGGAATATTTAAATCAAAATCTTTACATCTCAAAAGAACTCAATCTGGAACTTACAATAACATCAAAAAGCATAGTTGCAGCCGGGCGTGGTGGCGCATGCCTTTAATCCCAGCACTCGGGAGGCAGAGGCAGGCGGATTTCTGAGTTTGAGCCCAGCCTGGTCTACAAAGCTAGTTCCAGGACAGCCAGGGCTAAACAGAGAAACCCTGTCTCAAAAAACCAAAAAAAAAAAAAGCATAGTTGCAGACAGAAAGGTTCCACAGAAGCTTAAGAAATTAGAATGGTGGCCCATAGAGATGCAATATATTGAATTAAAAATCCAGATTCTGCTTATGCAGAACTTAAAGAAATGCCAAATAACTGATGGTGTGTTTCATTTTATAGTTTGGAGTATTGAGATACGTACACATGTTGATACGTCATATAGTTGATACATGTTTAGCGTTCCAATGGACGTCTGCCTGGAGTTCTGAGGGGGATGGTCCTGAGAGTGCACATTTATTAGACATGATGGCTATCTTGGATGAGCCTTTCCAGGTTAACACTGATGATGCTCACACATACGTGTCCATTAAAATACAACAATCTTATGAACATCACGGCATGAAGCCTATTCCAGTTAGAGCTCAAAGTCTTTCTAATGGTCAAGCCATTATAAGAAGACCTAACAGGACTTTGAAAGACATGCTCAGCAGGGCGATGGTGGTGCACGCCTTTAATCCCAGCACTTGGGAGGCAGAGGCAGGTGGATTTCTGAGTTCGAGGCCAGCCTGGTCTACAGAGTGAGTACCAGGACAGCCAGGGCTATACAGAGAAACCCTGTCTCGAAAAACCAAAAAAAAAAAAAAAAAAAAAAATAATTTCTAGGGGTTGGGGGTTTAGCTCAGTGGTAGAGTCCTTGCCTAGCAAGCACAAGGCCCTGGGTTCGGTCCTCAGCTCTGGAAAAAGAAAAAAAAAAAGAAAGAAAGACATGCTCATAGAACAGAAGAAGGATATAGTATCTCCAAAAGATGGTTTAAAACGTGCTTTGTTGACTTTAGGCTTTTTAAAAGTCAATGAGACAAATAGCACCACTGCTAAGATACACTGGATTTCAGAAAGAACTGCTGAAGTAGATCAGCCTATACAAGGCCTAATGCCAAAATGAGAGAAAGGAAATATGTTATGTTGGGATGAGATTTTACATTTGTTCTGACAGAAAAAGAGAAGCTGTATCTTCCATCCAAATTATTGAAAATAAGACTTGACTGGAGAAGACACCCTGATGATCAAACAAACAAAGACAGGGAGATTGGTGAGATGAACAAGACAGGCAATGCATGTATTGATCCTGCTATGTGAGAACAGCTCTGAGACTGTCTGAGACATAAAAAAAAGTCTTTGCATAGCCAATAGACCTTATTGACTACAAAATCCTCAGGACTTTTCATACCATTCTTTTAAATGCTATAAGTAAAAACTGATATTACAATCTGATATAATCCAAACTAACTTTTAAAGAAAGATGTCTTCCACCTGCTCAAAGAGCAGAAAATCATCCTTAATGCTGCAAACTCCATATAAATGTCTTTATAGAACTATGTATTGCATGTAAGGTTTTTTATATTGCAGAACGGAAGACTAAGAGGGCAGCTGTGACAGGATCCATTCACCCTTAGGGATGCTGAGATGCTGAAATCTGCTGCTCCATCCCCCTGCTTGATTCTACCTCAGCTGCCAAATGTCAAAGCCAAATAAAATAACCATAGTCTGAGTTTCAGTAAGCTAGTCAGGGATAAGCTTAAACTGGTTGTACTACACCTGATAGTTTATTACTATAAACAAAAAAAAGGGGGGGGGGATGTAAGGTAAAATGTCAGAGCTCACTTCTGGGTTTGAAAACCCACCAATCTCTGAGCTCAAAAGTTCACCATTCCTTGGGCTTGTTACAAGATCAGGACTTGAAATCCTACCAATCACTACCCTGGAAATCTCCTGGAACCGTCTAGAAAGAAAACCTGCCTCCGGGTCAGTTCTTTGCTGCTTCTCACCTGAGCAGAGGCAGCCACCCTCTCGTGTCTTTCCCAATAAACCTCTTATGTGAGGAAGTTTGTTGCACAATGAGATTTGGCTCTCAACTGCCAGGATACCTTTCCCGTCAGAGCAGCAACACGTACTTCCATTGGGAGAGCCCTTCCCCTCAGAGCTGCAAGGCTTACAACAACACACCACAGTAAATAGCCCCTGTCCTCCCCGTTAATAATGTTTTAAAAACCTTGGAGGGCTTGAGTTGGAGTTCTGCCTTACACCCAGGTTTGATCCTCAGAACTTCAACCCCCTCCTCCAAGGCAAGGCCAGAGTGATACCCCATGTAGCATCATTTTCTCAGAAGTCGGGGTTATATCCCACATGCTTCCCTCCTGGAGTTCAAGTATTTTAGTAGCTCCAGCTTTGCTTGGTTTGTCTGAAAGCTTCAGCGATGGTGGTTGTTTCCAACAGCTGCCACCACCATCAAAGTCCTACTTCCATGCTGTGGTCACTCTCATTCGCCATCTGGTAATGACTGTTAAAACCTGGTGTGCTTTCCGTCTCCAAATCAGACACTGACTGAAAAGCATCTCAAGTCCCACCAGCCAGACACACCCGTGAAGCTAACTCACTTCAGACACCCAGCTTACTGTCATTTATTACCCGGCTCTATCTCCCTTCTGTGTATACAGATGAACACATAGTAATACTTACATAAAATCATATTCTTTTTTTTTTTTCGAGACAGGGTTTCTCTGTGTAGCCCTGGCTGTCCTGGAACTCACTCTGTAGACCAGGCTGGCCTCAAACTCAGAAATTCGCCTGCCTCTGCCTCCCAAGTGCTGGGATTAAAGGTGGGTGCCACCACTGTCTGGCTAACTATTATTTTTGATGATACATTACTATAACTGTAATGTTGCTACTGTTGTGAGTTGAAATGTAAATACCTGTATTTTCTAATGGTCTTAGACAACTCCTCCAACCTGTGAGAACCACTGCTCCAGGGATAAAGAAAAAACACTTTGAAAAAAACATTACCTTAGGGCTGGAGAATTAGTTCGTGGTTAAGAGCACTGGCTGCTCTTCCAGAGGACCTGAGTTCAATTCCCAGCACACACACACAGCAGCTCACAGCTGTCTACAACTCCAATTCCAGAGATTTTGACACCATCACATATACATACATGCAGGCAAAACACCAATATACAGGAAATAAAAATAAATTAAAAAGTATACCTTCAAAAAAACATGAACACTATTTTAAAAAAATCATTAAGTTGGAAAGGTTATATTTTGTCCTTACATTTTATTTCTTTATTTAAATGGTGCTGGGATTGAATTCAGGAAAATAAGGAAATACTCTATTCCTGGGCTAGTTCCCAGGACTTTGTTCATTTTTAGATTCATTCACTCTGTTTTGGATGTTGAAAATATTATTTTTATATCTCCTCCTACTTTTGCTTGTCTTTTTAAAAATCTCATTACATTTATTAATTTATTAGCTGGGTGTGGTGACACATACACTTTTGGTTTGGTTTTTGTTTTTGTTTTGGTTTTTTTTCGAGACAGGGTTTCTCTGTATAGCCCTGGCTGTTCTGGAACTCACTTTGTAGACCAGGCTGGCCTCAAACTCAGAAATCTTCCTGCCTCTGCTTCCCAAGTGCTGGGATTAAAGGCATGCGCCACCACTCCCAGCTACACTTTTGATCCCAGCACCAGGCACATATGTACATGTAGGCAAAATATATTTAAGATCTATATACATATATACATAAAAATGAAGGTATATCTTTAAAAAATAAAAATAGCCAGGCATATGCCTTTAATCCTAGAACTCTAGAGGCAGAGACAGGCAGTTATCTGAGTTTGAGGCCAGCCTGGTCTATAGAGCAAGTTTCAGAACAGATGCAGAGAAATCCTATTGCAAAAAATCAAAACCAAAACAAAATCATTTATTTATTTATTTATTTATTTATTTATTTATTTACTGTGTTGTTGTTGTGGTGGTGATGTGTGTGTGTGTATGAGAGAGAGAAAGAGAGAGAGAGAAGGAGAGAGAAAGAGAGAGAGAGAGAGAGAGAGACATGCAGGCAGATATTTGTGCGTTTGGAGAGATGCTGTAATGGTTTAGAGCACTTATTCTTGCAGAGGATGGATCCAGGTTCAATTCACAGCACCCATATGATTGCTCACAACCATCTGTAATCCAAGTGATCCGATGCTGTCTTCTTCACCACTGAGCCATCTCTCTATCCCAGCATCAATTCCATAAACATAAGCCCTACTGAAACTAATGGACAGGGTGACTGAGAGAAGTGGGTCATCCATTTGAATCACCTGGCAGATCACTGGCACTCAGTTATGGCAGTAGCCACTGTAAGTTACTGTGCAGATGGATACATATGTGCAAAAGGGGAACCTGGGTCTTTACAAGAACCAAAGAGAAACCTTATCTGAAGAATCAGTTTGGAAAGGGTTAGGAAGGCAGTGGGTTTAAATAAGGAGACTGTGACCATGCGCAAACAAGGGACACATTTCAGCTACTAGAAAAAGCACTGTGTATCTCAGATTGGCACTGTAACTGTTTGAATGGAAGCATCTCCCACAGGGGCTCATGGGTTTTATTGTGAGACAAACATGTAGCTGACTCCAGCATGGGACTCAAGATTCTCCTGCCTCAGCCTTCTGAGGGTTACAGGTTTGTGCCACTATGCCCAGTTTGTGTGGCATTCTGAAGGCAGAGGAGCCTTAAAGGAATGAGTTTACTGGCACAAGTAGATCACTAGAGGTTGGCCTTTTAAGAGTCTACTTATTCTTGATTGTGGTCTAGCTCTCCCTGCTTCTGTCTGCAGTCATGTGACCAAGCCTCCACCACCTGTGCCCACTACTGTCCCTTCCCCATGATGGAACCTGAAACTGTGAGTCAAAACAGACTTTCATCCCATAAGGTGTTCTGTCAGATATTTCTGTCATACCACCAAGAGGTAAAACACATGACTTCCAGTCAACATGTTAAAGACAGAATGCAGACGGCTGGAGAGAGGGCTCCATAGTTAAACACTAACTGCTGTCAAAGCACAGGAGCCTGGGAACAGTGTCTACATGGGTGTTATAAAGGCCAGCAACCCAAGGGTAGACAGTGCTCCCTTCTGGACACTTAGGCTCCTGCATAGGACAGGCGTGAGAGAGGGCATACAACACACACACATAAACACACACACACACACACACACACACAAACACACACATACAGGGATGGGGGTAGAGAGAATGGAGACAGTAAGAAAGACAGAGACAGACACTCAGAAATAATTGTTTTTAAGTTCCATCTGGGGAAAGACAGCATATATCTTTAATCCCAGCACTCCAGAGGCAGAAGGGTGGTAGATCTCTGTGAGTTCGAGGACAACCTTATCCTTATCTAAACAGCATTCCAGACCAGCCAGTGTTATATAACAACACTCCACCAGCTGGGTGGTGGTATGGCATGACTTTAATATCAGCATTCAGGAAGACAGATCTCTGTGAGTTCAAGGCCAGTCTCATCTAAACAGTACATTCTAGGCCAGTCAGTGCTGTATAGTAAGACTCTACCAGTTGGATGGTGGTAGCACACACCTTTAATCTTAGCACTTGGAAAGCAGAGGCAGGCAGATCTCTGTGAGCTTGAGGCCAGCCTGGTCTACAGAGCTAGTTCTATGACAGCCAGGGCTACATGGAGTGATACTGTCTCAAAATTACAAGCAAAAAGGGGGGGCTGGTGAGATGGCTCAGCGGGTAAGAGCACCCGACTGCTCTTCCGAAGGTGATAAGTTCAAATCCCAGCAACCACATGGTGGCTCACAACCATCCGTAACGAGATCTGGCTCCCTCTTCTGGAATGTCTGAGGACAGCTACAGTGTACTTACATATAATAAAATAAAATAAATCTTTAAAAAAAATTACAAGCAAAAAGATTCTACTTAAAATAATAATAACAGGGGCTGGTGAGATGGCTCAGTGGGTAGGAGCACCCGACCGCTGTTCCGAAGGCGATAAGTTCAAATCCCAGCATCCACATGGTGGCTCACAACCATCCGTAACAAGATCTGGCGCCCTCCTCTGGTGCATCTGAAGTCAGCTACAGTGTACTTACATAAATAAAATTAAAAAAAAAATAATAATAACAACAACAAAACCACACAGGGAGCTCAGCAGTTAGGAGCCCTGGCTGCTCTTCCAGAGAACCTGATTTCAGTTCTCGGCACTGAAATCACAACTCACAACTGCTTGTAACCCCAGTTCCAGGGGATCCAAAGCCTTCTTGTCTCTGTGGCCTCCTGAACACATGGAGTGCACATAAATTCACACAGGTATGCATGCTTGCACATAATAATGCATACATATTATGAAACAGGGGTTCCCTGTGTAGCCCTGGCTGTCCTGGAACTCATTCTGTAGACCAGGCTGGCCTCAAACTCAAAAGATCCACTTTCCTCTGCTTCTCAAGTGCTGGGATTAAAGGCATGTACCACCAAATTTATTCTAGAATAAATGTTTGTTTTTAATTTTTTATTTGATATTTTCTTTATTTACATTTCAAATGTTATCCCCTTTCCTAGTTTCCCCTCCAAAAATCCCCTCTCCCCTCTCCCCTCTCCCCCTCTCCCTGCTCACCAACCCATCCACTCCTGCTTCCTGGCCCTGGCATTCTCCTATACTGGGGCATAGAGCCTTCACAGGACCAAGGGCCTCTCCTCCCACTGATGACCAACTAGGCCATCCTCTGCTACATATGCAACTAGAGACATGAGTCCCACCATGTGTTTTCTTTAATTGGTGGTTTAGTCCCAGGGAGCTCTGGGGATACTGGTTAGTTCATATTGTTCCTTCTAATAAATGTTCTTTAAACACCAAGATTCATCTGTGTGTCCCTCTTCAGTGCAGTCGTCTTCCTCTGCGTGTGACTTCCTCCCACCATTCCGTCTTCCCTGACAGCTCTCTTGCTCTGCTTCAGTCTTCTCCATCTGTCTCCCAAATGTTAGTATTTTCAGCGTTTGTGACCTTAAGGCTCTTCATTCTCTTGGGGAATCTTGTGTGTTCCCAAGATGTTAATTAGTATTCACCTGTTTACCTTCGACTTTGAAGTCTCTGTTTCTGACATAATCGACTGGCTTCAGTTACAAGCCATATCAGGTATACTCTCTGCATACACCTGTGGGTGGGGTGTGGGTGTGGAGGTGGGTGTGGGGTGGGGTGGGTGTGGGGGTGGGGTGGGGAGTGGGGTGGGGTGTGGGTGTGGGGGGTTGGGGGGGGTTGGTGTGGGTGGGGGTGGAGTTGAGACACTAGACTTAGAGCCAGACTCAGACGCCTGCTGATGATGTACTGAGCCACACACAGTCCGATGTTAAACATGGAAGCTGTTCCCTCCCGTCCTTCCACTAGCTCTTCTGCCAATTTCTGCCATGTTTCTCCACTCTCAATCTTAACCCTCCATACGTCCATCCCAGTGGGGCATTGACTAAATGCTGTCTATTGGTAACGTCTTCTGTTAGTACATTATAGGGCTTCTCTGTCATTTCTGTAAATGTCACCCTGCCCCTTACGTCACTGCTAACTCTGGTTATTCACAATTCCTTATCTCTGGACTTGTTTCTGCTCCTCAGTTCTTTGGGGATTTCCCCTCAAGATTAAGCCTCCATGGGAATTTTTATTTATTTATTTATTTTGATGTTCTTCTTTTTGGAGAGACATCTGCTGCACACTGGTCTTTAACTTACTATGTAACCATGGATGACCTTGGAACACACACCCTTCCCTTTCCTCTCTTTGGTTTTTTTGAGACAGGTCTCTCCATTAATATCCTGGCTGTCCAGGATCTCACTATTTAGACAGAGATCAACCTGCCTCTGTCTCCCAAGTGCTGGGGTTAAAAGCATGTGCCCCCTCATCCAGTTTATCTGAAGCTGAGTTCATATCCAGGGCTTCCCTCATGCTAGGCAAACATTCTGAACTAACCCCTCCAAAAGCATTTTTAAAAAAGATTTCTTTACTTTTATGTTATGCATATGACTGTTTCCTACATATTTGTCTTTGCACCATGTACATGTATCTGGTGCTGAAGGAGGCCAGAGGGCCCTGGAGCCCCTGGGACTGGAGTGACAGGTGGTTGTGAGCTGACAGTGGGTACTGAGAGTTGAACCTGGGTCCTCTAGAAGTGCAGCCCATGCTCTTAACTCCTGAGCCATCTACCAAGCCCCATGGAAATCTGTATTTAATAACAAGATATTATGATGTCCTCTTGTATTTTTTTCCAAGACTAGGTCTCACTATGGAGTTCTGAACTGTTCTGAAACTCACTCTGTAGACCAGGCTGGCCTGGAACTCACAGAGATCCACCTGCATCTACATTCCAAGTGCTGGGGTTAAAGGTGTGATGTTTTTGATCTATAGAGCACACTACAGCAGTCCTCAGTCAATGACATCTCATTTGTGTCAAACCCGAGTTCTACCTATTGCAGTTTCTCATTCATTCGTTCATTCATTCAGTTATTCATTCACTCATCATGTGTGGAGGAGTAGCTGTTCCGCAGGATACATGTGTCAGTCAAAGGATAATACATGCATCACTTTTCTTCCTTCTATTTGGGAGTTGTATGAACCCAACTCAGGCCACCAGGCTTACATAACAAACACCTTCACCTGCTGAGCCATCTTACTTATTTTTTCTTGTTTGTTTTGGTTTTGGTTTTTCAAGACAGGGTTTCTCTGTATAGCCCTGGCTGTCCTGGAACTCACTTTGTAGACCAGGCTGGCCTCGAACTCAGAAATCTGCCTGCCTCTGCCTCCCAAGTGCTGGGATTAAAGGCGTGCGCCACCACTGCCCGGCACTTTAAAAAAAGATTTACCTTTATTATTATTTTAAATCATGTGTACATGTGAGGGAGAGACTGCAGGCGCCCCTTGGAAGCCAGAGGCACGGGATCCCCTGGAGCTGGAGTTTGAGGCCCTCGTTAAGCCATCCGACATAGGTACTGGGATCTGAACTTGGGTTCTTTGCAAGAGCAGTAAGTACATAAACTACTGAGTGATGAGCCACCTCTCCAGCCCCTATATTACTTTTTTTTTTGGAAACAAGGTTTCTCTGCATAGTCCTGGCTGCCCTGGAGCCCACTGTGAAGACCACACTGACCTCAAACTCAGAGACCTGCCTGCTTCTGCCTCCTGAGTGCTGAGACTGAAGGCATGTGCTGCCACAGCTTGGCTGTATTACTTTCTTAACCATTCATTTAAGGCTCTGGAGAGATGGCTCCATGTTTTAGAGCACATACTGCTCTTGCAGAAGATGGGAGTCTAATTCCTATCACCCTCATCAGGTTGCTCACAACTGTAATTTTATCTCCAGGGCATCATATGTCCTCCTAGTTTTAAGATGACTGGTACTCACCTGCATAGGCACCTCCCCTCCACATATATACACACACTTTGAAATAAAATAAATCTCCTTTAAAAAAAAACAATTCATTTAAATTGAAATATGTGTAGATATGACATACACACATATGTATGTAAATCTTATCCTAGTTCAGGAATTTAATGAAGGCTTTTAATACACATGAAATAAACACAAAACCACTCTAAGGTCTACCATGAAAAACAACTGGGTGAGAACAGCCTGAGAAACTCGGCTCAAGAATCTATACTGCACAAAAGCCACATCTTGCAAAGAGTCTCAAAAAAAAACCTATATAATTTACAAAAACAAAAACAAACAAACAAAAAAAACAAAAACCGGTTCCAGGGCAGCTAATTTCAACAGTATTGTGCTTGAGAAAAGCTCAGACAGAAGCAGGGTGGGCTTATTTGTACATGCCTGCAGTTTCTGCCTCAGAATCTGAGGCAGGGGTCTGCCTGGAGTTTGAACCAATTGGACCACATAACATGAGTGTTTTTAAAAAACAAAACCAGTCAGACATTGGTGGTGCACATCTTTAAATTTAACTGCAGCCCTCGGGAGGCAGAGGCAGGCCAATCTCTGCAAGTTCGAGGCCAGCCTGGTCTACAGAGCGAATTCCGGCCAGCCTGGTCTACAGAGTGAATTCCAGACAGCCAGGGCTACACAGAGAAACCAACAAACCAAAACCCAAATCATAGCAAAACAAAAAAAGGAACACAAAACTTTTATGGATTAGGGACCAATCCAAAAATATCTGGAAAATTAATGTCTGGAAATGAATTATTATAAAGATACTCTCCATGATGTAAAAATATTGGCTGTGTGTTTTCTTGTATTTGGGGATCTTAACTCTTAGAATATTCTTGAGCTGAAAGTTGAGCCAACTCCCTACTGCTGATGTGGCTGCAAACACAGCAATATGAAGGATTATCTGTATTCTTGGCCACACTATCAAATACTAACGCATTTCAATTAATATTACATTTGGTTAGGACCGACTGCTAAGATCAAAGGTACAAACCCGAGAGCTGTTTCCTTTCCCTTAACCCCGAAGCAATTTATAATAGGCAAACTTCTATTGCAAAAAACCTCAGGGGAAAAGAGCATCTCAGAAGGGTCTATTCCTTGATGGCTTTGGCAAGTCTAAATCACAAACAACACAGGATTACATCTTTCACCAGTCGGAATACTGTGGTGCACATCTTTAATCCCAGCACCCCCTGCAAAGGCAGGCAGAGCTCAGTGAGTTCCAGGCTAGCCGGGTCTACGTAGTCAGTTCCAGGATGGCCAAGGCTACAAGAGTAAGACCCTGTCTCAAAATAAACAAACAATAGAGCCGGGCGTGGTGGCGCACGCCTTTAATCCCAGCACTCGGGAGGCAGAGGCAGGCAGATTTCTGAGTTCGAGGTCAGCCTGGTCTACATAGTGAGTTCCAGGACAGCCAGGGCTACACAGAGAAACCCTGTCTCGAAAAACCAAAAAAAAAAAAAAAAAAACAAACAAACAAACAAAAAAAAAACAATAACACCACGACAAAAATTCACCAAATGAAAGGTTGTCAGACATCAAGTCTTTAAAAGTGAAGCTCTGCTCTAAGTTAAAACTTTTGTTTCAGTAACTAAAGAGTCAATTTCTCCTTTTCTTCCTGTTTACCTGCACGTGGAGGCCAGAGGTGGGTCCTTCATTGCTTTCCAACTTATGTATTCCAGCAGGGTCTCTTACTTGAAACCCAAGCTCACTGAGTCAAAGTCTAGTTTGCTCTGGGGACCACCTGTCTCCCTTTCACCTGCTGGAGTGACAGGAGAGCCACCACAACCACCTGGCATTTACTGGGGTCCTGG
This sequence comes from Mus minutoides, assembly GCA_902729485.2. Taxonomy (NCBI): domain Eukaryota; kingdom Metazoa; phylum Chordata; class Mammalia; order Rodentia; family Muridae; genus Mus; species Mus minutoides. The sequence goes on from LR750037.1 coordinate 803,278, forward strand.
GAACCTGGATTCAGATCTTCACACTTGATGGGCAGATGCTTTGCCCACTGAACCATCCTCCAAGTGCTAGAAAAAGAGAACTCTACCTAAACATTTGAGAGAAGAACATGATGCCACCGCACTGGGGTCATGAGAGGCAGTTCAGTTGTGTGTGTGCATGCGGAAGTCACACTGAACCAAGACATCAATGGATGTCCCTGCTCATAGAAGTCAAATGGAAATTTTGCCGACTTATGTGCACTTTATCCTTTTGCGGGGTGGTGGATGGAAAGATTACACAATAGCCTCTCTGCTGCAGCCCTTCTCCTCAGTCTGATTTTCTACACAACACTCAGACAAACCCCTTAGGAACCCAATACTGCTTTTCTGAAAAACTGTCCAGTTCCCATCTCAGAGTAAAAGCCAAAATCTGTCTGCCTGCCTTCCTCCTCCTCCTCTTCCTTCTCCTCTTCCTTCTTCTTTTGTTTTTTTTTGAGACTGGGTTTCTCTGTGTAGTCCTGGCTGTCCTGGAACTCACTCTGTAGACCAGGCTGGCCTGGAACTCAGAAATTTGCCTACCTCTGCCTCCCAAGTGCTGGGATCAAAGGCGTGCGCCACCACGCCTGGCGCCTTCCTTCTTTTTTCTTTTTTGACAGGGTCTCAATAGCTGGACTGAAACTTACTAGTATAGATCATGCTAGCCTTAAACTCACAGACATCCACCTGCCTCTGCCTCTGCAGTGTTGGAGCTAAAGGCCTGCCCACCTGCCCAGCAAAAGACAAAGTCTTAGTGACTCTCAAGACACATCCACCCTCAGCCCATCACTCCTGGCTGTCCCGGCTCACCTTGCCACAGTTACCACAGCTGCCTTGGCACTGCTTGGATACACAGGCTAACCAAACCCAAAGCCTTTGCATCTCTGGTTCCCTTTGCCTGGAGTGCCTTCTCCCGAGGCAAAGACAGGGATTGTGTGGTCTTCCTTTCTGCCCACCTTCCAAGTCACCTTCTATACACTCCTGCCCTCCCCTCCCCATCGGTCTTTTCTACCCCATTCCCTGCTTTGGTATTTTGCACAGTACTTTATCATCTATATTGTTTACTGAGTGGTGCACTCCTGTGTAAAGAGCATCGAAATTCTTTATCCACTGTTTTAACCCATGCCAGGAACAGTACCTAGTACATAGTACATGTTCAACAAATATTTGCACAATGAACAAACTTTGGGACTCCCAGACTTAGAAACCTACCAAGAGCTGGAAATAAGGGCTGGCAGGTATCTCCATATCTCCAGATGGTATGTGGTAGTGAGTATGTGTGTGTGTTTTAAACTTACATGCAGTACCTTTTGTTCAGTACGTCCTTCTCTCTGTCTTCTCTGAGACAGTAAGGCAGGGAAGAAAACTAATGATGCAGGAAGCTGATTTTGTATGATTTGATTCTTAATCTTATTGGTTAATAAAGAAAACGCCTTCTGAATGTATCTAGTTCCTCTCCCTAAACTAAAAGAAAATACAGTGAATATGTGTTTGCCTTTTTTGGAGGGAGGTGATTCCTCAAAGCGCCTCAACTCTCTGGCAGTGCAACTTAGTTTTCTTGGGGGGGTGGGTATTGTTCGCGGGTGTCTGTTTTTCACGCCGAGGTGTCTATTGTGCTGTGTGGTGGGGAGCAGGAGAGGAGCCCGGTAGGAAGGGATGCTGAGCGCCGCACGTCTGCACACAAAGTGGGGACCCCGGGCGCCTGGAGCCGCGCACTTAGGCCCGGGTCGCCCCGGTGGCTTCCCCGTGGGCCCGCGCTCCCTCAGTCCTCCCAACCCGGCTCGGTTACCTCTAACTCTCTTCAGCGCGATGGGCTCCTTGTCCTGTTCCGCTGACATTACCGACCGCCGCGCATGGCTCGCCCCCGGGCCGCGGGAAGCCGGTGTCTTTGATGCGGCGGCCCCTCCTCCTCTGGGTCCTCCTCCTGATCCTCCGGGTCCTCCTCTTGGTCCCTGGAGTCCTCCCGGCCGAGCTCGGAGCCCAGGCCGGCCGGGCCGCGGGCCGACTTTGAAAAGTTTAGGAGGCAGCCGAGGCCTCGGGGCTCCGTGCGCTCGCGGGGCTCAGCCGGGCTCCTCAAGGCTCAGGGCCGCGGCCTGGGGGCGGCGCCCGCGCCCGGCCGGGAGAAGACGCGCGCCCTGGGCCGCGCTGCGCTGCGCTCCGCCCGCGCGCGGGGGAGACGCGGCCTCCGCGGACACAAAAGCCCCCGGCCTGCAGCGGCCGCTCGGGGGACGTGGCGCGGCCCCGAGGCCTCCCCGCCCTGCCTGTGCTCCACAGCCCAGCACGGGGCCGGGCTTCGGGGGCGGGGACCCAGGGCGCGCAGAGCCCCGCACCCTCACCCGCACCCGCACCGGGTTTCGGGGCCGCGGCCTCGCTGGAAGGCTGCGCTGCGCTCCGGGGCCGTGAGCGCCAGGCCCTGCACTCACCTCGCGCCCTCTAAGGCCCGGTACCCCCGGCCCTGCGTCTCCAGCCCGCGCCCCGCAGCTCGGGCTCCGCGCTTCCCGCTGCCCTCCGAGGCCCAAGACTCGCTGGCTCTGCGCAACCTGTGCAGGGCGCAAGGGCGCAATGTCCTGCTCCGCGCTCCCCGCCACCCCCCAAGACCCCAAACCCTCCAAATCTGAGTCCAGCTCCTCTGTGCCCCGGGCTGCACTCTGCCCTCCAGGCCCCAGGACCCCGGGCTCCACGCCCCTCTGCACGCCCAGCCCTAGCCTCCCTGAGGAAACAGCAGCTCCCGACTTCATCCCAGCCACCGCACGCGTCTTGGCCTCGCAGTCAGATTTCAGAAAAAAAACTTTGTCAGAGAAAGCAACATAGTTCCGGGTGGATAGGTTGGACACCCCACTTTCCCCGTGCCCGTGGCTCGAACTCGTGTTTCTGCAACGCCCCCCTTCCTTGGAGGCGCAATGAGTGAGTTGTGAACAACACAGTGCATGCATTTAACACCAGAAGTGAAGTGGGAAAGGTGACCTCACACGGACAAGTTGTACGGAGATTCCCCCACCCCAATCCAAGGGGGGGGGGTGTAACTTAGATTCCAGTAGTGGTCCACAGTCTCCCCTTGAGCTGTGTGACCCCAGACAACGGAGGCACACACTCTTGAGGTTCGTTTTCGGATTTCAACTCTTTGTCTTCTAGCTCTGACATTGTGTGATCGGTTAGGAGTTTCTCCTGTTCGTTGTTAGGTTTTCTCGTTGTTATACTAAGAGAAACTAGGTACAGCCTCCAGTCTTCCATCAGGCATCTATCACACCGTTTGTTTCTATATCCAACCGTAGACAAGCATGTCTGACAAGTGCTCTTAAGCATAGGAGGATCTATAAACTAATCAAAACGGGATTCTCATCTTCCTATACACAGGACTTACAGAACTCGTTCAAGTGCTCAGGCAATGGCCAAGGGAAAACCCTACATTAGTGCAATCTGCTTTAGAAAAAGAATATCCTGAAGCCGGGCGTGGTGGCGCACGCCTTTAATCCCAGCACTCAGGAGGCAGAGGCAGGTGGATTTCTGAGTTCGAGGCCAGACTGGACTACAAAGTGAGTTCCAGGACAGCCAGGGCTAAACAGAGAAACCCTGTCTCGAAAAACCAAAAAAAAAAAAAAAAAAAAAGAAAGAAAAGAATATGATGGCATATGTCACACCACTAATCCTAGCACTCTGGAGACAGAGGCAGATGGATATTTGTATGTTTGAAGCCAGCCAAAGCTACATACAGAAACCTTGTCTCAGGGAGGAGGAGGGGAGGGGTGAGGGGGAGAGGGAGAGGAACCAGAGAAGTGTGAGTTAGTTTCCTCAGCATTTACATAAAAGCTGGGCACCAATTTGTGTCTATAAACCCAGGACTGGGAAGTTGGAGAGAAAGGGGCCCATGGAGTTTATTGACTAGCCAGTCTACCCAAACAATAACAAGGTTCACTGAGAGACCTTGTCAAAAGACAAGGCAGAGGGAGAGGTGAATCATTGGTTAAGAGATGCTGTTTCAGATAGACAAATGACTGAGGTTCTGTTCCCAGAACTGACATATTGGCTCACAGTCACCTATGACTCCAATTCCAGGGGATCCCATGCTCTTTGCTGGCCTCTTCAGATACTAGGCACAGACATGGTATGCATACATACATACATACATACATACATGCAAACAGACACACATAAAATAAAAATAACTGGGCATGTTAGCCCATGTCTTTAATCCTAGCACTCAGTAGGCAGATCTTTGTGAATTCAGGGCCAGCCTGGTCTATGTAGTGAGTTCCAGGCCATCCTGGGCTACATAGTGAGTTCCAGGACACCCTTTGCCATAGAGTGAGACCCTGTCTCAAAAACTAAAGCCGGACAGTAGTGGCACAGACTTTAATCCCAGCACTCGGGAGGCAGAGGCAGGTGGATTTCTGAATTCAAGGCCAGCCTGGTCTACAGAGTGAGTTCCAGGACAGCCAGGGCTACACAGAGAAACCCTGCCTGGAAAAAAAAAATTACACTAAACTAAAATGGCGAAAGAGCTAAGCACTAGGAAACAAACACTGCCCTGTTTTCTGACTGTGGTACGGTGTCCCCACCAAGATGGACCGAGCCATGATCTGTGAGGCAGGGTCAGCCCCCCCTTCTCAGTTGCTTGTCAGTACACTGCATCACAGCAACAGTAACTAAGCAACAGTAACTAAGACAGCACCCAACTCAAGCTGTGGGGGACACTCCCTTACAGTCTGATGGCCTCTTATAGGCCCCCTGGCACCTGAACCACAAAGGTGGCACATTGCCAACAATACCAACTATGAAATGATATCCAAGAAGTGAGTGGGTGCCTCACACACTGAGGTGGGGTGACGGGGTTGGGGACCTGTACGAACGACCCTGGATGAGGCACCAGCCATAAGCTTGCTGCCAGTCTTGTCTTTGTGGGGTGGACACAGGGAGAGAAAACTGGTGGTGACATGGGGGGAGGGTGAACTCAGTTTTGGACACTCTAGGTCTGAGATTGGGAAGTTCAGGTGACAGAAAGATAATAATACCTCAGGCCATGCATATACAAGTATGTGGGGGTGGGGTGGGGTGGAAATCACATCTGCACTGATGTTATTTATAAGTTATTATGTATCAATACTGTATAATGACCCCACACCCAGTGGTTTCAACAATCATTTAGTTGCTTATAATTCTATCGACAGGCAGTCTATGCTGGACTCTGAGAGAATGGCTTTTTGTAGTACCACAGAGTAATTCAGGCATCTGTGGTTAGTTGGTGGCCAAAGGCTCTACTTTCTGGTCAGTAGCTGGCTATTAGCAGGAGCAGTGATCAAGTACCACAGCTGGGCTGTGGAGCAGCACCCAGTCCTTGAGTCTGGGCTCTTTCAGAGGACAATGCTTACAGGATTCACAAGAGCATAAAGGAAGCACAGACCTTACTGTGCAAGCACTTCCCAAGGCTTGGTTTGTACCTCATTGGTTAATTTACTTGGTCAATTCCAGAACCACTGTAGGAATGGATTACTACACTGACACAAAAAAGAGCAGAACAGATAGGGACTATCACTCAAAACATACTTTCGTCCTTATCTTGGGACTCATGGGGATAGCGAAGGGAGACAGGGAGACGTGTTTTTACACAGATACACAAATACACAAATACTCTTCACACTTTCGTGTCTGTCACGTTCTTCCAGTCTTGTTCTCCCTCGGGAAATGTCCGATCACTATGCCTCGGCGCTGCTACTGATTCAGCATCATGGACACAAATGTCTAAGTGTTGAAGGAAAGCCGAAGTAACATCAGATTGATACAGTCCACGAAGTCATGGAGGAAACTGTCTGTCAGGATCTAGAATCACCTAGGAGACTAGCCTCAGGGCACACTGTGAGGAATTAGTTTAATGAGGTGGAATACCCACCTTCCTCGTGCGCACCACCATCCTATTTTCTGGGGTCTTGGACTAAATAAAGAGAAAATGAGCGGAGCACGGGCTTGTCTCTCTGCTTCCTGACTGGGGATGTGATGTGACTAGGTGCCTCACGATCTATCCAGCTACCTCACACCACAATGGCCCGAGAACGAAAACAAACCCTTCCTTCCTTACACTGCTCTGGTTAGGTATTTTGCCACAGCAAAGAAAGCCACTAACACAGGCTCTTCCCACTATCATCTCCCAATGCCCCCCCCAATGGTGAAATTCCTTTCAAAACTATCCCTTCACCCCGCTGTACTCAAATCCATGAGAAGCCTTTACTGCATCTCTTGTTCAGAGATATGCAAAGTAAGTAAACCACCTCCACTGTTTAGGAAGCACCTCACTGAGGCCACCTCACTGAGGCCACCTCACAGAGTCCACCTCACTGAGGCCACCTCACTGAGGCCACCTCACTGAGTCCACCTCACTGAGCTTGGACTGACCCAGACCACAGATCCAAATGAAGAGTCACCCAGAGCCAATGAGGGAGGGCAGCTAAGAATAGAATTCAGGCCAACTCACGTTTTCAAGGTCACATGGAGACAAGAGGACCCTATAAAGGAGATGAAGAAGAAATGGAAAATTGCAAAGCAGATTGTTAAGGGCATCAAGGAAAGGAGTCCCCTGTAACACCACACTCCAGGTCAGGCCTCACGGCCATGGGCTGGCTTCATGGTCTGTTTCTATGGTTTGGTATTTTTGCTTTCCTTCCCTTCTTTCATTCTTTTAGAGTGAGAGGAAAAAAAAAACCATGAAGTTGGGGAGCTGGGGAGGTTGGGAGATCCCGGGGGGCCTTGGGGTAGGTCAAAGAATATGATCAAAACATAGTACATGAAAAAAATAAAAATAAGAAAACAAAGAAGACTCACACACCCCATATGTGACCACTGAGGACACCACTATGGCTGTCACACACCCCGTATGTGACCACTGAGGACACCACTACGGCCGTCACATAGGGCTCTGGCTTCACTTCGCCCTGTGATTTGACAGTAACAGGAAAAGGTGGCGTTTTCTTCAGGGCATAAACATTCCCAGCATAGGCAGATTGCAGCCCGAGAGAGTGTTTTAAGAACAGGTGAGATGCACAAGTATTTGTGAATTAAGCCCAAGTCGGGACTAGGTAAAACCAGGGCAAGGCTTAGTGTAAAAACAACACTTGGCATTGGAATGGTTGGCTTTTTATGAAATAAATCTCTTTTAAGAGACAGAAATGTGCCAATTTTAAGCCCTTAAAAGCCTGTTTTCATGATTCATCCATTATATATATATATATCAACAATTTCATCTCTTTGGGGGCTTAATAATATCCTATTGTATACACAGACCAGTACATTAATTTTTTTAAAATTTACATTAAGAGATGTAGCCCAGGCTGTCCTTGAACTTGCTATGTAGCCGAGGATGACCCTAAACTCTCTTGATCCTCCACCTCCCAAGAGCTGAGATTCTGGGCATGGGCACTACACCCTGAAGTGAAACTTCAGAGTTCTTTAGAAAGCTGTTTGGATGGTGTTTTGCTGGGGCAAGCACGTGAAGGAACGTTTAGCTAAACTGGACACAGGTGAAAGCCTAAGCCAGACTTGTGAAGTAATGTTTAGCTGAAGCAGATACAGGTGAAAGGATGTTCTGCTAAAGCTAGCATTTGAAAGGACACATGATGAAGGATTCTTTGCTAATGACGCATGTGTATTGGTCCACCTTACATTGCACAGTTGAACTGCATTTGTCCGGACTCCATAGAGAGAATCGCACCAAAAAACCATGTGGTGTGCTGCAGTTTCTTTACACTTCTGAGGACGTAGGCTGATTGGCAGAGTGATGTCAACTGAGACAGTCTTGTGTGCTGAGGCAAGGCACATGGAGGACACATGACGTTTGGAGGGTATAAATAGGACTCCATAGAGTGGCAGAGACAAAGCTTGGCTTGCTGGGACAGCTAGCTGTGCGACACTTGTGAGTCTTCCCTGAGAGAGGCACAGCAGAGAATTTCTGGCATTCCTCCAGGTCCCTCCTGCTGAGGCTGAGGTAGTGCTGTTTTTGCTAGGTAGTGTCAACACTGCTGGTTCTGTTTGCTATCCTGGCTTCTCTGAACTGGACTGCTGGTAGTGTATCTGTGAAGTGTTTGTGAGTGGATCAAACGGCTGCAGCTAACCTGTGAACTGAACTACTGATTTTCAGACAACACAGATGGGAATAGTTCCAAAGAACCTTTCTAAACAGGTCCACCCCTGACCCCGCCCCTGTATCCTCTTTCCCACTACCTCTGGTGGGTAGTGAGCTAAAAGGGAGGTTAAAGCATTTAAGAGCCATCATTAAAAATGTTTGAAAAAAATTAAAGTTACAGCACCCAGCTTATTTGGAGTGTAGTGTCAATTGGTTCTTCAACTATTTGTCTTTGGAGCTTATAGTGATTTTCTATCTTTTTTTGTTTTGTTTTGTTTTGTTTCGAGACAGGGTTTCTTTGTGTAGCCCTGGCTGTCCTGGAATTCACTCTGTAAATCAGGCTGGCCTCGAACTCAGAAATCTGCCTGTCTCTGCCTCCCAAGTGCTGGGATTAAAGGCGTGCGCCACCACTGCCCAGCCTAGCTTCGTTCTAAAACAATTTTGTGTATATCTGTGAGCACATGCACACATGTGGGGAGGCCAGAGAACAACCTTGAGGAGCCAGCTCTCTCCTTCCACTGTGGGTCCCCAGGATTGAACTCACATCATTAGATGGCAGCAATCACCTTTACCCACTGAGCCATCCCTGTAGTTCCCCCTGAGGTATGTACTTGAGTTGTATTCCTAGGTATTATTTTACTGTAGCCATGAATGCTTTTTCTTTCTTCTCTGTTTGCACACACTCAGTCACAGCTCAGCTCTGCTGTCTTGGTTTCATTCTGTTCTGTTTTATTCTCATTTGGATGTTTAGACTCATAAATTATTCAGAAAGTGTCTAGCATTCTCCTTTCCATAATTAGTTTTTCATCTTATCATCTTGGGGTTAAAGAACATGGCCTGTAGGATTTTCACTCTGATAGTTGTTCAGATTATTAGCAAGGGCAACCCTGTGTACCCTGTGTAATTCGGGCTGGAGGGATGGATCACTGGTTAAGTGTATGTACTATCTTTTCAGAGAACACCATTTGCTGTCCCAGCACCTACACTGGGCAGCTCACAATACACACACACACACACACACAAGCACACTTTGAAGTAAAACTTGGGATGGAAACCCTGCTCTCTCAGAAATTAAAGCACTTGCTGTTTTTTGCTGAGGACCCAGGTTCTGTTCCCAGCACCGACACAGCAGTTCACACTAACAATAACTGTAGTTCTAGAGATCTAGAGCCACCTTCTGATCTCAGCAGGCACTTGGCACATACATACATGTAGGCAAAATACTCATACATATAAAATAAAGAATATATCTTTAAAAAATAAAAATAATAGAAGGTATTATATTTTATCTTTTGTTTAGGACTTTACCATTCATTAACTCAAACTTGCTAAAATTTTCAGTTGTATTTTTATAAAAACAATATGTTGAAAAAAAAGAAAAAATGTTATTTATTGCTACTAGTGTGTTTAAGATGTGTGAGTATGAGTGTGTGTGTGTGTGTGTGTGTGTATGCATGTGTACAGTGCCATCGCAGGTGTGGTGGTCAGAGCAATTTTATACAGTCATTTTTATCCCTTCAACCTTGCATGGGCTCCAGTAAGGGCATCCTGCTTGTTCAGCAAGTGCTGTGTCCACTGAGCCATCTCTCTGGCTCCAGCTCTAGATGGTCTCCACTGCACTCCCCCTTCACATACACACACACACACACACACACACACACACACACACACACACACACACAGGGTTTCTCTGTGTAGCCCTGGCTGTCCTGGAACTCACTCTGTAGACCAGGCTGGCCTTGAACTCAGAGATCCACCTGCCTCTGCCTCCCCAGTGCTGGGATCAAAGGTCCCCCCCCAGTCCCCCACCCCCAACTTCTCACCCCCCACCCCCAACCTCCCACCCCCGCTAAACCAAAGGTTTTTATTCTCCAGCATCCAAAGAAGAAAAAGGCATGTCTTTGGTTTTTTGTTTTTGTTTTAAACTAAGGAAAAGTTTTATTTAAACTGTGCAATCAGTCAGTATGTAGACAGCAGTTTTAATAAACATTTTGGCATTTAAACTTTTATTCATTTTTGGCATGACCTGTAGGGTAGAATATAAACTTCCAGGGGTGGGTAGGGCAGGGGTGTGGGGTACTAAGAAATATTTACTATCATGCTAGAAAAAGAAAACAAATCCACATTATTAAACAAAAAATACGTTTTAAGGAGACATTTTTAAAAATACATTCAAAAATCAAGGCAAACATTCACTTTCTTCATGGGATGGAGGCTGCAGAGCTGGTCCCCTGAGACAAGCAGAAATCGAATGTAGCTCAGCTCCACAGTCCACCAGGAAGCCAGGAAATGGTGCCCTTACAAGGAAGCAGAGAGTGGCAGGACCCAGAACACCCACTACGGAAAATAACTTAACTGGCTCCCACACTTCATTAAATTCACATCTTTGAAATAGAAAAAAAAAAATTCCTACACACACAGACATAAACTTTTGTCCAACGACAGTAGCAGACAGACACTTTTTCTTAATATATCTCCTAAACTCTACTGAGCGGCCGAGACAACGTCTGTGTTCAGGCTTATCTGCAGGAAGGGTTTTAGTTTGGGAATGGACCAGATATTACAGAACAGGGCAAATAAGGAACAGTATGACCCCACCCATTGAAAAGTAGTTTTGTTTTTTAAAGATAGGCTGAGGCAGCAGGGTCACCACTGGTTCAAAGCCAGCCTGGCTTATACATACAGCAGGTTCCAGGACAGAGAGGGTTCCACAGCAGGAAACTGCCTCAAAAAGAAGGAGTTCTGACCTAAACATCTCCAATACTATGTGTTGCTGTTACAGACACTAGATTCGTGCTGGTTTGTTAGAAAAATGGCAAGAAAATTAATACAGCACCCGCCTGCTAGATAAGCCTGTAACAGAAGCATTGCACTAGCCTGTGAACTTGTGTCCCGGGCACGGACAGCCTGGCATAAAACCTATGGTTGCCCTCTAAACATCAACGGAATTCACAATTAGACAGAAGGATATGGGTGGTGGTCTCCAGAACCCACCGCTCTGTGCTCACACAGCCCGGGAGTGGTTTGTTTTTTTTGTTTTTTGTTTTTTGTTTTACTTCTACCAAAGCAATTTTATCAGGGACATGTGTAGTAAATTTTCAGGAAGAAAATCTTGCAAAATACATGGTTGCTTCAAGTACCAGCTCTTTACAATACAGTTCGAACTCTTTTTCCACATCTGGTATTCAAAATGGACATCTGGTGATATGCAAATGTACAGAATTGAACCATGAATTACAGCAGGCTCTGACTGACCCCCGTGCGGTAGCATTTCCTAAAATGCACGCTGCCCGCTTCCTCGGACTGCTGCAATTGATCACAGGAGTGAACCACCCCAGCCTTCGATGACACGAAGCACTGTTTCCAATGGCGGCTTTCTAAGGACTTAAGAGGTGCTCCTGACTGGTCGGCTATGAGCCCCCCCCCTTTTTGTTTTTTGGTTTTTGAGACAGGGTTTCTCTGTAGAGCCCTGGCTGTCCTGGAACTCACTTTGTAGACCAGGCTTGCCTCAAACTCAGAAATCAGCCTGTCTCTGCCTCCCGAGTGCTGGGATTAAAGGCATGCGCCACCACGCCCGGCTTATGAGCCCTTTTTTATGCTGTTTGCAGAAGTCTGTCAGAAGATGGACAAACAGTGCGCACCCCAGTCTCTGCTGCATGGCTGCCATTGCTCGAGTCTGAGGTAAAGACAAGATGCTCTAACACATCAGGAGCATCTCATCCCCCTGGCACTTTAACAGGTTTCACTTGAGATCGAAAGCCCAGCTTTTCAATGGAAACCTTACAATTTAGGAACCACACTTGTGCCCAAAGCACTGCCCACCTAAACAGTGGCACATTTTGCTTTCGTCAAGCTGAGTATCTAGAGAACGGCTTTACAAGGAATGCAGACTACCTAGGATGACGTAGGGGTTCGCACAGGTACAGTCGAGCCTGCTGTTCTCTCTGCTGACCTGTCACCCTCGAAGCCTGTATGGAAGTAGCACACCATTTAGTAAAAACACACACCTGTGGCTGAGTGAGCAGACGCCATGGAAGTCCTCAGGATGCTGTCTGTACACAGAGGAGAGGTTCTGGAGAGACAGTTTGTTAACACAAAACAACAAACAACAGTTCAATGTAGGGCTAAACTTTCCTATATTCTGAGGTAACCTTAAATATCTTTGGTTTTTAACTTCTTTTTAATTTGCTGATATAAAGTACTCGAATAAAAAACACTGATAAATACCAATATAACTGTATTGCTTTTAACTATGTAAACTTAGCCTTTTGATAGTTTCTTTTTGCCACTAAAGCTATATTCCCTATCTGTTTCTAAATAAATTTATTTTAAACCTGCTCATCTTTACTTACAGGCTAAACTATATATTTTAATGGTCTTTGGTATGAAAATACCGATGAGCAGTATATTGTAATATTTGACATTAAAAATGACAGGCAGCCAGGTTATCACCACTTCTAGCAAATATGTTTTTGGAAAATGAAACAGTTCCTAATTTGCATGTCAGCTTATTTGGAGTTGAATACGATGAATACTGAAACCTCGAGGAAGACATGATAACCTTCACACTTTAGTTAGAATTTCGTACTTCAGACTTCAAAGAAGCTGGCTTTCACCAAGCCAAAAGCCTCCGTTGAACATTAAGTACCTTAGTTCATGAGCTTAGTAGTAATATTATTTTCTCTCCAACAAGTAATTTCAACAACTTAAAATTACATTAATACTATAGAGTTGAAGGTTTCTTTACTTGTTGAAGAAAAAAAAAACCTTACAGTTTAAATAGTTTGTAACTATCTGTTGGCAAGGAAATTACAACAATTTAAACTCTCTGGTGACAGTAAGGTAGTTTATGTCACTAGCCTAATTAATTTTAACTATCAATATAAACCCTTCATATTAGGGTTAGAAATTGCTTGTATTCGAGTCTATATCCCTTTCTAGTGAATTGGATTTAAGGTACTTATTGTAGAAATTTTACTGTCTATTGAAAAATTCTTTGGTAACAGAATTGACAGAAAAGTCTGCATAAGAACAAAAATGAACTAGCAAATAATTATAAGCTAAAGATCTATCATAACTAAGGGCCTATTCATCATTAAACAGAGCACGTTCTTCGGGGAGCGTCTGGTCACAGCCTTTCGGATGACCCAGGCAGGGAACGCGGTTGAAATATGCACAGCCCCTAAACCTGGTTTCCCCTTTCCATTCTGTTCGCTTCTGACTTGTGATCCCACGTGCCCCTTCATTTTAGATACTGAGAGAAGTTGGCCCAAGTACTTCTACTTACGAACCAAACAACACCATACCCTGTCAATGCACCCGCCCATGCAACATGAGCTCAAGAGTAACAAAAAAGTCCCTGAGTACAGGAAAAAACAGTAACACTAGAATAACTTTAAAAAGGAGGTAGTATAAACAGGAGCGCGAAGGCAGGGGAAGGAAGCCATCTTTCTCGCCTCCGATTGTTCACCTAAAGCTCTGCTTTTTTTCTTTCTTTCTTTCTTCTTTCTTTTCCCCCCCATTTTGCCGAGAAGCCCACGGGGAACGGGACAGAACTGTGCCGAGACGTGGTGCCTGGGCTTCTAAGCAAGTCCAATTTGGCACAAAACTTAGATTCACAATGAAAACTGTGGCAGTGTCAGGCCTTCGCAATAGATGACACCGGGGTGATAACACACCATTTGACAAGACCTGCCTTGTCTGTGCATGGAGAAACGGTTTCAAGGGAAAGCCCACGGAGGGCTCCTTTGAAAATGCAATTCAAAAGCCACTTCCAAAAAATTGGGGGGAGGGCAAAACTCATGATTTTAAAAGGCTAAGGACTTGTTTCTTCTTCTCACGGCTCAGTCTTTGTCCCTTCCACGTGGCTCAACACCTACACATGTTGCCTGGTGACAGAGAAGGCCTGCTGGACCATAGGAGGAAACAATTTGTTGATTTTAAACCAGAGGATGAACTCACTTCTGGTGTTAGTGGGCTACGGAAGCCAAAGTTCAGCCACCGGGGTGGTGGGGAGTAAACCTGAGTTTCAAAAAGAGAACAGCTCCAGCAAGGTGCCGGATAGCAAGAGAGCTATCGCTAAGATCCAAGCTTTTTTTAAGGCAAATTTTTGGTACCTTTTTTCCTAAATATCTTCATGAATATTAAAAAGGTATAAGGCAAAATTTCTCACAATGGAAGGCACTGCAATTATGAAAACCTCAAGTTTTTCTTAATCTCTACTGTTTCGCTTATCTTCATTCTTAATATTTAATAACGTTTCTTCTTTGCCCCATTTGAAGCCAAACTGAGATTTTAAAAAAAGAAAATCTGAACCATTAAAATAATAATAATAATAAAAAAACAAAACCCACTTTCCTACACTGTATTTGCGGCTATCTCTAAACTTTGAAGACGTCCCACAAGAAACAGCGCAGCCCTTGGCCGGCTGTGGGGCAAAGGGCCGGAGCAAAATTCTCCTGCTCTGGTGCCCCAAACCCAACAGCTTTGCAAGGACACGATCCCCTATGTACTATGGAATGGTTCGCTTCTCCCAAGAGACGTATTTGTTTCTTCCATTCAAATAAATATACTCCCAAATTTTCTCCTCACAGCCAGAGGTGTTACATTATCAAAGTTCTTAAAAAAAAAAAAAAAAAAAAAAAAACAGAGCTTCAGATCAACACATTCTTCCTCTTCTACCTGTCGGACTCCTTCAGTCACACACATCACACACACAATGGACACACAGCGTCACTAGCAAGTCCCACTGGTTATGCTGCTGAGAGAAACCAGCACTCGAAGAAGGCAGCACAGTTGTCTTCCGAGTCTGCCCACAGCAAACTGAGGTAGCTATTCAGCAGAGGGCTGAGGCAGTCCTCCCTCTGCTCCAGCGATTTATCTTAGAGTCCAGTCAAGCAGCTTGACTGCCCCTTTCACATTGTTGACAGTTGAAACATTCAAAATTCGTGAGTTTAAAAATAATTAAAAAAAAAAAAAGAAGATAAAAACAAACAAACAATAAACAGTAAGACATCAAGATTTTCACAAAAGGCTTTGGCTCCCTGCTCATTGTCCTTCGAACAGATGGCTTGTTGTGAATCCCTGAGCATGGCTGTCTAGACCGGAAAACCCTGGGCAGCAGACCGCAGCCCTGCAGATGTCGGCTGTGGAGCTGAGGTCTGCTCAGCTGGCGAGGTCTGCTCAGCTGGCAAGGGCCGCGCAGGGTCTCCGTGCTGCTGCTTCTTCTTCTTCGGCGTAGCATCCCCATCAGAATCGCCACCAGAGAGGGGATTCAAGGTGGGGGGCGTGCTGCTGATGACGGAGGAGAGGTGTATCTCATCATTGGACTCATGGGAAAACCTTCCGGAATCCCCCGTCTCATGGCTGCCTTCACTGTTCGCTGAATGCTCTGTGTCAAGGGTAGTAGCCCCAAAAGGTCTTGGGAAGCTGGCGGTCTGGCCTGGGGAGCCTGGACAATCTTCATCGCTGATCAGCACGGTGGTGCCGGGCTGGTAAAAGCAGACGGCCTGAGTAAATCTTCTTTGAGTCTAGGCAAAAAATAGATAAGGTAGCCATGAGATAGCAGATTAGGTTCAAGTTCGAGAACAAAAGGTCAGCATTGTGCTGGCGGGAATGGTGCACGCCTTTAATTCCAGCACTTGGGAGACAGAGGCAGGCAGATGTCTGAGTTAATTCAAACCTTATCCACTGAGCTAGTTACAGAACAGAGAAGGCTACACAAAGAAACCCTGTTTGGAAACGCGAAAAACAAAACAAAACAAAATAAACAAACAAACAAACAAAAAAGACATTTCACGAATGGACTGTGTGTGATCAGTGGCTCCCCCTAGGTGGCTGGGAGCAGTTCGGAACTAGAACCTTCCTTGGCGGGACTGGAGAGATGGCTCAGTCATTAAGACCACACATTGCTCTGGTAGGACACTAGATCAGGTGATTCATAATCATCTATTTACTCAAGCTCCGGGTGATCCAACACCCTAGGCTGGCCTTCTAGCGCTCCGTACTCTAGGGCATATAGCCACTGGCACACATATGTTAACTAACAAAACAATACAAAACAAAAACGTAAAAAATAACAAGGCGGACAGTGGTGGCATAGGTTTTTAATCCCAGCAGTCCAGAAGCAGAGGTAGGAGGATCTGTGAGTTAGAGGCCAGCCAGGGCTACACAGAGAAACCCTGGCTCAAAATTAAAAAAAAAAAAAAAAAAAAAAAAAGGAACCAAACCAAACCAACCAACCAAATAAAAATAACAAGCCCTTTGGTTATTTCCTTTTTTGGTTTTTCGAGAAAGGGCTTCTCTGTATAGCCCTGGCTGTCCTGAAACTCACTTTGTAGACCAGGCTGGCCTTGAACTCAGAAATCCGCCTGCCTCTGCCTCCCGAGTGCTGGGATTAAAGGCGTGCGCCACCACGCCCAGACCTTTGGTTACTTCAATACAACTCCTTATATCACTCTCTTCACACTCCACTGAAAAACCACACCTCAGATTACTATCCCAACTGTCTTTCCACACACCACCGCTCTCCACAGTCAGAATGGAACCAGGTCAGTCAAAACCACTTCATTTACATTCCCCCTGTCTTTCTAATTATCGTTTCTTATGCTACAGACTGTAAAGGATTCTCCTCACATGGGTGGATTACCTGTTCAACTTTCATCTTCTTAGTGTCTTGGAAAAAAAGCCACTTTTTCTTAGTGTTGTTTTTAATTATAGGACCGTAGCTATTGATGATCAGGTCAGTCCCTCCCTTCGGAAATAAGAAAGGGAAAGTATCTCAGAGTTAGAGATTTCAGTTCTTCAAAAGAAGTACACACAGATTTTAAATATCCAGAGAAGACAATGGCCACATATGGTCACCTCTTCTACATGGGAGAAAACATATTCAGGACATTTGTTTGTGATCAAAAACATATTGGGGCTGGAGAGAAGGCTTAGTGGCCCAGAGAACTGCCTCTTCTTCCAGAGGACCTGGGTTTAATTCCCAGCATACACATGGTGACTCACAGTTATCCATAACTCTAGCTATGCCCATTTCTGGCTTACATACACACATGGCACATATGTGGTACACAGACATGTGCAGACAAACATCCATACACATCACAAGAAAAAATGTCAGATTTATTCATTTATTAATTTGATTAATTTTTAAGACTGGTCTCCTTACGTAGCCTGTGCTGGTCTGGAACTCATGGTCTTGGCTCCTCAGCCTCCTATGCACTAGGGGATGAGACGAATGTGCTACCACAGCCAGTTTGGTTTACTCTGTACCTACTTCCACCCCTTTCTCTAAATTTATTTAAAATTACTTCCTATCTTTTCATAAAAAGGCTCTGAGAACAATGAACTATTTGGCATAAAGGGTAGTGCTGACAAAATTTTTCTGTTACAGAAAGCAAGCGTTTGGAATTATGATGAGATGTTAATGATTATTTGTTCATTATATTCTCCATTCAACCATTTTGCATGACTAAAATATTTTAACAGCAGTGGAGAGAAACAATGTTCTGGACCCATGTTTAACCAAAAGCGAGGTGACATCTGCAGGCCAACTGAGGGGACTGGCCACAATCTGCTCTCAGCCTTTGACGTTAGACTCGCTGCCTCTCCTCTCCATTTTCTCCTTTACTGTCTCTCCCCATCTTTTCTTGCACCTGCTACCAAACTGATGATAACAGAACCACAATATGTGCTAGTATTTAGAAATCTTGGATTCTAGGGCTGAGGACGAGGCTCACTTGTACACTGCTTGCCTAGTATGAAGCCAGTCCTGGATTTGATCCCCAGAACCATGTAAACAGGGTGTGGAGGTGCAAGCCTGTCCAGAACTGTAAGAGGTAGGGATAGAGATGAGGAATCAGGACTCCAAGGCTACCGTGTTTACATAGTGAACTTGAGGCCAGTCTGATTACATGCCTTGAGACACACACACACACACACACACACACACACACACACACACACAGAGAGACGGAGAGAGACAGAAAGTGAGACAGAGAGGGAGAGGAAGAAGGAGAGGGAGAGGGAGAGGGAGAGAGGGAGGGAGGAGAGGGGCGGGGAGGGGAGAAGAGAAAATCCTTTAACAGGCTGCAAACAACAAAAAAAGAAGACCAGAAATCAATTCAATATGTAATATTGTGATGGATAAGTATACTGTGTATGTTAAATGACTGTATAAAATTAATACAAACTTGTGGGCAGGCAAAGTGGCTCAGCAGAAAGAAGGCAGTTGCCACCAAGTCTGATGACCTGAATTCAATCCCCAGAACCCATAGAGTGAAAGGAGAGAACCAACTCCCACAATCTGCCCTCTGATCTTCACTTGTGAACCATGACATACAAATGCCCATGTTTGTCAGAAACACAAAATAAAGAAACACAAAAGATTAATATGAGTTCTAGTAAAACTTAAAATGTTTTAGTCGTGTCCGGAAAGGGTCCATGAAGGACGGCTTACCCAGCGGGTAACTTCCATGTGAGGTTGCCTACTGACTAGTTCAGCTCTGCAGGACACAGAGGGCAGATGCTACACCATCATCTTTTCTAAGAATCTTTTTACAGTCTAGAAGATATTCTTTGCTGAGGTGGGTGTGTCTGCAGTTAGTGGTGCCTGCACATGTCACATGGTTATGGAGTTCCTGTGAGAATGTGACAAGGCTGACATATTAGCTGGCTTCCATAGCACTTGTTGACGGTTCCTCGGAACACTATTTCCTTGGCCATCAAGGGAATAAGGTGCTTTAGGTGTCTGTGCAGAACTTTATTTATTTTTCTTTTATGTGGCCAAGGGTTTTGTCTGTAAGCACATGTGCCACGTGCCTGAGGAGGTCAGAAGAGGGAGTCAGATCCCTGTAAGGTGGAGTTATATCATGTGGGTGCCGGAAGGGATCCTGGGATCTCAGAAATAGCAGAAACTGTTCCTAACTGCTAAGCCATCTCTCCAGCCCTGATCCTTTTTATTTTAAAACAATGCTTTTTTGGAGGCCACAGAGATGGCTCAGTGGTTAAAAGCACAGGCTGTTCTTTCAGAAGACCAAGGACAAGTTCTCAGGACCCACATGGCAGCTCACAACCATCTGCAACTCCAGTTCCAGAGGTTCTGATGCCCGCTTCTGCCCTCCTTGGGCACTGGGCACACATGTGCTGCACAGATACACATGCAGGCAAAACACTCACATATATATGACTTATAGTGAATCTTAAAAACACCTTAAATCTTAAGTAAATCTTTTAAAAATCTTCTTTGTTCCTGGTGTGCTCTGAGCATCATCTCAGGCAACCATCATACTCAGTGTAAAATAATCTAAGTGTTGACTCCACAAGCACAGAGAGCCCAATTACACCGAACTACAGCTAATGATAGCTCAGAGAATCCTGTCTAATGGCGTCCGTCTTTCCCATCTCTTCCTGGACCTTCCATCCTTTGTACTTTTTATTCAACTTCTCTCTGAAAACTGTGGGTGGATTTTACAACACATTCAACACATCTTCCTGGTAAGTTAATTTCCCATAAAGAAGGAAGTATTACGTAGCGAACCTTCGCGTCAATGAAGCTGCTGGGCATCATGGGTACCAAGGACTCTGCATTCTCTGTAGCTCTCTCCAGGTTCTTCCCCATGTCACTCCCTGCCGCTCCAGAGGCCCTGGCTTGGGATAACGGCTGGGTGCCACTCTGCGCTGTCTTAGAGGCAGATGACTTCCTGAAATGTTGATAAGAAAACCTTCTCATCTCAATAGGCATGGGCAAATGTACCAAATCATAACTTTTTGGGTTATTTGTTTGTTTTTTGAGACAGTGACTCATGTATCCCAGACTGGCCTAAAACTTGTAGCTGAAATGTCTATGAATTTACTTTTTTTTTTTTCATTTTAAAACTTTACATTATTTATTCTGTGTGTGTGTGTGTGTGTGTGTGTACACACATGTACATGCACACGTGAAGTTCACAGGACAACTAGCCAAGACTCAGTTCACTTCTACCCTGTGAGTTTGAGAATTGAGCTCACCTCTATCCACCAAGCCATCCCGAAGGCCCCTTGACCTTGAACTTCTAATCCCTCTGCTTCCACCTCCTGACCACTACCATGAGAAGCACACGAAAATCGCAACTGGCTTTATGGCGTGCTGAAGACTGAACCCAGGGCTTCATGATACTAGCAGAACATTCTACTAACTGAGCTAGCTCTTTAGCCCACAGGTTTTAAGACAATGGGGTTCTTGAACGCCTGTGTCTCAAAAGCTTTGTTAATTAAATATGAGATCTTTTAACTTCACTCGCTGTTGCAGTGTTTGATTTGACTGACAGCTAAGAGCTAACACATCCCTGGCTACTTCATCGGCCTCAATGCTGTCTGGGATCCCAGCCACTTGTTCTGTGCCTCTCAGTGACTGAGGCAGATCTGGTACCACCACTTAGACATGAAATCCTTCTTCTGGGGGAAGGGGCGTGCTGGATCAACTGTGCCATTAAAACGGACACAAAAGCAAAAGCCAACCTCTCAAATGTACTTCTCATTTTCTCAGAATGACACAGAAATACAGGAACCAAATCCTCATTTAGGGATTTTTATTGGCACAGCATTTTCCTCTGAAATGGCCGGAAAATGATCTCAGTATAAATTCAGCACATTCCAAGCTGTAAAAACCCCATAACATAGCATTCATTTCAAGGAGAAAATACCCAGTTATGCTACAAAGCACTTGATTTCAATTTGATTCCTGCAGCTGCTATCGTTTAAATATTTTTAACTATGACAGCATCTCTCTCTCTGCATAAGTATCTTTGTGTGTGTCTGTGTGTGTGTATCTCTGTGTCTGTGTGTCTGCATGTGTGTGTGTTATGCATGTGTGTTTGCATGTATACACACATGGAGAGCCAAGGTTGACCAGGGGTCTTCCTCAAATCACTTCCCATTTTACAGTTGAGACACAGTCTCTCTTGGTTTTTTTTTTTTTTTTTTTTTGGTTTTTCGAGACAGGGTTTCTCTGGAACTCACTCTATAGACCAGGCTGGCCTCGAACCCTGAAATCTGCTTGCCTCTGCCTCCCGAGTTCTGGGATTAAAGGTGTGCGCCACCACGCCCGGCTGAGACACAGTCTCTTAACAAACCTGGAGCTCATCACTTCTGTTAGACTGGCTTACCGAACCGCAGGGACTTTGTTACCTTTGCTCCTAGAAAGCTGTCATGAAAGGCTGGCCCCACACCCACCTGGCATCGCTGCAGGTCCTGGGACCTTTGGTTCTCACACTTGGCACAGCAAATGCTATACCTGTGAGCCATCACCCCGGCCCCACACCACCACCTTCAGCCAGGGAAACGCACCTGGCTTTGCTTCGGTAGATCAAGATGAGAACACAGATGAGGATACAGGTCAAGGCTATGCCAACACCTACTGCGATGCCCGTCATTGACTTTTGGTCCAGATGGTAATAGCCGGAATAAACTAGAATGAGAGCATGTTTACTTACTTAAAAGGAAAGAACCACATTCCACATATCACAGTTCAGAGAGTTGCTTTGCTATAATTTGCCTTTATCTCAGAGGGAAAGTTTTGATACTACATCTAAGCGAAAAAGTCATGCATTGATTTTTGCCAGTGATTACGCAAGTCAATTCATTTTCCAATACTAAATATGGAGACCATATGTAGACACATACTATATCATCAAATAATGAACACTAATCTAGAATTTATTTAATTTTAAAGATTCATTTTATTTTTAGTTTATCTATAGTCTGAGTATATGCACACATGGGTGCAGTGCCCACAGAGACCAGAAGGTGGTGTCAGGTCTCCCTGATGCTAGCAACCAAACTCTGGTCCCCTGCCAAGGCTGTGAGCACTCTTAACTGATGAATCATCTCTCCAGCCCCTGAGCAAAGTAAATGACAAGCAAGGTCAAGGGTGCTCTCCTCTTCCCAACCTTAAGGTAGCTACTGCAGTAACCTCCTTCTAGTTCTTAATTCTGACTGTCTGCTCTTCTTGCCTTCTTCCACACAAACCACTGACTATTCTGTGGCTCTCAGCCTAGTGACCGCTGCTCTTCAGATCACAGAAAAGCAGCGAGAGGTGTCTAGTGCTGGACCCCAGGGGGCACTGGCTCCCCGTGGCCCCTCCCCAGGGGAGAGTGGGGGAGAATTGCTGCTTAGCCATGTTTCCCCCTTCCCTCCCAACTGTTTTTTGGATAAAAACCACCTTCTGTGTGGGAGAGCTTTTTCTTAATAAAAACCAGGCTCCTCCCAGGCTCAGTACCACAGCCACCGCTGTTGTTGGTTTCTTCAGAACCTCCCAGGACGCTTCCACCCACCAGCCTGTAGCTCACCCAGCCCAGTGGCTCCGCAGCTGAGGAAACAACTGAGAGCACAGTGGTCTGGGAGCACGGTGGTCTGGGAGCACGGTGGTCTGGGAGCTGAAAGTTCACGCTGAGGTAATTTTCCCCCTGCCTTCTAGGACCACAGAAGAGAGCCAGACAGTCATGCAACCCCACAAAACCCCACCAAATGCAGGTTCAGGGGGTGGTGACTGCTGGAGCTGAGGTCAAGTCTGAGGGATAAAAAAAAAAAAAAAAAAAAAAACAGTGACCGTGGCAGCATCCAGACCTTTGGCATCGGAAGAATCCAAACGCTTGGGTCTCTGGTTCGACTCTGAAGCATCCTTGGGGAGGACGGCCAGCTCCACGGAATTTGAAAAGGGCCCTTCTCCCACCTCATTGGACGCAGATATCTTGACAATGTACACGTTCCCTGCCACCAGGTTTTCCAGGAGAGCCATGGTGATTGCCCCTAGAAACATTACAAATTAAGTAAACTTTTCCAGCCATGCAAGCACAAGCCTTCACTTAAGAAGTATTTTTCTGAGGGTAAATTAAAACAAAAACAAAAACAAAAACAAAAAACCAGAACTCTTTTCCCAGGGGGTCTGGAAAGATGGCTCAGTCGCTAAGAGTGTTTGCTGATCTTTCAGAAGACCGGAGTTCAATTCCCAGCACCAAGAGATCTATTGACCTCTTCTGGACTCCACAGTCACCACCCCAACCATGTGGCATGTGTACACACATAAATAAAAACAGAATCCCAGAACTCGGGAGGCAGAGGCAGGCAGATTTCTGAGTTCAAGGCCAGCCTGGTCTACAAAGTGAGTTCCAGGACAGCTAGGGCTATACAGAGAAACCCTGTCTCGAAAAACCAAAAGTAAATAAATAAATAAATAAATAAATAAATAAATAAATGTTTTAAAAAATTTATCTGTGCTTATCTGCCTGCGATCTGCTTCTCTCCAAAGGTAATCCTTATTTGGATTCACAGATGTTTAGCATCTGTGGGGTGATTTCTCTGTGATGGATACTGACAATTCCTGCTTGGACCTTGCTGTTTCTTTCTGCTGTTTCTTTCTGCATTTGAAGTATCGCCCTTTAAGAAAGTCAACCATAAGGCTGTCAAAGCACTATGCAGTGCACGGGGACACCTAGCTTTCCCGTGTGGGGACGGAGCAGTGCACGGGGACACCTAGCTTTCCCGTGTGGGGACGGAGTATTCTCCTTTTCTCCTGATGCGGAGGGACCTACAGCCGCTTCAGAAAGCTCACAAGGGTTTGCTGCAGTCAAGGACAAAGTCGGGGCTGGCTTTCCCAGAGCACTTACTAGGGTGTACCTCACTAAGCAAGAGATGTGTGGGCAATCCTGGAGGTGAGACCCTGATACAGAGGCCACTCTGCAGGTCACTCGGTGTGAACTGGCCCAACCACCTGCGGCAGCGCCACAAGCCCCCTCAGGACTTGTTTTCATGTTCTCTGGTTTCAAGTTGGCCTGAAGAGAGTGTGAGTTACTTGAGTAAGGCAGCTGCTAAATAAACACACCAAGAAGCCCAATTTAGAAGCAGGAAGAGTCTGTACTGTGTACCTTAGATGTAGGCAGACACATTACAAAACAAAGATGTACTGTGACAAGTTAAAATTAGCCGGAGGACCAGTCCAATTTCTTCATAAGTGGAGATAAAAATAAAGCTCCCGTTCTGTCATTAAGTACATTTAATTTTTCAAAATGCTTGGCAAAACTTATCACTACCTGGAGCAAAATTTTCATTTAATTAAAAAAAAATGTTTCATTGGGCCAGAGAAATGGATCATTGGTTAAGAGTACTGAATGTTCTTCTAGAGGTCCAGGGTTCAATTTCCACACCCACATGGCAACTCATAGTGGTCTGTAACTCCAAGGTCTGACACATGTACAGATGTACATGTAGGTAGGGCTGACCCTGAGCTCCTGAGCTTCTTGCCTCCATATCTTTTTTTTTGGGGGGGTTGGTTTTTCGAGATAGGGTTTCTCTGTATAGCCCTGGCTGTCCTGGAACTCACTTTGTAGACCAGGCTGGCCTCGAACTCAGAAATCCACCTGCCTCTGCCTCCCGAGTGCTGGTATTAAAGGCGAGCGCCACCACGCCTGGCTCGCCTCCATATCTTAAGTGCTGAGGTACAGTCAGTCAGGCATGACCATAACCAGTTTAACTCAGTGCTGAGGACTGAACCCAGGGATTCATGCCAGCAAGCAGCCCGCCAGCTGAGCTCTACTCCCAGCCCAATTAAGTTACATTTTGTAAGTGAATCTACAGTATACAGATATACATTCTTCCTGTCCATTAAAAATGATTTCAGTTACACACACACACACACACACACACACAGAGAGAGAGAGAGAGAGAACAGCGTAGCATCCTTTCCCCACAAGCACATGAGGCTTGTGCATGGGAGTCAGAGGTTAGCTTGGAGGACTGTTCTCTCCTTCTATCCTGTGGTCATCTTTAGTGGCAAGTTCCTTCACCATTGCAAGTATCTCGGATCTCAAAAAACTTAAATTCTTGATCTATTTGGTATTAAATGTGAACATAAATATGTACAAGTTTGCACATATTAAAGATTATCTGCTTGGCAGGACTGAGTTCGAGGCCAGCCTGGTCTGCAAAGCTAGTTCCAGGATAGCTAGAGACACACAGAGAAAACCTATCTTGAAAAAACCAAAGAAATATTATGACATGACAAAATCCTTATTTCCCCATGTTTTTTGTTTGTTTGTTTGTTTGTTTGATGCTCCCACTGACCTAAAACTGCTGTGTTCAGATACTAAAGACAGCTTTTCATTTTAAGTTCTTCTCTATCCCAAGCTGCAATCCTTGCTTTTTAAGTAGTTGTAGATAAGCCGATTCCTTCATATTTTCTCTCTTAAAAACGGGACTCTGCTGCTGCTTCTTACACTGTTTACTCGTTCTTTCTGAGCCAGGGCATTAAGTGAGAAGAAAAGTCTCTGCATTTAACACACGGCAAGAGCTTCTCACAAGAATGTTTCTGAAAATCTCACCAAGAGGCACACAGGTCGTGCTTTCCTGCACACAATTACTCAGTCAGGAAGGTTTGCTCGCACAGATGCGGAAGCCTACAATTACCGCCCTCGTCTCCAGGGAGCCAGAAATGAGGGATGATGTTCATTTCTGAGCTCCTTCCTAAACTCCTGAAAACAGGCAGAGGAAACTCTTGTTTCCTTTTAGGAAGGTAAGAAGGAAGAATTTAAAACCACATGCTCTAGGGACTCCTTATTAATATTCATGGCACCTCATTAAATCAGATTTGTCATTTGGTCAAGTGTTGTGTGAATAAACCATCTTGGGAAGGAGAGACTGAAACAGGATTGTGGTAGGGGGCAGAGAGATGGCTCATCGGGTAAAAATGCTGCTCTTCTAGAGGACCCAAGTTCAGCTTCCAGCAGCCATGTCAGGCAGCCCACAATTGCAGGCTACTTCAGTTCCAGGGGACTCAGCATCCTGCTCTGGACTCTGCACTCATGTAGCAGAGACACAGATAGAAAGAAAGATAAAATAAAATCTAAATGAAACACATGCTAGGGTCTGAAAAACAGCAAGGAGGTTAAAGATGCTGGCCACCAAGTGTGGTAAAATCTGATTAAGGCTCGTTACAACAGAAACCACCATGGATCTCCAACCACCACGACTTATGCTTACAGGGCCTGAGAGAAGGCTCAGCAGTTAAGAGCACTCACTGGCCACTCTTGGAGAGAGGACCTGGGTTCCTTTCCCAGCACCCATGAGGCAGGCTCAAAAACTCCATTTCTAAGAGATCTGATGCCCTCTTCTGGCCCATGTGAGGAACTGCACTCATATGCACTGACCCACAGTTAACATGTATTTCGTATTTCGGGCTACATGAGGCTTGTGCCTACAGAGTGAGTTCCAGGACAGCCAAGGCTATACAGAGAAACCCTGTCTCGAAAAATCAAACCAAACCAAACCAAACAAATAAAATATTTTTTAAAAAGAAAAAAAGTTAAAATCCCTAAAATTTTACTCCCCACCCCCACGCCCCTGAGTTAGGCTTGGGCTAGTCACAAGATTGGAATTTTTCTTTCTCATCTCAAAAGTGCCAGGATTACAGATGTAGACTACCACCTTAAACTCATAACTGCTAGGCAAACATTCCTTTTCCAGCATGCGTGAATTAAGGGCATGCCGGAATAACACTTTAGCCTCCCCATCTACACTGCCTTATGGAAAGTGTCCAGATGGAAGACTTAAGAACACAATGTTAAAAGCATTCGGCAAGAATATCGAGACTTTGGTAATTTAGTATTCCTTAGCTAAAAACAGACTAGTGCTTAAAAATCTTAAACAGTGCTTTTAAGTCTTAATCAAGTTTTCTCTGTAACTAAAAGAAAGAAAGAAAAAAACAACAACAACAACCTGGGGCCAGCAAGATGGCTCCGCAGCAAAGGGGCTTACTGAGCAACCCTGACCACCTGGAACCTATGCCAAAGGCAGCATGTGGCTGCAGCATCTGGAACCCCAGCACTCCTAGAATCTATGCCAAAGGCGGCATGTGGCTGCAGCATCTGGAACCCCAGCACTCCTACAGAGAGATGGGAGGTGCAAACAGGACTGGAAGCTCTTGGGTCAGCTATCTCGAAGACAACGTGGAAAGCAAGAACCATCTCCTGAAAGCCATCCTCTGACCTCAGTATGAGCACTGAGGCACACGCATGTCTGCACTCACACACATACAACAAATGAAGTAATTAAGTTAGACAGGACTAGAAACAATGTATCACTTTCTGCATAGGAATGTATCACTTTCTACATAGGAATGTAAGTCCAGTGTGGGCTCCAGATCAACTCCCTTGGTCTCCCCTGAGACACTGGCTATCACCTACTGTTCTCCTCAATAACCGCTCGTCACACTCACCTTCTCGGTGAAGGACCTGCCACTCTCCTGCAATCCAGGCCTTCCTGGAAGCATACAGGATGGTGTAGCGTGTCACCACTGTCTCTGGGCCATCTGGGGGTTTCCAGGAAACAAGGGCAGTGTCGTCTTCTATCAGGGTCACCTTTACCCCTAAAGGGGGGCCTGTGGGTGCTGTAGGAACAGGAGGGTAATGATGGATGAGCAGGATTAGAGGGGCTACAATCACCCCAGTGCTGCCTGACGGAGGAGTCTGAACAACATGAAACTATGACATTTTTGAGGTTCACAGTAATAAAAGGAAATAGCTGAGACGGGCCTTCAATACTTGGAACTTCTGCTTCTACCTCCCGAGGGCCGGGGTCAGGCATGTACCATTCTATCAGGTTTACGTGGTGCTGGGATAGACCTGAGGGCTTTGTGCATGCCAGGCTATGATCAGTGCTCTAACCATTGAGCGATATCTCCAATCTTAACTGCACTTTCTGGTTTAAAAAATCACTCTTAAAAAAATCATAAAAAGGGTGGACTCTAGATGGGTGTGTACTTGGTCTAAAGGACAGGACTTTTAGGACTTTTAAAATATAACTGTCAAGCTACCAATTAGAATGGCTTATGGCATAGGGTACTAGCCCAGCATGCTTGAGGCCACAGAAGCACTTCCTGGCACAGAGAGGGAAGCCGAGGGAGTAGAGTTTATTGTTTCATTTTCGCCAGGGCAAGTTCCCATAGGTACCCACCCTACACTGCAGCTCCTACTAAAATGCTCAGAACAATGACCTGACCCAGAAGGCTTGAAGCCCGTGCTCCTGAGACTAAAGCCTTAAGTTCCCAAGACACCAGGAGTCACTGTGTTTACAGAACAGACCCTAATACCAGCTTTTGCCGGCGAACATCTCAGTGAGATCCCAGAACATCAGCTGACCCTGTGTTTAACGAGGCTTCAGGGTATGGAGAGAAGGGTTTGGCGCTGCGCTTCTGTGGGAAACTGTCAAAAACACAGCAGATCCAGGGACAGCAGAGCCACAGGAACCAGAGCTGGTGCACAGCCAGCTATCCGTGCACAGCCCCGGACGCAGCACTGCGTCGGGAAGGGGCTGTGAGACGAGTTCCTCAGAGCATAACCAAACGAGCTGAGGCCTGGGCATCATGACTGACTGAAGAAAAAAAAATTAAAGAGGAAACCCCGAAGGGACAGAACTTATTTAAAGCTCACACTTTTAATTTTCCTAGAAGGGGGGGACAAACAGAAGCCTTAAAAAAAGTGGAAAAACTTGAAGATGTAGGAAACAAATAGCACATGTCAGCTGGTCAGTGTTTAGGACGGGCTGCTCTCACAGTGGCAAATGGCTCAAACCTCCTGTCACGGGATCTGATGCCCTTTTCTGGTGTCTGAAGACAGCAACAGTGTACTCACATACATAAAATAACTAGATAAATCTTGAAAGAAAAACAAACAAACAAAGAACACCACTACAAAAATAAGTTATGAAATTTAAGGGATACACTCCACACACAGGGAAGCGGCAGTCCCTACCTCCTGGCAATGTAGAATGGTAGACCACGGGGCTCCAGGGACTGGACAGCTGATCCACATGCAGTCGGACGGCAAATTCATACTTGGTGTTTGGTTCTAGTCCTTGAACCAGCATGTGGGTTTCTGACCTGTGATGAAGATTAAGGGGGTTGTTAACACCAGTAACATATTTCCAACTGTCAGTGCGTCGATTCACAACAAGGAAGTACAGTTTTCAGAACTGAATGAACAATGGGAATGGATTAGATTACCAGCTTTGAAATGAGTGCTCTCAGCTGAAGCCCGTGCCAAGCCTGGGTCAGTAAGAAGCATAAGCAGCCACGACCTTGAAGGAAAACCCCACAAAGACGAGCTACGTACGTTTGCAGGTAGAGAACCAGAGAGGCATTCTGCAGGCCAACAGGGTTACAGCGGATGGTGTAGTTAATGACTTGGGCGGTGGTGAACGCAGGCCTCCTCCAGTGCAGGAAGATGGAAGAGGAGGTATTAGCCTTCGCGTAGAGATGGTGGGGTGGCGGCGGTGGAGGGACCATGCGATCGCGGACGGCTGTTGAGAAACGCAACATGAATTTACTGCAAGGATTAGTTGTGCAGATAAGATCAAGGTAATGGAAAAGGAGAGGACTCTACTGTAGGTGGATCTGAGGGCAGAGGCTAGCTCCTACCAATCTCTTAGTGGTCTATCCCTGACTCATTCAAATTAACAAACTCCTGTGTGAGTTGCATAAGGCACCAAATGTTTAACTGATTATTGAAAAACAATATCTCTAGACAGTCATCGTAGCACAGGGCTTTAATCCCACCACTGGGATGACAAAGGCATGCAGATCTATGTGAGTTTGAGGCCAGCCTGGTCTACAGAGCCCCAGAAAAGCCAGAGCTATACAGTGAGAGCCTGTCTTGGAAAACAAAACAAAAACAGTCGTGTGTGGTGGCAGATGCCTTTAATTGCAGAAGGCTGAGGCAGGTGGATCTCTGAGTTCAAGGCCAGCCTAGTCTTCATAACAAGTTCCAGGACAGCCAGGGCCACACAGTGAGACCTGGTTTCAAAAATAAAATAGTCAAAAAAAAAAAAAAAAAAAAAGAAAAGAAAAAGAAAAAGCTATCCCCCACAAACAAAAATCCCCAATAACAACAATAAACCAGACTGAAAAGCAAGATGCTAGTTAGTTAAAGGCAGAGAAAGCCAGAGCTACAAGTGCAACATACAGATGCCATTAGAAAGGGGAAAGACAGACAAAAGGGAATTCAGGGAGCAGGTAACCCATGTGGTTTTCCAGTTAATGTCTAGCATCCACCTGCTTGTAAGCAGAAGGTACTTAGAATTTAAACACCCCACTTTTACTGAGTCTCCACTCATTTAAGACGTGCCCAGTAGCTTAGAGGATATAAAGAAACTGCCCCACCCCCACCACCCCCCTCCCCCAGTCCTGAAGTAGTAGGGAAACTGAATTTCAAAGAAGGGGTTGGTAGGTGGGTGGGTGAGTGGGTGGGGCTGTGTGAGCCACAACAGAAAGGCTGTCACTCACACACACATCCTGGAGTGCTGACAGTCTGGTCGGCCTGGTAGCCGTCTTCCATATTGTTGTAAGCCAGGAGCCTCACGTGGTATTTTCTTCTGGGGTCTACAACGGAAACCATCAGCAGTAATTCAGAGCAGCGCCCCCCCTGGCTGTGAGCAGAAAGCCCAGCAGCGCCCCCTCTGGCTGTGAGCAGAAAGCCCAGCAGCCCTCTCTCTGGCTGTGAGCAGAAAGCCCAGCAGAAGTGCGGGTTTGGGATGAACACCCCTCAAAGGCGGGGCAGTGCTCAGAACAATGAGCCCTTCTTTCCCCATCCCAAATCTCTTCCTGCTGACTATCTGCAGTGACATGGCCACTGGGACTAATTATCCTTAAAGTTAATGCCTTTAATCCAATTTCAAATTACCACAAACACTCTTCTTCAAGTAACTAAATCTACACTAAAATTTTTATCTTTATTTTCCTTTTAAAATTTAAGTTGGATTTCATTTCATTCTGTATGTTCGTATGTTCATGTATGGGCACGCTTACACACACACACACACACACACACACACTTGGACAACTTTCAGAGTCAGGGTCTCTCCTGCCACTTGGGGTTCTGGAAATTCATTTTATCAGGATTGGTGACAAGCACTCCACCTGCTGAGACATCTCATCATCCTTATTTGTTTATATTCATTATGTACCCCAGGTTAGATTTAATTCCCCACACAGTCCAGGCTGGCTTGCAGTTCTATTCTATCCTGCCTCAGTTTCTCCTCCATCATAGGTCCCCAAAAGTTATTTTATGCAGGTAAGTTTTGATGAGGCGAATAATATATATTATACTCGAGAGTAGCATTTCTTCCCTCAGTGTTAGGGAAAACTAGAACAAATGCCCTTCTGTAGAACCTCTAAGTGTTTCTAAATGAGTCTCCTCCAAGAAAGCTTCATTTTCCATATATAATTCAAGAGAAGTGAGCTGGGGCACCCTCTACTGGTTTTGGGCAGCTATCACAACATTAAAATGAAACCCATCCCATGCAGTTTTTTCAATGTACATGAATAATTGTCACTTTTCCTTAAGCAAATGAAACACATTCTCACTCATAGAAGGCAGTTGAG
The DNA here is from genome assembly GCA_902729485.2 of Mus minutoides. Lineage (NCBI taxonomy): Eukaryota > Metazoa > Chordata > Mammalia > Rodentia > Muridae > Mus > Mus minutoides. The sequence continues at coordinate 834,810 of LR750037.1, forward strand.
AAATTCATAGTTATCCTAAGAGCACACACATATACATATATTTAAAAAATAAGTCTTCAAAATGACTTCATAGTGAATTCAAGCACTTAAAACTTGAAAATAGAAACACAGTTCTGAAATTCCGAAGTAATTTTTAAGATTTTACATATCTACTGATAAATATATTTTACAATTTAGAAACTGATGAATATACTTTGAATACTTTATATTAAAATACATTTTAAAAGACGCCCTGGGCAGGCAAGAAGGTTTAATAGGAGAGGAGCCTGACTGATGCCAAGCCTGACTACTTGAATTCAATCCCCAGGATCCACAGGGCAGAAAGCATCAGAAAGCATCGCCTCAAAAAAGAAAACATCTCTGTCAGTTCAAGGCCAGCCTGCTCTACATTGGGAATTCTAGGACAGCTGGAACTACAGAGAGACCTCGTCTCCAAAAAACCAGAAAACAACAAAAGAAAACAAAAATAAAATCACAACAAAAATATCCAACCAAATAACCAAAAGATGCAAAAAGAGTCTCCCCATTGAAACAAACAACTCCCGGGGCTGGTGAGATGGCTCAGCGGGTTAGAGCACCCGGCTGCTATTCCGAAGGTGATGAGTTCAAATCCCAGCATCCACATGGTGGCTCACAACCATCCGAAACGAGATCTGGCACCCTCTTCTGGAGACAGCTACAGTGTATTTACATATAATAAATAAAATAAATCTTTAAAAACAAACAAACAAACAACTCCCATTAGGTGCCTGCCAGTGCCCTCATCTAAGCTGTGCACAAAGGTGGGAAGGAGGCGGCTCAGGGCCCGACAGAGACGAACTGAGGACAGGGATTCTAAGGACAGATACTTATGCTCTACTCTGTCCCACTTTGAGGTGGCCGGATTAGGAAACTCATGCTGGCCTTGAACTCACAACTCTCCTATCTCAGCCTCCCAAGTGCAGTGTTTAAAGGAATACACTCCTCTCTCAGTCTAGACTGTGCATCTATGATAAAGCACAGGGCCTCTAAGTTTGCATAAATACATGCTCTTATATCAGAAAAAAAAAGTTGTCTCTTACAACCAATTTCAAAATAGAACACACACACATATACACACAACTGAGAATTATTAGGCAAACACATGTTCCTTCATTTAAAAAGTGTCTCTTATGGATGCCTTTAATCCCAGCACTCGGGAGGCAGAGGCAGGCGGATTTCTGAGTTCGAGGCCAGCCTGGTCTACAGAGTGAGTTCCAGGACAGACAGGGCTATACAGAGAAACCCTGTGTCGAAAAAAAAAAAGTGTCTTTTACAAACTATTTCAATAGAACACACACACACCAAAACTGAGTTATCAAGCAACTATTGTATAAAGTTCTTATGAGAAAACACAGAACACTTAGATTTTCCAACACTCAGCACCAAAACTCAAAAGTTTTTATTCAGATTAGTGACTATTTAATTAGAATATATTTTCTTCTTTCTTTCTGCCTATTATTGAACCCATCCATCAACTGAATTCCAGGTTTCACCTGCAAAGACTCTCATGAATTGTGAGTGCAATGTAGGGTTTCTGGGAACATCTGCTGATTGCAGACTGCCACACTAGGGGTGGAGTAGACCCAGGAAAAGAAAGATGAGACAAACCTGTCTCAGAGCCCCACATGGTACAGCCATTCTTACAGAACACTGACTCAGGGGCTGTGGGAATTTGTAAAGCACTCATTTCTCTAGGATGGTTGCTGTGTGTGTACAAGCTCGCAAGTGTGTGGGCAATGTGCACAGAGAAGTGTCTGAGTTATGTGGCCAAAAGTCAACATGGGGTGTCACCTGGCGTTACTTCCCCATGTTATTTTCTGAGGGAGGGTGTCTCACGGACCTAGAGCTTACTGATTGAGCTAGGATGGCTGGTCAGTGAGCGGCAGGAGCCCACTCCTGGCTTCCGTGTGGGTACTGGGGATCCCAATTCAAGCCACCACGATTGCACGGTAAACACTTTACCAACGGAGTCTCATGGCACATTCTGGTAACCCCAGTGCTGGGAAGGCAAAGACAAGATCCCTGAAGCCTGCTGGCCAGCCAGTCTATCCAGTCAGCCTCAAAACACAAAGTGGAAACAGGAAGACAACCTCTGGCTCCACACACAGAGACTCCCACAGACCGACGCACAGCCCTGCTGGGGTTAAGTATGGCCGCATAAAGAGGGCTTGGTTTATGACACTCAGTAAACTTAGGCGAGGTGGTTTGAGTGAGGAAAGCAGCTTCAGGACAGGGTGGGCTTTCTCAGGAACGCAGGAAGAGGGAGGAGAGGCACAGAAAGGACATACCACGCACATCTTTTTATTTCTTTAGTTTTATTTTGAGTTATGGAGGAGAGTCTCCCTATGTTGGTCAGGATGGCCTTGAACTCACCATCTTTGCCTCCGTCTTCCAAAGAGTTGGGATTACAGGCATGAGTCACCATAATGGTACAAAAGGGTAGCATTTGCTTCAGAGGGCTCTGTGGGAGTCTCTGGGTTAAGCAAGCTTTCTGCTATTCAGAGAAGTCCTAGCACCCACATCAGGCGGCTCCTAAGCAGTGCTATATAACACCAGGTCTGCTGGGCGTGGTGGTGCACACCTTTAGTCCCAGTGGATCTCTAAATTCAAGGTCAGTCTGACCTTACAAAAAACAAGTTCCTGGACAGCCAAGGTCACGCAGAGAAACTCTTTCTCAGAAACCAAAACAAAAAGTTCTCCACTTCTATGGAATCTCACTCCCTCTTCTGGCCTCCACAGGTACATGCATACATACACATGGCACACACACACACACACACACACACACACACACAGAGCTACGTAAAAATAAAATTAAATATCTTTTAAAAATCTGTTTTAAAAATTGGAAATGTATAGGGCTGGACGTGGTGGCGCACGCCTTTAATCCCAGCATTTGGGAAGCAGAGGCAGGCCGATTTCTGAGTTCTAGGCCAGCCTGGTCTACAAAGTGAGTTCCAGGACAGCCAGGGCTATACAGAGAAACCCTGTCTCGAAAAACCAAAAAAAAAAAAAAAAAAAAAAAAATCAATATTCTGCTGGATGTGGTGGTGCACCCCTCAATCCCAGCTCTCAGGAGGAAGACGCAGAGGCAGACAGAACTCTGTGAGCTGGAAAGCCTGCTCTACAAGGTACATTCCATGCCAGCCAGGACAGTGAGGTGAAATGTGAATAAGGAGACCATGACCCAAGCTGAAACAAAATATCCACAAACATTCTATATGAGTTAATAGTTATATAGCTCTAGGCAGGTTCTTCTATTTCTAAGCCTTATTTAGTTCCACTTGGAAGATGGAGATACAAAGGGACATTATAAGAGTATTAAGTGAAATTAGCCTTTTAGACACTCTGCACAGCCCTGGGAATTGATAAACACACAAGCCTGCAACTGCTGCTAGGTGAGGGAAGGTGAGAGAGAGAGAGAGAGAGAGAGAGAGAGAGAGAGAGACAGAGAGACAGAGAGACAGAGAGACAGAGAGACAGAGACAGAGAGAGAAGGTGGCCCCTGCACTGCAAACTGAGCACAGCGGGCACAAAGCCTTAGCTCTGTTCATCACAAATCATCTTTTGAGGTGTTTAAAGACCGAAGACAGCTGCTTATATAAAGCAGGTCTGGAGCCCACGATACCAGGAAATTAGCAGTGAGCAAGTCCTCCAGCTGGGCTCAGCTCACTGTCCTCATTAATATCCCCTGGCCTGCAGGTAAGGGTTCCCAGCTGTGTGTCTGACATGCGGCTAAGAGCGAGCGAGCGGCCTTCCCGAGTCTCCCAAATGAATCACAGGAGCTCTCATTTAACAGCCCCGAAGACAATAAACACTTTGGAAAACAAGTCAATAAATGTCTTCCCAACTAAAGAAGAGTAAAGTATTTCCTAAGAGTAAGATATGGAAGCACTTGAGGGTTAGCCCTAGAAACAGCAAGCAGATGGGCCCCGAGATTAATCCACTCTGTTAGCTATGTCCGGATTTAAGACTCAGTTATTACACTCAAGTTAGAACAAGAAAGGCAGAGGCCAATAAAGTGCCGTTTTCTGCAATGCCAAACTCAGCGGAAACAGTTCCACCTTAACAGCATATGACTTAACAATAATGGACTGCCAACCACATCTCTTCTTCCCCTTTAATTTTTATTTTATTTTTTATTCCTGTGTCTGAGTATGGGTACGAGCAGATGTGTGCAGGGATCTTTGGAAGCCATCAGTGGGTGCTAGCTCTCTTAGAGCTGGAGTTACGTGATGGTAAAGCGCACAATGTGAGCCCTAGCTGCTGAACTGTCTCTCCGGAACCACAACTGTACCTTTATGAAAGTTCTTACATTATCTGTTGAAGATGTTGGTATCACACGGTCATTTTTCACTTCAGCGTGCCCCTGAGGGTCACAACAACTAAAATGCTTGCCTTCCTCCAGTTTTACCAGAAAACCCTGCAATTCTCTCATTGCACCACTAGATGGCATGTGTGCTCAGGAGTCAACCAGGGGAGTGGTGTGTGTGTGTGTGTGTGTGTGTGTGTGTGTGTGTGTGTGTGTGTGTGTGTGTGTGTGTGTGTGTGCGCGCGCACTGTACTGGAATGGGAGGATCTCAGACATCAACTGATTTTAACAGGCCAGTGAAAGAAGGTCCAGTGGCTGAGTAAACTTCACCAAACCACAGTCTGGATTAACTACCAAGCAGTAAGAAAGAAAGGCTGAGGGCCAGAGAGATTGCTCAGTGGCGAAGGGTACTTGCTGCTCTTACAGAGAACCTGAGTTTTGTACCCAACATCCACATTGGCAGTTCACAATCACCTGTAACTCCAGCTCCAGGGGATCCAATCTCCCTTTTCTCTCTCTCTCTCCCCCCTTCCTTCCTTTTTTTGTCTTTGCAGTCACCTGTACATGTGTGTATATACACATCACACACACACACACACACACACACACACACAGAGGAGTACAGTAGACTCTGGAATATGCCTATTTAAATCTGGTTCATGGTATTACCTATAAAGTAGGGAATTAAAGGAGTTTATACTGTAAAGTATTCAGAAAAACACCTGAGACTTGGCTTGCTGCTAAGCAACAAACATGTAGGAGAGAGAAACAGCTTGGGCGTGGGGGATTCAGGTTTCAGGCTATAATGACTCTGTGGCTGTGAAAGTCATTGTTTCCTTATCTGAACTGCCTGCAAGGTTAGAACACCAGCTATTTAAGGAATTGTAACAACAGTAAAAATAGGTACCGTGCAAGAAGGGTCTAACTGAGGCAAAGTGGTTTGTTAAAGCTCGGACTGTATTCACAAGTGGGAACAATTAGTTCTAATTCAGAGCAAGGAGGCAGCAGAAAGCCGGCATTAGAGAAGCTGCCCCTTGGAAGCCCTGGGAAGCAGAGGGCCAGGCCAGGAGATGAGTGTGGATCAGCAATGCAGGAGGCCAGGTTTGCAGCAGTGGGGTTACATGCGAGGTGGTCACATATAACGGTTAGGCTGGGGACAGATTAGGGAGAGCAGAGTGCAGCCAGGCTGGGCACTGCAAACTACTGTAAATACACACAAGGTGGCTGGCTAAATGGGCTTGCTGAGAAGAAGCACTGAGAGGCAGCAAGAGGTTACCCTGGGGTTACCCTGGGGTAACCAATACAAATGGAAGAGGATCTGAGGCGCAAAGGGCTGTTGACTTACAACTTCTAGGCTTTGGACCAATTTATAAACCCATGGCCAACGGCCATGTCTGAAAGGTCAGATAACAAAATGACCAAGAGTGTTCAAGTGAGGAGAACCCAGGAGTCCCAGGAATGAGTGGCCTTCTTACATATGGAGTGATTTCAGGGATGAACCCCCTTCTCTCTCTTTCCTGGTTTTAGATTAGGTTATCTCTGAAAGGGGTCATCCCCTCTGAATAAGTGATATTAGTATAATCCTTTAAGGCGATCAAATACATACTGGAAAAGCAACAGAAGTCAGAAACTAAAATAGCATCTTAGGTTACTTTCTGTTGTTGTGATAAAACACTGATCAAAAGTCACCCAGGGAGGAAAGGGTTTACTTCAGTTTACAGTTGAGAGTCCATCATAAAAGGAATTCAAGGCAGGAACTGATGCCAAGACCCGGGAGGGGGCTTGCTTTCTTATACTATCAAGATATGCCTGCCTAGGAATGGCACCGCCCACAGTGGGCTGTGCCCTTTCATATCAATCACCAATCAAAAAAGGAAAACAGGGAAAAAAATCATGAAGCAGCAGCAGCAGCCACTGCCCCTCCACGGCCTTGTCTACAGGCTAATCTGATGGGGGCACTTTCTCTATTGTGGGTTTTCTACTCTCAGATGACTCTGGCTTGTGTCGAGTTGAAACAAACACACACACAAAACACCTAACTAGCACAAATAATAAGAAGTAAAATACTTTAAGGAGAAAACATTTGCGCCATGCACGGGGGATTGGTACGGGGATTCCAGGCCAGACTGGGACACACAATTGATAACTTGTCTCAAGAGAAAAACAAAACAAAAAAAAAAAAAAAGAAAAACTTTTTTTGTTTGTTTGATTTATTTATTTTTTTAAGAAAGTGTTTCTCTGGGTTGCCCTGGCTGTCCTGGAACTCTCTTTGCAGACTATGCTGGCCTCGAGCTCAGAGATCCCCCCACCCTTGCCTCCTGATTGCTGGGATTAAAAATGTGCACCCCTACAGCTAGCCATCCAATAAACGGTTTTTAACAACTCCTGTTCTGTGTGTCCTGACCACTGGGTCTGTTTGTGCACTTTATGTAAACCTACAACGTGTAACAGGCTGACTTAGTAGGAAGTTTTCATTCTGTATTTCTCCCAAACACCACCAAGTGCTCTGCAGCGATGGACAAAGACGGTGACGGTGACAGTCCTGACGGGCATGGAGCCCGAACGGAGCGAACAGCGCAGAGAGGCCAACAACCCTTTGGCTTGCATCCTGGAAAACCCACACCAGAAAACAATTATTTACGAAGCCCTGGGCTACGAACCAAAGACACAGATAAGCCAGGGTTATGAAGCCAGCCTTTGTTTCCTGCTGGTTCATGAGGCCCCGGGATCTTCCAGGAGAGCCGGACCAGAGCCAGAGGTCAGGGTTTGATAAAATTAGGGGAAAACCTAAGGTCAAGACCATGAAAAAAAAAAAAAAAACACCTCACAGGAGCAAAGCAGTCCACCCTTCCAGCCATCTCTCAAATTTATATCTAAGGTGCAGAGAGTTTAAACTGCCATTTTTCTATAGAAAAACTCCCAGGCGGTGGGAAAAGTGACCCCCGCTCCCCCTCCCCCCACATCAAAGGAAGAGGAAGTAACCTCTAGACTTGAGCCGCATCCGATGTTAATCTTCAATTAACAAACCAGATCACACTGGAGTGGCCCCATGAAGCACCCTCAAGAAAATAGTCTTTTAAAAATCACCATGTGTCGCTTTAAGTTATTCAATTCTTAGTCGGGGATTTTTTCATATCTGGTGGTGGGTCGGTGTGTACAAATGTGTTTGATAATGAGAGCGTGAAACCCAATGGGAGACTTCACAGCCTTGGCATGGCTGTTATAACCATACAGAAGGTCACTTCAATATACACTTCTGAGGTCTGATTAATTTGGGTGTGTGGCTTTGTATTTGTAAGAGATTTTTATTTAAACAAAGCGCTCCAGTGTCAGGTAAGGTTTTTTAAATAAGAAAACAGAGTGCTGTTTTAAAACTTACTACCGAATGTTTCGCATTATTTACTCGGAGGGCCACCAGAGAAAGCTTGCTGATAGCAGCCACAATATGCCTCAATTAAGACAGCTTCAAAGCCTAAGAGAGTCAAGCCAGAATATGTTTTCAAAGGTAAAGGGCACTCTCAAACTCTTGCTGGCCTGAGGTCAGCTCGTGTAAAGATACTAAAAGAGGACACGGGAAAGGAGTTAGGAAGGTGAGAGAGGCTCTGCGGGGTGAGGCCCAGCACCCCACCGAATGTCCACTTTTAATTTAATCTTTTGTGTGGCCAGGTCTTACACAAGCCTGCTCAGGCCCATTGTTCCCCAGCAACCCCGACCAGAGCTCCCCTTGGTCTGGCTAGCCAGGGTGACTGCACTGCCCTGGAGCCTGTCCCTCCCAAACAATACCCCCCACATAATTATTCAGAGACGAGGCCGGCAATAGGGGTTACTGTGACACCTGGGTCGTGGCCTCTGACACAGAATCTGGGGCCAGCCCAAGTCTGGTCCAGCAGGCAGAGAGGCAGGAAAAATGCTAAGGGGGATGGGTGGGAATGGAAGGCGGAGGAGCAGTACTGGGCGTGAAGACACCACACTTAAACACAGCACAGAAAGCCTAAATCTCATTTCAACGGTGGGCTGGCCTCAAGTTTCCCAAGTGACTGGAGTTTTCTCGCTATGGAGATATTTTTGGAGGGGTCGACTTCTTATTCTTTTTGCTTCCTTTTTTAAAGCATTTTTTCGTGGTCATGAAAATATAACGGGTTTCTTTATCTTTCACACATACCTGTACCACGGCTCTAAGTTCCCGTCTGCATCATTACATAGTAGATCTTTTTAGGATCCATTCTTACATGACCAACACGCTTATTAGAATGGGAAAAACTTCAGAGCCTCAACTGTTTTGTTCAAATGTGCTAGTGTGTTGAATTAAAAGTCAGGTTCTAGATGAGAATGTCAATCGTGCTGTAAGCTTAGATTAAAAATTCAGCCCCTTTTACTTACAAGCTCATTTTCTGTATGCCTGTTTATCATGAATGGTTTTCACTTTGTCATAGTTGTAAACAGACTTCACTTTTACTTAACTGAGTATACCAAAATGTAACAAAACGGTCCTGTGAGGCTGTGGAGTAAGTTCCCAACCTAGGCTTTCCTGTAAGCCAAAGGGAGGTTATTTGTCTAAAACCTGAAAAGACTTGGGTCCTTTGGTTTGGCCTCCTGAAGGACCTTAACACAAACACCTCTATCCCTGCCAGTGACAATACCCCCTCTCTTACTGAGTGCGGGATAGTTGAAGGGAAAATCGGTTCCATTTTAGAATCAACTTCCTATCAAAATAAGCCAAAACTACCGCCAATCTCTACCACAAAAACCTCCCCATCGAAGCCGTGACCGACTGCTGGAAACCCAGACGGAGGCAGCAAGCTTTCTCAATTAATACTGTGTATGCAACATTTCGATCATGTTATTTCTTTTTGGATCATATATTTTTACTTTTATATGTCAGGTTCCATTCACGAGGCATGACTAATCAAAAGTTTAGGGTGTAGAGCTCCTTGCTTGAGCCCTGCTGGAAGAGAACCTGACTCACTCACACATTGAAAACCTAACCCAAAAGTGACATAGCCTTCCCCCCCCCCCCCCCCCCCGTTTAAGTTCAGATCTTATGTGCTTGTCTAAAGAGGCACCTTTTCTGTGGGTCAGCATGAAAGAAAGGCAGACCAGAGGTCCTGTTTTGTAAGCCTATTATCCCACTATGCCATCATCAAACAGAGAGAAGATGAAGGTTGATAACTTCCTATGGATAGGGGAAAAAAAAGATTCCAAAAAAATCTGTCACCCGCTTCTGGCTTCTGGGCACCAGGCACGTACATGGTCACAGACATAGATGCTGGTAGAACACTCAGTCTAACTGTCCCCAAATTTATGACAGTTTATATCTGAACAGTACTAATGAGGTTGTGCCATGTACAAGTTCCCAAATAATCTAAAAGTCCAAGAAGGCAGATGTGGTGGGGCAATCCCTCAATGCACGCACTCAGGAGGCAAAGCTAGGCAGAGCTCCCTGGGGTTTGAGGCCAGCCTGGTTTATACAGTGAGTTCCAGGCAAGCCTGGACTGCAGAGTGAAACCCTGCCTAAAAAAAACAAACAGAAACAAGTAAACTAAATGGATGGTTTATTCTAAATAAATCTCAATTCTAACACAAGAGAATGTTAGCATAATTGTCTAATAAGACAATCGGAGGCTATCGAATTTACAAGTGAGGTTTACTTAAAATTGTTACGTAAGCAAAGGAATAAAGTTCTTTGGTCATGTTAGTGTTCTCATCATCGAGAGCCCTGAAGCCCCCAGAGGAGGCTGCGAGCCTCGCACACTACTGTACCTAGCTCACATTTGTTTAAGTAGCTGCCCTGCGAGCCTCGCACACTTCGGTTCCTTACAAACAATATTTTTATTGACTGGCAGAGGAAGCCTATTCATGATAGTGGAACTTCCCCTGAAGCCATGAAATAAATTTCCTCCGAGGACTAACAGTTCCCCACCTCCCAGTCATGGACTCGCCATGGCATTTTGACCCTTGTGTGAAGCAACGTGAAAATATCATCCATCACTCTCTGAGCCACAGGGACTTGGGTGGAGGGGCCCAGATGCATTGCAAAAACATCTGTAGCTTGATAACCATCCCTCAACATGCAACCCTTGGTGGTTCAAAGCATGCGTACAGGGTGGGAGAGACGGAGGGCGAAAGCCTGAAACCACACTTCGGTTTCTTCCCAAGTGGGAAGCGCACTGTTGAAAGTGCAGCCTCATCAATCATGGAGTAAACCCCTCACTGCTCATGTAACCTCCTCAGAAGAAGTCAGAAGTCACAAGGCACAGGTTTACAACTTACTTACACTCGCTGCGGGCACCACTGGGAAACCGACTTTAATGTTAGCACTTAAGAAGAGAATCCTTTAACGAAAGCAAAAATTTGTATTTGCTATAAGTGGTGCATGCAAATTCTATTCAAATCACCAATCCTTCAGATAACTGAAAACAATGAAGCCCTTTGGGATAGTGGAAGTGTTCGTGTGTGTGTGTGTGTGTGTGTGTGTGTGTGTGTGTGTGTGTGTGTATTCTAATTTTCAAGTTTATGTATTTCGTGACTGTATGTGTCAGGATGAAGATGCTATAGCACATGTATGGAGATGAGAGGATAACTTCTAGTAACCCTTTTTCTCCTTTTACCCACTGGGTGCCAGGATTCAAACCCAGGTCTTCAGGCTGGGATAGCAAGTACCTCTACTCACTTAGCCACCTCCTGGCCCTGGGGTCATTTTAAATTTAAGACAAAAATGCAGGGGCGAGAGCAGTTGCCTAAGGACCTAAGTTTGGATCCCACATAAAAAGCTGAGCATGGTCTTGTGCTCCTCTGACCCCAGTGTTGTGGAACATGGAGACGGGCAGATCTTTGGGTGCTAGCTCCAGGCTCAGTGAGAGATCCTGTCTCAAGTCTTAAAGGGATAAGATAAAGGATACCAGAACAGGAGACCTGATATTCCTCCTCTGGTGTGTGTGCATGTATGCACATATATCTCACATGGACCACACAGTCTCACTCACCCACATTCACACACATTAGTTCTCACTGAGTCCACTGAAGATGGGTGTGTAAAATGCACACACACACACATACATAAATGTGACTCAAAGATTTGTTTTTTTGTGTGTTTATTTATGTGTATGAGTGTGTCTGTATGTGTGTGTCTGCATGGGTGCTCTTGGAAGTCAGAGGGGGTTCTAGATGCCCTGGAGCTACACTTACTGGTAAGTATGAGAAGTCTGATATGAGCGCTGGGAACTGAATAATTATTTCCTTTCCATTTTTATATGTGTGTGCTTGTATGTTTATGAACATCAGGTAAGGACTATAGAGAAGTAGATGTCAGATCCCCTGGTACTGAAGTTAGAAGAGTTTTGAACAGCCATGTGGGTGCTGGGAATAGAACCTGGGTCGTCCTCCACAAAAACAAGTGCTCTCACCTTCTGGGTTATCTTCCCAGCCCTGTGAAAACACAGCTTGTGGCTTGGGAGTAGAGCTCAGTGGGAATGCTCTCCCAACAGACACGAGGCCCTGGGTTTGTTCCCCAGAACCTCCCACTTCCCCACAAATTTAGTATTTTTCCTTATGATCATTTGTACAATTCGGATAAAAAAGAGAACATTCCTGATATCAGCATCTAAAAGCGAAGCACTGTTTTGCTTTCTCTGGTTTGTTTTGATTTTCTGTTTGTTTTTTTTCGAGACAGGGTTTCTCTGTGCAGCCCTGGCTGTCCTGGAACTCACTCTGTAGAACCAGGCTGGCCTCGAACTCAGAAATCCGCCTGCCTCTGCCTCCCGAGTGCTGGGATTAAAGGCGTGCGCCACCATGCCCTGCTCTAAGCACTGTTTTTTAATTCCTCTTACTATCCACTATATTTAGGTTTTTAAAAATTGTACTTTATAATCTGCTTTTTTATTCATTAAATACTGTTAACTATGCAGGCCATTAAATGTTTTAATTATATATATTTTTAACAATTTAAAAACATTTTTTATGTGATGGGTGTTTTGCCTACATGAATGTTTTGTGCTGCATGCATGCAGTACCCACGGATGCCAGAAGAGGGAGCTGGATTTACAGGCAGCTGTGAGTTGCCCTGCGCTGGGAACTGAACCCACGTCCTCTGGAAGAACAGGCAGTGCTCTTCACTGTCCACTCTCTCCACCCCCTCCACCCCCTCCTACCCCTGATAAGTATTTTTCCAAAACCTTCTTCTCAGTGTCCACACTCACTCAAATTGTCTGACAGACTGTAGCTTACATTTTAATTTCATTGTATCATGTCTATTTATTTGCATGAGTGTATATGCGCCATGATGGCAGGACAACCTAAGACTTGGTTTTCTTTTTCTACCAGTGGATCCCAAGATGAAACCCAGGATCCAGGCTTAGCAGCGAGTGCCTTTACCCACTGAGCTATGTCACCAGCCTGACCACAGTTTATTTTGGGGATTATAACAGCACAGTGGATATTCTTTTTTTATTTTTATTTTTATTTTTTTTGGTTTTTTGAGACAGGGTTTCTCTGTGTAGCCCTGGCTGTCCTGGAACTCACTTTGTAGGCTGGCCTCGAACTCAGAAATCCACCTGCCTCTGCCTCCCAAGTGCTGGGATTAAAGGCGTGCGCCACCACGCCCAGCACAGTGGATATTCTTGTACATGGTTCTACTTCCAATGCTGGTGGCTACTAAAGGAAGGTCTGCGTAAAAGTATGCATATAATAAGCCCCCTCTATTTTTTGTGCTACCCAAGTGGTCCCTAAAAAGCCATTCATTCATTTCCTTTACCATGAATATTAAAAGCTTACCAATTCCTGGTCCTTATCTCACTGCTTTGTCTGTTATGTTATTGTATATCATTGTATATTTTATTGTATCATTTCACTCTGTCTTATATGAAAGAAGAATGAGGGGAGTCGGGAGGTGGCTTAGTCAGTAAGTGCCTGCCATGCCAGCACAGGATCTGAGCTAGATACTCAGCTCTCAGGTGAAAGGCGGGCAAGGTGTGGTCCCAGTACTGGGAACCAGCATGGGGCAGGGGCAGAGAAAGGAGACTCCCTGGAGCTTGCTGGCTAGCCAGCCTTGTCTAACCAGGGCACCCCAAGATTGGGGAATGGGGGAAGGCCCTGTCATAAAAAAGAAAGTGGAGACACCATATGTCATATGAAAGGTACCTATGTCAACCTTTGGTCCTTACATTCATGTGTAAGCACACACATGTGCACACACACACACACACACACACACATATGCTCACACACACACTTACATGGATGGAGGCAGACTGATTATATAAATGTGGAATGATGATGGTTAGACAAATTTATACGTCCTTCCCAAGAAGAGGTATGACCTCCAATAACCAGGTGAAGTGTGCTGCCTGCATTTTGCATAGCTTCAAATGGGATGGCCATCCTAGCATGCTTTGAAAGCAAGCTGCCACTGCCGAGTTCAGTCAAGGGTTCTCCCTACCTGCAGTGTCTATGCAGAACTCACAGGGTCCTGCACCAGACTATGGCTAATGAAAGAGCCCCCACCCAAGCACCTGGTGCAGACACTAAACTTCTCAAAATGGAACTGAAAACAACAACAACAACAAAAACATATTTCAGCAAGTTACCCTAGAAAGACAGTGCAGAGCTCTTCTAAAAATTACAGAGGCTCATGAAAGTGAACTGACAGGCTGAGCTGCTCAAACCCAGGTAAGGTGGCTTTGAGCAGCTCTGGTAATCTTAGCACTTGAAGGCTGAGACAGGAGGATGGGAAGGTGGAGTTCAGTGTGGGCCACACAGTGAGACCCCCATCTCAAACCTGCCTTTTCCCGGCCATCAAGTCTCAGGTTATTTAGACAGAAGCACACACCACGCTAAGCCTACGTCCATGATTGAGGTGACATGGCTTGTATCTCCTTTATTTAATTCCTCCACTGTTCCAACAGGGGGCTCCACCTAGTTCGTTACTGCAGATTCTTCAGGTCAACTCAATGTTAACCTCTCGGGGAAGTGCACCTTGACCACACCCTCAGACTGTGTACTGCCCATTATTACATAAGTCTTTGTCTCCTTATACCCTTCCAACATAATACTCACTACAGTTTATAATTACAGCTTGTGGGGCAAGGTGACAAACGTCCTTGTCTTTTTCAAGACTCTACAGCTTCACAACCAAAGTCACTTGGAAATGCTAGAGTCAGAATTTTAGAACAGGCTGGTTGGTGGTAGCTCACATCTTTTTTTTTTTTTTTTTTTTGGTTTTTCGAGACAGGGTTTCTCTGTATAGCCCTGTCTGTCCTGGAACTCACTCTGTAGACCAGGATGGCCTCGAACTCAGAAATCCGCCTGCCTCTGCTTCCCAAGTGCTGGGATTAAAGGCGTGCACCACCACGCCTGGCTGGTAGCTCACATCTTTAATCCCTGCAGAGACCAGCAAATCTCTATGATTTTGAGGTCAGTCTGTCCTACAGAGTGAGTTTCAGGACAGCCAGGGCTACAAAGAGAAACCCTGTCTTGAAAAAAAGGGAAATTTAAAACAGTAGTCAGTCTCCAATTTAATAATTTTATTTGCGTGTCTTGCGTATGGAGGTATGCATGCATATATGTAGTGTATGGAGGTATGCATGCATATATGTATGCATGCTCATAGAAGCTATCTTGGGAGTTAGTCCTCAGCATCACAGATTAGAGTAAACTAGATGGACCTCAAGTGGCAGAGATCCTCATGGCCTTCCCAGCACTGGGATTACAAGGGGTCACAACCATGCCCAGCCTTTTCACATGGGTTCTGAAGACAGAACTCAGGTCTTCATGTTTATAACACAGTCACCATTTTACAAATCAATTGTCTTCCCAGTTTCAATAATTTTATTTTTAAATTTTTTCCCCTGTACTACTGAGGAGAGAGCCAGACCCCTGTTCTAAGTGTCTTAACACTTGGTTGTACCCCAGACTGAGTAATATCTTTACTACCATGTGTGCTTACGTATAGGCCTTTGTTTAGTTACTTTTTAAAAAGAATGATTTATTTACTACATACAGAGTGGTCTGCCTACACAGAAGAGGGCACCAGATCTCATTATAGGTGGATGAAAGCCACCACGTGGTTGCTGGGAATCGAACTTAGGACCTCTAAAAGAGCATCCAGTGCTCTTAACCTCTGAGCCACCTCTCCGGACCCCTTCTCTTACTTATATGGGCGTGAACATTTTATTATTTTGTTTTAAAAAAAATATCTTTAAAGCCTAAGACAAAAACATTCTTCCAACAAGGACCTCAGTTACAGCATTCCCCCCAGAATGCTCCCTTTACAGAAAGGATAATTAGAACAAAGCTTAAAATTTATTTGCATTCAGTTGTTAAAGAATAAAGTTCAAAACAAAACCAAAATAGAGTCTACAAGTATAATTACTCCAGCACAGCATTTTTTTACTTTTAGCCACCAAACGCTTTTTTCATCTGTTAATGGTGGCATTAAAAAAAAAAAAATCTCCTCTAACTTAGCTCTTTGAGGACCTCGGGCGTCTAAGAATTCCCGACATTCACCAGAACCTTCCAGAGCGGTCTGAGCATCAACACTGGAGCAGCACTGATTTAATTTCCTGCAAGGCCTCTTCCTTCTGTAAGAGATGGCGGGCACTTACCATGATTACGGACTTAGGAAACAGGAGACTGCCAAGTTTATCAAAGATCTCTGTCCTAAGAATAATGGTTGGAGACTGCAGCCCATGCAGCAGGGAGGAGCTGAGTGAGCTTTCAGTACCAACAGCCGCCGCGAGGAACGAGCCATGCTCCTGGGCACACAGAAGCATAGCAGGAATAAAACTGTAAATTCAGTTTAATGCCCTTCAAAACACAAGCGCTGTAGACAATAGTGGGGTAACCGAAAAGAGAGGTGAAGAGGTTAAAGAGGCTGGGGAGCTATCCGTTCAATAATTATTAAACAGGTCTAAGATCATCAGATGGAAGAAACGGCATCTTTTTTTTTAAGTGTCTTGATTTGAAGTATCCCATGGAATGAAGCTTAAAAAATTTCCTCCTAGAGACAAACTGGGAACATTGTGTGTTTTGTTTTTATGTGACTTCCAGTCTCCTTTATCTTTCAGTTATGCCCATTTTTGGAAAAAGGTTTCCAGCTGTTTCTTTCTTAAACAAATAGACAAAGAAAACAAAACCAAAGTGAGCTAAGGATATATTTCAGCAGCAGGATTCTGCCAAACATAGGTAGAGCCCTGGATTTGATCTGGGACCAGCACCCCCACCCCTCGGCCCCCACAAAAGCCGAGACAGAGAGTGGAACCATCCAGGTATTTCAATCAGAAAGTTAACTTGATATAGTAGGCAGGGTAAGGGAATGTGAAGGGAGCCAGGCAGCAGAGGGCATAACCATGCCCCACCCCCTACCCCGCATGATATCAGACCCTAAAAGTTAACCAGCCTTAGAGTTGATTTTGAAACACATCACAATTGGTATTCCACTCCACACAGACCAAGGAAAGCCAAACAAAGCATCAGAGCTACTTAAAAGAATAGGACTTCCTCACCAGGCTTCTGTTCTCCACGGGGGCCTGGCTTTATTCAGGATTCCTTTCAGGCTAGCGTGTGAAGTGACTACTGTAAATCTTTGCCTGGCGCCAAAGGTCAAAGGGTTATCTGCAGTTACCTGTGCTGTGGCTGTGGGCTTTTAGGGCACACTGGCTGCTCCAGTCTTTCTTTTCTTTCTTTCTTTTTTTTTTTTTCTCTAAGCACGAAGGAAAGCTTGTGAATCGCATCAAGATAATTTAGGTCCTAAGAAAGCAAAGCTTCCAGCCTGTGGATAACCTGCTTTCCCAAGAGAAGGGAAACAAACGTCACCTTTTCAGTCGTCCACAAAGAGAGACCAGATGCGGCAGGGCCCCTCCCACCACACAGCTGCTAAAACAGTAAAACTTCAAACTCACAAAAGGGAAGCCATTTAGGCAAATGCAATTTTGTTCTAGGGAGGGAAGAAACCTTTACTTTATTGTTTTTTGTTTTTTAAAGTAGCTGGGACACCAGGCTTCTGCTTACACACCACAGCGTGTTTGATTAACTAGACAGATGTTTTCTCAGGGAGCACGGTGCATACTCAGGAATTTCAAAGGGGGAGGCTATTCAAGACAGGACTTCAAAATTCAGCAGTAAAACCCAGCAAGTTCTATCTACAAAGGTTTCACTGGGCTTGACATGTTTTTGGAAAAGTGAACTATTTTTAAAAGATAAATCCAACAACTTCATGAAATAGGGGAGCACACTATTTCTTTCTCTCCAAAATACGTTTTTAGTTAGTTTGTTTTAGTATGAAATAAAGACACGCACACTCCCTCACTACCATGAGCTCAGTCTCATATCCTACAGGGCACAGCAGAAACTTGAGGGACACTTCCTTCTGGGGTGCTGTTGTGGTCTCACCTCCGCAGTCCCCCAAGAGTAAAGGGAGAGCAGCCTGTTTGATTCTGGGCTCAAGAATGCTGAAGAACTCACAGCCATCTTTGCGATTTACTAGGAAATCTGATGTAGAACAATCCCTGCATATTTCTGCCAGAACAGGGCTGAGTCCAACCCGTGGCTTCTTTTTCCTTTCTCATCAATTGATTTATTTATTCTTTAAAAATCTTCATAAATGGGGCTAGTGAGATGGCTCAGTGGGTAAGAGCACCCAACTGCTCTTCCGAAGGTGATAAGTTCAAATCCCAGCATCCACATGGTGGCTCACAACCATCCGTAACGAGATCTGGCGCCCTCTTCTGGAGTGTCTGAAGACAGCTACAGTGTACTTACATATAATAAATAAAATAAATCTTAAAAAAAAATCTTCATAAATGTAGATAATGTGTTTCGATCACCATCACTTTCACTCCCACTCCTGCTCCCTCTGGGACCACCACCCTCCAACTGGCCCTCACGCCTGCCGTATGTACACATGTATGTACACATATATGTACACATGTATGTATGCAAGTATTGTTAACTCACTGAATCCAACTAATGCTGCCCATAGATGCTTAGGATGGGTGGTCCACTGGACATAGAGGGTCTACAGTAGATAATCTATCTACCACTGCCAAAGAAAAGTGCCTCTCGTCCCCTAAGAGCCACAAATGGCCACCCTGAATTTTCTATGTAGTTTCTAGTGGCGATAGATACAGATTCAGTGCTTAGAGTTGCACCAAACTCCAGCATCATCCACCATCATCATCATTCCAGAATTAAGAATTCTGGAAGTCCTAGGAGTTTGGGTTTTTTGCTGTTTTGTTTTGAAGGACTCCATTGAAAGGTGTTACTCAGAAAGAGATAACATCTGAAGTTTCACCTTCACACAAGAAAGAAAACTTCAGAGAGATTTGTGGCCCCTCCCCCCAAAGACTTAACTTTCTTTTTAAACAAGCCCACTGATTGGTGTCTTCTGTTTAATCCTTTGTTATTTTCTCTCAGGACAGCACTGCCAGAAATACTGGGCTCTGCCAGGCACGGTGTCACACAACTTCAGTCTCAGATCCCAGCACTCAGAGGCAGCGGTAGACTAGCCTGGTCTATAGAGTGAGCTCCAGGACACCCAGGGTGACAGAGAAATTATGTAAGCCAGAAGTAACCCTTCCTTCCTTGAATGTTTTGTGTCAGATATTTGTCATAGCAATGAGAGAAATAACTAATATATCCACAGGATACTAAACTGTTGTAGACACGCCACTGAGGTGTCATGATTAAAAGCAGAATCACCGTTTCCTTCTCCAAAACCCGACTGTTCTGAAAGCTCTCCTCAAAATGCAGCAGTACCCACTCAGAGCTAGCTCACAAGCAAGGTTCTTCTACTGTCCTCTGACCAATCACATTCAAAATCGGCGAGCAGCTGCTGAGAACTTGCTACTCATTGTGCTGAAGGCTCCACAGCTGAGGGTAAAGGCTGGGATTCAAGCCCCGGCCGCCTGATCTCAAAGCCCGTAGGTCTTCTGATTTCACTATCACCACAGCTAACGGACAACAATTCCGCCATGTCTATTAGTTCCCATGTTGCCTCTGAGCGGGCAAGGCCAGCCCCTACCCAATCAGTGGTAATCACTACGCTGCTGGCTGTTTGCCTTCTGTACAGATGTGACTCTGAGAATGTCCCATAAAAGCGGTCAGTCCTCTGGGATGTCCCCTTTTGTGAATGATGGCCCATCACTCAGCTTGGTGCCACTGAGATTCGTCGGGGTTGGTTTTCTTGCCAATACCCACATAGCTTTGCATTGCTGAGTATCTTATGACTATTCTTTCTTTACACTGAAGTTGTTTCAGGCAACTCTAAACTGAGTCAGCTATACGTTATGTGAGTCTAAGTTTGTGTGTGTGTGTGTATGTGTGTTTGTATGTGTATGTGTGCACATCTCTGTGTTGTGTGTGCATGAGTGTGAGAGTGCACATGTGTGTGGTGCCTGAATACATGCATGTGGAGAATACCAGGTGTTTTCTTCCATCCTTCTCCACTGTATTCCCTTGAGGTAGAGTCTCTCGTGGAACCTGGCACTCAGGCTAGGTTCCTCAGCTAGGCTGGCCAGCCAGAAGCCTGGCTTCTCCTGTCTTTGTCCCCCCCAACACACACACACACACACACACACACACACACACACACACACACACACACACAGAGTTCTGGGTTACAGATGTACTCAGCCATGCCAAGCTTTAAAAATGAGTACTTCCAAAAAAATTTTTGTATTACATCCATCCTAAAATTAGAAATTTTGCTTTTCTGGAATCTAAAGAGATGGTTCAGGGTTGAGAGTGTGTACTGATCTTTCAGAGACCTGGAGTTTGGTCCCCAGGACTATGATCAGGTGGTTCATAACCACCTGTAACTACAGGTCTAGGGGATACAATGCCCTCTCTGGCCTCTTCAGGCATCAGTAGTCATGATGTACATGCCCCCACCACCACCACACACACATATACATAATTAAAAATAAAATAAATCCTTTACAAAAAATATTGTTTTTTCTAGTGACCTCTGTCTCTTAGGCAATGTCTTCACAAAGAGTCAGGCAAAGACCCAGAGGGGCCAACCCTTCGTTTTGTAAGGACAGTTCTGATTCCAGGGTCCACTGTCAGTGGTTACTGAAGCTCACTATTGGAATTTTCTAAATTTAGTTCACTTTCTGATTTGCAAGACCAAGAATCTACTGTGACATAATCCTAGCAGAGCCAAAGGAAACAGAGCCTGCAATGCCCCTGCGGGCTGGACCTATTGAGCTCCACTGAACACTGTGCCTCTGTATTCCACATTGCTACAGAGGGCTTGAAAACAGGAATGGAGGGCCAAGAGCCATCACTTGACTGATTGGGCTGAAAAATATTCTTTTTTTGAACGAAGTACTAAAGGCTCCCAGGCTCACCTGGGGAGTTAAAGACCACACTGTTTAAGCTGTGAATTAATGAAACCCAGGGCTATTTGCTTATTTCCTTGCTCACTCCACAACACAAAATAGATTCAATCTGACACTGTCATAACTTCCTAATATGAGGTGAACCAAGTCTAGAGTAATTCATTTTTCTCAGGGGACAGAATGTTGTCAGACTTGCCTTTGGGAACCTTCTGGGAGTTAACTCAGGCAAAGGAGTGATAAGGTAGGAAGCCTGGACGCAGTCAGACCTGGCATAAAGCTGTAAACTCAAGTGTCGACACGTTAATTACTCTTATACGCGACAAATATGGACAAGCCCAAGTTCAACATTTCAGTAAACATCCAGGCTATGCTGCTGGTCTTGGGATGGCATTATGAAAGGAAACTATATAAATTCTGCACTTTATAAAATAATAACACAGTCAGATGCCTGTGACCCAGCTTATGAGCTAAAAATGGTCTGTTAGGTGACACCCTGTCTTTCAACATTGTGATGTGGTGTTGTCTTCTACAAATGATTGAGATTCATTGGTAGCCATTGCCGGGACACATCTGAGCTTTTGAGTCACAGGCTGTATATGTCTAGATGCAGTTGAAATAGAATTTAGAGAGAATAGAATTGGGAGTGGGGTGTGATAACACATGACTATAACCTGAGCATTTGAGAAATGCAGGCAGGAAGCTCCTAGATTCAAGTCCATTATAGTTTACATAGTGAGATCACAGCTACCCTGAGCCATAAAGTAAGAAATATAAATAAATAAATAAATAAATAAATAAATAAATAAATAAGGGCTAGGGATCTGGGGATGTAGTTTAGTGGCATATGGGAGACCCCCGACTTGAGCCCCATGTTCACTAAAAAAAAAAAAAAAAGCCCAAAACAAAACAATAAAATCTACTATTGAGGCATGCCAAATTACTATTTTTTTCTTATTTCATTGTCCACAAATAAAATGGTGGTCTTGGAAGATAATCACGGATTTATGGGGTTTGATTCTTCCTGTTTGTTTTTGAGACAGGGTCTTCCTCTGTCTCCCCACCCAGCTTCAACCATGTGATGGCCCTGCTTCAGCGTCCTGAGTGCTGGGAAGGCAGAGTTGTGTTTTCTGAGGCAGCCTCTGTGCGGCTGGCAAAGCAGATTCCTGTGCCAGGCATGCATAGCCCACGGCTTTAGACGGCCATAAAGAGCACACACTGTTCTCCCAGAGGATCCCACTTCAGTTCTCAGCACCTGCGCAAAGCAGCTCATAACCACAGACTCCTAAGGGCTGGGATTACAGGTATGAGCCAGCACTATCAGTTTGCCTTTTTTCCCCCTTAAGATTTTATTTACTTTTATTTTATGTGTATGGGTGTTTTGTCTTCGTGTATGTCTGTGTACCACATTTATGTCTGGTGTTAAAGGAATCTAGAAGATAGTATCAATATCCTGGGGACTAAAAGCTATAGACACTTGCAAGTTGCCATATGGGTGCTAGGCACTGAACTCAGGTCTTCCAAACTAGTATCCAGTACGCTTACCACTGAGCCATTTCTCCAGCCTCAAGACCATTGCTTGATGTGATCCTCACCAACCATACATAACACTGCTGTGTCTGAAGTGTCAAGACCACTTAATTGTAATCCTTATGAAGAAAAAAATTAACTGTGTATAAAGTCAGGCCTATAATCAGATAAGGGAGTACGGGGATCCAAAGCCCTCAGGAACTCTTATGCAGGTGCAAGAAACATTAAGTCAAAATGTGACTCACTAAGGTGTAATTCACAGATAGAAACCAAGACACTACAAAAAGTCTTGAGTTTATGGGAGAGAGGGGCAGGGAAGGAAGAATGGCTAAGTCCCAACCTGTCTGTCCCTTCCCTTCCTCTTCCCCTCCCCGATTCCTTCTCTCTCCGAACTGCATCAGTCTAAGCCCCCTTGGGCTTTGGTGGGCCGTATCTGAGCTGTTTATTTCATGACTGGGTCTTTCGTACCTAGATATTTAACTCTTTGTCCTATATTCTGATTATTCTGTTATACATGCCTGCCTTCTTTTTCTTGGGGAAGTAAGAAGTGGGTCAGGCCCCACCCTCACGACCACACTCACCCTTCCTGATGCTCACAGGTCGTGTTTCTTTTTTTTTTTTTTTTCAACTTTTATTAGATATTTTCTTCATTTACATTTCAAGTGTTATCCAGAAAGTTCCCTGTATCCTCCCCCCTCCCGGCCCTGCTCCCCTACCCACCTGCTCCCACCCCTTGGCCCCGGCGTTCCCCTGTATTGGGGCATATAAAGTCTGCATAACCAAGGGGACAGGTCGTGTTTCTAAGCAGGCTTCAACACTAGGAGATGGGTGAAGACAAAAGAATTCAGGTCTCAACACGGACACAGAGCCTAAAGCCTTCCCTCCTGGCTCATCAGGAGAAAATTTGGTCTTAGTTTAGATTCTCTATTCTCAAAGTAGAAAGAAATACAAAAAATTTAGGTTTCATCTAAACTCACTGAGTAAAATCTCTGGCTTAACACCCATCTATAGCTAATTTACACACACACACACACACACACACACACACACACACACACACTATATCCCAAGAAAATTTGTTTCTTAATGAAGTAATCATGATAAAATCTTACTTGAGTAAAGCTGGTTTGAGATTGCACAGGCCTATAATCCTAGCGCAGGGCAGATGGAAGCAGGAGGATCAGGGGTTCAAGACCCTCCTTGGACAACTTCCAAACTAATTAGGAAACCCTGCTTCCCCCCAACCCATACACCACCACCACAAAACAAAAAAAAACATTTGGGAAAATTTTTTTCTGATATCAGCGCCATCCTAAGAGATCGATTCTCCACCCCAGGCTGGGGTCCAACCCAAGGCTGCATCTGTGCTACTTGAGTGATCTGCCACTCAGGGACACTCTCAAGTCTGGAAAACGAATTTTTTTTTACAAATGAGAGTTGCTGGCATGTCTTCCAGGCTTCAGATGCAGTTTGCAGGTTGCTGCGCTAGCCTCTATCTGAATTATTTCACTCCACCCTAACATTCTAAAACAGACAGGATTATTACTATCTTCGTCTAAAAGGTTAAGCAAAGAGCCAGGGTTTGTCATCAAACTGCAGTCTCAAGTCAACCCTAGGCGTGAGAGATGCTTACGTAGCTGGTACTCTTGTCTGATCTGTCAGAGTGCTGGGAATGATGGACCGGCAAGGGGGTGGGGGGGAGTGACGGACTTCCAAAATGACTCTAGGGAGACTTGACAACGGTAAGGGATTTTCCAAATTGAAAGAATGAATTAGAGGGTGTGCCTCTAGTTGCATGAGCTTGTGGGAACAGATACACGCATTTCAGAACGTAACGCTTCCTCTTTCAGTGGCTGAGAGAGAGTGTTTTGCAGGTAAAGGCACTAGCTGCCAGACTGACGAGCTGAGTTTATCCCCAGACCCATGTGGTAGGAGAAAAGGACTGGCTTTGTTGTCCGATTTCCACATGCGCATCCAAAATAGAAATAAATAAATGTAAATTTTATTTCTTAAAAAAAGACATAATTAGGCTGGGTGGTGGCTGCACATGTCTTTAATCCCATCACTCTAGAGGCGAAGAGGCAATAAGATCTCTGCTGAGTTCGAGGCCAGCCTGCTCTACAGAGAGAGTTCCAGGACTACACAGAGAAACCGTATTCAGAAAAACAAACAAACAAACAAAAAAATAAAGAAACAAGATTTTTTTCTATCAGGGGACATGATGTCTTATTAATTTTGTTTTTTGTGTATCATGTGATAAATATTGCAAAGATTTATCTTGTAACTTAGATGAACACTCAGGGAGACAGGAAAAGCTGTGTGTAAATCCTGAAGGCCCTCGGCACAGCAGTGAGCAGGGGGTCCCACAAACGACTCCACCACAGGCCTGAAGCTTCTTCTCCCCCTCAGCACAAGCCAGATCCCAGGAAAGCAGACTGCACTCTAAAGTCAAAGCCGAGCAAAGCAGAGGCACTAATTAATGCTTCCCGGTGCCATCGAAAGTCAGCTCACACTCTGTGTCTAAATGCTGGGGATTGGACCCCAGGCCTTGCACATATAAAGCCACTGTACATTATATTAAACTATATTTTATACCTATATATTATATGCTATTATAATTATATTTTTATACATTGCACGCGCAAGTGCACACACACACACATATATACTATTTTATATTTTACTCTTTAAAGACATGAGAATTTATTTCTTCAACCCATAGACAAAGTACTCCACATCTTAAGGAACTGAGCTTTGAGGTACTTGAGTAAAATCATTTAAAATATCTCCCACTAATAAACGCAATTACATTCAGCTGACCAGGTCTTTGTGGGAACATTGTACAAGCGGCCAATTGAACAGCATTCGACTCCATCTTTCCTGGTTTAAGGGAACTGAGACTCTCATATCTTTTGTCGTGTCCGTTTTTTTAAAAACACTGAAGGTATAAATCCGTTTGCTTTTCTGTCTTTTAGAACAAAGAACTATGGCCTATTTCTAGGAAGACCATGTCCCAATGACACACTTTGTAAATTGAAAACTTAATTACCAGAAATGAAAGCCGGGGAGGGAAGGGTTAAAGGCATCAGAGGGGTTAGTGTGAAAATGAAATTTTGAGAAAGCAGTTTGTTATAGAAAAGGACATTCGATCAGCTAGTAGAAGCATGTGAATTCATTTTCAAGGCCACTTAGCAAAGCTGGGTCTCCTTGGAGCATCCTTCCCAGGCTGCGGCTCTGTGAAAGCCGGCATTCACCAGGCAAGGCACAAACAGGGCTCCCTTAACCTACTGCCCTCTGGACACATCACTCTCTGTTAAACAGGCAGCCACTGCCAGATGCTCTGGCTAAAAATGGTCCCAGATGGTCAGCTGTCCCCTTCATAGTACACCCTTCGCTTCCCTTCCCACATCTTAACACTTGCCTGCCAAAGGCCCAGCCAGGCCTCGGTGGGAACTTAATAACAAAGAATAGAATCAGGGGTCTCAGGTTAGAAGGCGCCTTGGAGACAGTCTGCTCAACAGCTGAACACTACTTGAACCCACACCAGTATATCCCTGCCAGCCACTCAGGATGCTACATGAAGATGCAGGGGTCCTGAACTTGCTGCCGAGCGAGGAAGCATCTACAGCGACTGAGACCTTGTCAGGATGAACTAATTCAACCAAGGCAATCACTCGGACTA
Organism: Mus minutoides; assembly: GCA_902729485.2. Lineage (NCBI taxonomy): Eukaryota > Metazoa > Chordata > Mammalia > Rodentia > Muridae > Mus > Mus minutoides. The sequence goes on from LR750037.1 coordinate 860,686, forward strand.
AATCCACAGCCAGGAATCACGCAGCTGCGTAAATTGATACGGGGCATCTCTTATCCCAAATTAATGTTCTAAGTTTATGCATTTAAAGTGACTTTAGGGGCCTGAAGAGAGATCTCTGTCAGTAACATGCCTACCTCACAAGGATGAGAATCTCTATTCGGGTCCCGTGGCACACACATGAACACACAGCCTACATAATCCCAGCACTGGGGAGACAGCCGGCCAGCTTATCTAGTCGACTGGTGAGCTACAAGTTCAACAAGGGAACATGTCTCAAAAAAGTCAGCTGGGGAGCTAGAGGAACACAACCGACATGGGCCTTTAGCTTCTGCACATACATGTACACAGGCAGCTAAGCACATGAGTAAACATGTGTCCCCCACACAGAGGATTCTAAGTGGAGCTACCTCACGCAGCATACATAACAGATGTCACAGCAAAAACACCAAAAGCAGTTAAGATTCTTTAAATCTCTGTGTGTGTGTGTGTATGTGTGTGTATGTAGGAAGATGCACACCTACCATGTGAATGTGTGAAAGTCAGAGGACACCTTCATCAGGTGTCAGTAACCCACACCTCCCTTGTCTGGGACAGGATCTCTTATCAGCCCCACCCCACCCCCAAGCTAGCTGTCTCGGGAGCTTCTGAGAGTCTCCGGCCTCCATCTCCTATCTCCTCATAGGCACACTAGGATTAGTCACATGGCACTGTGTCCAGCTATAGATGGGTCCTAGACATCCCAGCCCCTCAAGCACTTTACCACTGAGGCATCTGCCTAGCCCCATGTAACTGATTTTTAAAAACAGGACAGGAAATAATGGTTTATAGTTTTGAGAGCTATTCTTTGAAGAGCATAAGAATTATTAAAAAAAAAAAAAAAATTAGCCGGGCGGTGGTGGTGCACGCCTTTAATCCCAGCACTTAGGAGGCAGAGACAGGCGGATTTCTGAGTTCGAGGCCAGCCTGGTCTACAAAGTGAGTTCCAGGACAGCCAGGACTATACAGAGAAATCCTGTCTCAAAAAACAAACAAACAAACAAACAAACAAAACCCAAAGAACAAAAAACAAAAAAATTCAGTGAGCCTTCTCTCTCCAAATGAATCAATTAACGACTACTTCTATATATGTGCATTTTTCCTTATTTATTCCATTCATAGATTATCTATATACATCTCTAGAAAATTTTTAAACGTTAACTAACTGGAGCTGGAGAGATGGCCCAGCAATGAAGAATACACACGGCTCTTCCAATCTGAACTCTCAGTACCCAACACAGGGCAGCTTGTGCCCGCCTCCAGGAGATCTGACATTCCTCCCTTCCAGCCTCTGGGGGCACCTGCATTCACATGTACACAGTCCCACACAGATACAAAAATATAATAAAATGTTAAAGAATTGTTTTAACTGTTGGTGACTTCGTTTTGTTTTGTTTTTCTGAGACAGGTGCCTCGTCTACCCACGCTACCCTTGGCCTTGCTACACAGCTGAAGATGAACCCCTCATCCTCTCGCCTCCTGCTCCAGAGCGCTGAGATTACAGGTGTGCACCACCATGCCCCGCTTTCTTCTAGCGTCTTCATCCAACACTTCTCAGAGTTTCTTCCAAGAGCAGAGCTTCTCTTATTTTCTGTTTTCTAACCAGTTACTTGACTCTTTAGTGTAAACTAGCTGGAATGTATAACCAAGAAACATGTTGAGGAATAGATTTCTATTTCTCCTACGTATTTCAAGTTCTTTAACAATAAGAAAAATCAAAGTACTGAGTTGTATCTATAGATGTTTTTCTTGTATATTTTTTGAACATTTATTCATTTCATACATATGTTTTGTCTGAGTATGTCTATGTGGTATGTGTGTACCTGGTGCCTTTGGAGGTCAGAAGAGGTTGTCAGATCCCCTGAGACTGGAGTTACAGATGCTTATGAGCTGTCACACGAGAGCTTGTGGCCTCTGGGTCAGCAGCAAGTGCCCTTAACCACTGAGCCATAGCTGGAGCTCCTAAAAAGTAGTTTTATTTATGAGTCTGCAGGAGTGTCTATGTGTCAGTGCAGGTGAGCCCCTGGATTGGCACTTATAGATGGTTGTAAGCTGCCATATGGGTACAAGGAACCAGATTGGTAACCCTCTTAGCCACCTCCAACTCTTAACCACTGAGCCACCTCCAGCTTTTAACCACTGAGCCATCTCCAGCCCTGATCTATGTGCATCAATTTTCTCACAGCCTGTTTCCCGCTGGATGCAAAACCAACGAGTCCCCTCTCATCCACAATGAGCAAAGGGAGGGCACGCTGAGAAGCCACAGTGGGACATAAACACGAAAGGCTTGGGGGCTCTAGAGGCTGGGTTAACATCATCGTAACCAGTAGATTAAGGAAGCTTGGCCTGGACCATATGTCACTCCTCATCATTTATAAGCTTCACAACAGAGATCGACAGTAAATTTATTTAGCTGAATGCAGATTAAATTAAAAACGGAATAACAAGATTACAAGCAAAACACCATCTGGAAATCTATGGCAAGGGACCATGGGATGGATTTCTGTGTTCCTGCATCCGGGGATAGGTTCACAGCATATCCTGTTTACCCACACTAAGACTACTACACCTCTCGCCTTACAGTGTCTCCAAAGGCTAAGGATCTAAAAGGAAAAGCCACAGGGCTTCATAAACCCCTACTGTGTGCATAAGATGCCTCGACAGTCCAGTGGGTCTCTTTTGATCACCCAGTGTGTCTGTCTCTGTCTCAGTGGCTCTACCCGTCCCCCAACTCCCATCACCAAGCTGGGTATTAAACCTAGGGTTCCATGCACGCTACTCAAGCCCTCCACCACTGAGCCATATCCCCAGCCCAATATCATCATTTGTTAAACACAATTACACCATGGAGTTCTCTCCTCACGTAAAGAAAAGAAAATAAGGGCTAGCTAGTGTCTCTGAAAACACAGATGAAGCCCAACACAGATCAGTGTTTTCTCTCCATTGTGTCTTGAGTCTGTGAAGTGATATTCACAGTCACGGCGTGGGACAGAGGCCATGGCATTATTACATATCATGCATGTAAACTGTTTTACCAACATAGCAACCAGGCAATTACTAAGTTAAACATGCTTACTGTTATTCAACCATTTTTACAAAGTCTTGACTCCACAGTCATATTCTTTATTTTATGTGTGTGTGTGTGTGTGTGTGTGTGTGTGTGTGTGTGTGTATAGCCATGTGTAATGTGAGTGTAGGCATTGAGTGTCAGCACACATGTGGGGGTTAGAAGATAACTTTTGGGGATCAGGGGGACTGAGTTCCAGGCATCAGGCTTGCACACCACGTGCTTCTGCCCACTAAGCCATCTTGCCAGACCCCGCAATCCTAGTCTACATCCACTGAATACCTATAATAACAAACCAAGAGCTCCCTATATCAAAAGGAATGGTTAACAAGAGGCACAGACTCCCGGAGCAGGAGGAAAGGGGGAAAGATAACATTGCCAACTAAGGAGAACTGTCAATGACACAGAGAAATCCCCTCTTTGTAGTACCCAGTCAACTCTCGTACATCCAATAACCCTTCTCCCAGCTCACCACAGCAGGAAGACAAAGGATCTGCAGGACACAGACACACTCACCCAAGCCACTGAGCGTATACAGCAGGTCACCAGTGTCTAGGAAGATAGGTCCGTGTTCCTGCTGCCCTTCCTCTTTATAAAACAGCTTGTAGCCCCGAATGGCAGCTGGGTCTTCCATGTCTTGCAGCCACCTCACAGAGATGGTAGTGCAATTCAGTGGTTCCAAATGCAGTTCAGGAGACTTCGGGGCTGGAAGAGTGCACCACGGTGTCAGTAACTCACAGTCCATAGAACATCAGAGAGCACCACACACCTCTCAGCTTCAAGCCAAAGGTATAAAGTCCAACCATTACACGCTGACCCAGTGGTCACAATTTCAGTGACAAGCCGGCAGGATTGCTCAGTGGGTAAAGGAGGGTGCTGCCAAATTTGCTCAACTGAATTTGAACTCCAGGTCCGACAAAGTGAAAAAGGAGATCAACTCCCTAACTTTTCTGTTTTCCACACATGTGACTTACACACACACACACACACACACACACACACACACAAATAATACTTTAACAAATTTTACAATGGTGTTAAGCTTAGAAATGGGATTTAAAATATACTACCAGCCGGGTGTGGTGGCGCACGCCTTTAATCCCAGCACTCGGGAGGCAGAGGCAGGCGGATTTCTGAGTTCGAGGCCAGCCTGGTCTACAAAGTGAGTTCCAGGATAGCCAGGGCTATACAGAAAAACCCTGTCTCAAAAAACCAAAAAAAAAAAAAATCAATATTCTGCTGGATGTGGTGGTGCACCCCTCAATCCCAGCTCTCAGGAGGCAGAGGCAGACGCCTAAAAGACTAAGTCATGTAAATCACAAGATATCTATATTTGTGCAATAAAAAAGAGTCGGTTGTGTAGTCTAATTTTTACTGTAGAATATTTTCTGTCAAATGACAATAAAGCAGACATGTTGAATTCCATGAGTAATATCCTACATTTAGACCTGTTTTTTTTTGGTTTTGTTTGTTTGTTTGTTAAAGATTTATTTATTATGTGTAAGTATACTACAGTTGTCTTCAGACACACCAGAAGAGGGCATCCAATCTCTTTACAGATGGTTGTGAGCTACCATGTTGTTGCTGGGATTTGAACTCAGGACCTCTGGAAGAGCAGTCAGTGTTCTTAACTGCTGAGCCATCTTTCCAGCCCTGGACCTGTCTTTTGAACTATTGATTTAAAAACACAATACTACTCAGTAGGTCTCAGTTCCTATCCTCCCTCTGATATTCAGTCTGCCTGGGACTGATCCAGCCATGAAGATTTTGCTAAGCAAACTGTGTGATCAGCAGCTCGACCCACAGACCCACAATTGGAGTTGGGAAAAAGGGGATACCAAACAGAAACGTTTAATCATGTACCGTGTTTGCTTAAGAGCCCAGGGCCTCGCACATGGCTAGGCGACCTCCCTACTTAACACTCCATAGTCCTGTTCCTCATTTGCACTGCTTTTGGTTTTGGTTGGGCTCTCAGATCCCGCACTGGCTTTAAGCTCTGTAACCACAGCCAAGGACGACCTCCCAACCCTCCCACCTCTGCTTCTCTCTGGTGCTGGAGTTATGTATGGGACAGCAGGTATGAGCCACCAGACCTGGTTTAAACCGTTCCGGGTGCTGAACTCAGGGGCTTTGTGCACGTTAGGGAAACACTCTACCAACTGTTTGCCAGTCCCAAGGAAAGGTTTAGGATCTTTTCAATGAAGTTCATAATCTACGTATTCTTTGCAAACATGAAACTAAAATTTAAAATATAGGCTGGAGAAAGGACTCAGCAGTAAAGAATCCCAGCATCCACATATCAGCTCGTAACAATCAGTTACCCAGTCCCAGGAATCTGATACCTTCTTTTGGCCTCTGTGGGCACTGTACACCAAGTGGTACACAGATGTGCATGCGGGCAAAACACCCATACACATAAAACAGAAAATAAGAATCTTAACGTATGTACTTATATCGACATAGACACAGAGTACATGTAAGTAAGAGTGAAACATTCTAATTCAAAAGTAAAAACATTCTTTCTCTTCCTAAACAGTCCCTGGGAGGTGTTACCTTTCACGCTCGTGGCTTTGGGCGTCCTGTGTGAGGTCCACACCGAAGACTCTCCCAGCCCCACTCGGGTAGCTGCAGTAATCCGAACCAGATAGACACTGTCTGGCTTCAGGCCTTCCAGAAGGTACTCGTGCACGGTGCCCGGGAGTTCTACGACTTGGACGGAGTTCTCAGTGCTCAGGCGGAAGGACAGGCGGTACAGCACCACTTGGCCACGCCGGTACTTGGCCGGGATTGGCAGCCAGGAGACGAGAATGTCGGTGGGACTTCGACTCGTCAAGCTAATTTCGGGAGGTCTTAGGGGCACTAGTGAAATGAGAGAATACATTGTTCACAAAGATTTCTAATAATCATTATTTACGGAATCCTTGTAGTGGCAAAGCATAAACATGGTCACAATTGGAGATGCTTCCGGCTGGGGCAGGGTTTCTCGCTGACGCCAACTTCCGGCCGGAAAGAAAACGCAAGGAGGGTGCAACGAGATGGTTGGCTGTGATGAATATGGATGTATTTGCTAATTATACGAGACAAAGGTCACAAATAAGTCTACCAAAATCTCCCTGAAGCAAAGGAGAGTGTGCTGCAGGAGGGCAAGGAAGCAAAGAATCCATGACTGCGACTGAGAAGTTTTTAATGTGTAAAAAGTCTCATCTTAAAAATGAATGTGAATTTTACTTCTTTTCTTAATTATTTTATTTACTTATTTATGTGTGTATATGTGAGAACTTGAACGTGCTGGTGTTGTATGGCAGCTTCCGCCGAATTAAATCAGAGCAGGAGAAGTGTCAAGTCTGGAAAGGCCAAGCTTAGAAGACTTGATAAGGCCCCTTAATAAATGGACTAATCAGCTGCCAGGGAAGGAGACACCCTGTGCAGAGGGGGATTCTCATATTATTATTTAAAAGCCATCTACTATCTTTTTTTAAAGATATATTTTACAAATACCATGACTGCCTATACAGAAGTTTGGGTGCTATGTGCATGCAGTGCTCTTGGAAGTCAGGAGGACATCAGATCCCCTGGAACTGAAGCTAGAGCCAATTTCAGTCCGTGTGTGTGTGTGTGTGTGTGTGTGTGTGTGTGTGTGTGTGTGCGCGCGAGCGGTGCATGTGTACATTCAGATCCTCTTCAAAAGCAATACGTATTCATCTCTCCATCTGCCATAAAACCCATGTTCTACCCATATGGCAACCTAATTGGAAAATACAAAAGGTTTAGGGGGTTTTTGCTTTTTCGCTTTGTTTGTTTTTTGGCTGTGGCTCTGGGGGGCTGACAATGGCCCCCATCGGTCTCACATACTAGGCAAGCACTCTATCACTGACCTACATACCCAGCCCAGTATAAGAACTTATTATTCAGCCGGGCATGATAGCACACACCTTTAATTCCAGCACTGGGGAGGCAGAGGCAGGCGGATTTCTGAGTTCGAGGCCAGCCTGGTCTACAAAGTGAGTTCCAGGACAGCCGGGGCTAAGCAGAGAAACTCTGTCTCGAAAAACCAAAAAAAAAAAAAAAAAGACTTATTCTTCTTAAAATTTATACTATAAATTATAAGTAAAAGGAGCTCTTTAAGCCAGAAAGATGGCTCACGGATCGGCAAGGCCTGGTGGCTGTGAAGTGCAGTCCCTTAGACAGGCATAGAAGGAGGCACAAAACCACTTCCCACGAACTGCTCTCTCACCTAATACAGATGCCATAGTAAATGCAGCCACACACAAATAAACAAGCAAACAAACAAACAAACAAATATTTTAAGTGCTCTTTATCAGGGCTAGAGAGATGTCTCAGCATTTAAGGACACCTACTAATCTTGTATATAACCCAAGTTTGATTTCCAGTGCCCACAGTGAGTGGCTCGCAACCACTTCTAACTCCAGCTCCAGAAAATCTAGTGCCCTCCCTGTATACTCTGGACACATGGACACACACACACACACACACACACACACACTTGAAAAGGTAAAGAATTTTTTTTTTCCGAGACAGGGTTTCTCTGTATAGCCCTGGCTGTCCTGGAACTCACTCTGTAGACCAGGCTAGCCTCGAACTCAGAGATCCCCCTGCCTCTGCCTCCGGAGTGCTGGGATTAAAGGTGTGTGTTGCCACTGCCCTTTATCACGTTATGGCAGAAACCAAGGCTGAGACATGGGAGAGCAGCAAGCCTGCCGTTTAACATAACTGTTTTCATTTAACCAGACAGACTTACTCACTGAAAAGTGATCAAATCTACAGATATGCACACTCGATAACCCAGAACTGCATTTTTCTTACCATCTTCTAGCGTGTTCTGTGTCACATGATCCGACATCTGGCTGGCCCCCATCGGCATGTACGCCACAATGTAGAAAGTATAGTTGCTGTCGGGTTCCAAGTCATCGATGATATAATGAGTCGTGTCATTTCCAAGGACCACCTGATATTCCTCGTTATTTAAACCTAGACCAAAGTATCCATGTTTTAAAATGATAAATATTCAGCCAGGCCGTAGTGGCAGGTGGATCTCTATGAGTTCGAAGCCAGCCTGGTCTACAAAGGGAGTCCAGGACAGCCAAGGCTACACAGAGAAACTCTATCTCCTAAACAACAAACAACAACAATAATAAAGACTAATATTCAAAATAAAACTAGCAAGGCCATTTTCCCTCAAAATTATCTCTGTGGTCTTCTATAACCCAGCATACAAAACCCTTAAGTGCACAGAAAACTCCTTACTGCCTAAAAGGAACCAGGGTTTTTTTGTAAAAAAAAAAAAATTACTGGTTGGAACACTTCCTGAAATTAGTTCATCTTCTCCAAAGGTCATTTACCATAGAGTCAAAACAGGACAGGCTGTAAGGGACAGTGAGCGAGGAAGGCTCAGCACAACAGAATACTCTAATGCAGTAAGCAAAGGCCCCAGCTTACTCTCCGGCCTTCTGTAGAACACAGAGACATTGGGGCGTGCAGAGGGCCTGCTTTTTACAAAAACAAACCAAATGAAAAGCTGGGCTGCAAAGCTTCTCATTCTGTCCCCCGAGAACATACTGCATGGGCCAACACGGGCCTTTTCTTCTTTTAGTACTAAAAGCAAAACGGAAGAATGGGCTCAGAAGGTTAGGACCCACGGTGAATGTTCAGTTTTTTTAAAGAGGGAGACAAATTCTCAGGGATTCTTAAGAAACTGTGCAAAGCAAGGTGCAGAAGAGTATTTGTCCGTGAGGGCTTAATTCCTCTGGTGCAACCCTGGAGAGCGGAGCCAAGGCACTGCCAGCCACTGTGCGCAGTCACCCACAGGCAGCTCTTGTCAACTCTATCAAATGGCTCTCGACACCAGCCCCTTCTCCCTGAGCTGGATTTATAAACAGAAGGCACATTCCAGCACGGAGTTTTCCCACATTTCTGAATTAACTTCATAGCATTTTAATTAGACAAGATTAGAGGCGTTTCACAACACACTGGCTAATGGCTCGTTAATTAGGAACTGCACAGTACAATTTCTGACCTACTAAACAAAGTCCTTGAGTTCGAATTAAAAAGCCTTGTTCTGCCCCTGAATAGAAAGCTGAGTGCCATGCAGGGGCTCTAACGAACCCGGCACAATGGTGAACAAGCGTGGGCCCCGCCAAGCCAGCCTTCCTTTCACCTTCCTAAGTCAGCAGAGAGAATGAACACACTCCAGCGGGCTCTGAACAGAGCATTCTTCTCGCAACCAGGACCCTTGATTTACATTCAAAATATCCCTTTTCCAAACACTGCTTCAAAGTGTAAAAACCCAGCATCAGCCAAGAGCCAATCCCGTCTCAGCCACACCTGGTGTTAGCATCACACAGTTCTCTGAATGTCCCCTCTAGTCACAGTGTAAGCTTCGTGAAACCAGACTGTTTCTGTACTAGCATTCATAAACCCAAGTCAATGGAGAAATCACTAGGATTTGTGAAGAGTTTTTCTGTTTCTACAACAGTTTTACCAAAAAGTCAGGTTAAAAAGGATTTTTTTCTTAATCTCCAAAATGGAACCAGTAATTGGAAGCTATGTATGTGTACCACATACATGCCTAGCACCACAGGATGCCAGAAGAGAGTGTTAGATCCCTGAGAGCTAGAGTTACAGGCAGGAGTGAGCCCCCGGGTTCTCAATAGAACCAGAGTGCCACAAGCGCTGAGCTGTCTCTCCAGCTCCTGACTTTTAATTTGATACAGTATCAGAGATATCACAAAAATGTCTTGTTCAACATTTTTTCATACTTTTTTATTCTTTTGGCAGTCCTGGGGAATGAGCTCAGGGCCTTATCAAGTTCCAGGACAGCCAGGGCTACACAGAGAAAACCATGTCTTAACTAACTAACAAAATAAATAAATAAATAAATAAATCCAAAACAAACAAACAAAAAGAAAAAAGAAAATGTCGAATTTCATATGCTTACATTCCCCCAAAAAATAGCACACTAGCTGGAGACATGGTAACCCATTTGCTCGATCCCAGTACTCAGAGGCAAGTGAATCTCTGTAAGTTAGAGGTCAGCTGGTCTATATAGTGAATTCCAGGCCAGCAAGGGCTACAAAGTGAGACCCTGTCTCAAAACAACCATCATTCTCCTTAAGAGCACCTCCTAAGACCAGCTGGGTTTGCTATCAGGACCAGCACAGCAGGGTCTGACTGTCCACATTGTGCCCAAGAAGAGTATGGCGAGGGTCATGCACCTTCACCTGAGTATCTGTGCCCAGTCACAGCCTGCAGGGAGTGCTTGCAACATGACCCTAATTATGCATGGCCTCAAGGTCTCGGGAAGGAGCTAGAGTATAAAGTTTGGCAGGAGGAGGAGGAGGAGGAGGAAGAGGAGGAAGAGGAGGAGGAGGAGGAGACGACTTGGGCAAGGGGAGAGGGAGCACCATCTATTTGGCTACAGAAAAGCCATTATTTGTGGGATAAAGACTCTCTGTGTGTCAGGCAGTGGTGGCGCATTCCTTTAATCCCAGCACTTGGGAGGCAAAGGCAGGTGGATTTCTGAGTTTGAGGCCAGCCTGGTCTACAGATTGAGTTCTAGAACAGCCAGGGCTATACAGAAAAACCCTGTCTCGAAAAACCAAAAAAAAAAAAAAAAAAAAAACAACCTCTCTGTGTGACACTTGGGAGGGCTACTGCGCTCCAGTCAGTAACTCCTCCCTCACCCCTCACTCCCTCATGTTCTCTATGTAAGTCCTATAGTCTCAGCGTGGAATAGATCTTTGATTTGTCATTGTGCCTTAAAAAGAGAAAGGAGTTGATGTTCATCGTTTGGTCATCAGGGTGAAAATTCTCTTATCAATTATGTAAGCTTTTACTCATTCTGAAGACAAATATTTCATTTATTTTGGTTCAATTGAGCTAGGGACTCATATAGACCAGGTTAGCCTCAAATTTGCTATGTAGCCGACGATGGCCATGAACTTCTAATTTGCCTGCCTCTCGTTCCCAAGTGTTAGTATCACAGGCATGAACCACACCACATCAGGACTCTGTAACTCTGGTAATTACACCCAAGGCCTCATGCAGGCCAAGAAAGCACTTTACCAATTAAGCCAATTCTCAAACAAACCTGTGACTGCAAGCGGCGCTTACAAAGGGTCTGCAAGCTGCTTACCTTCCGCCTTCATGTAGTGTACGGAGTAGGCAATGACCTTGTCTGAATTGTACAGTGGTCTCTCCCAAGCCAGAAGGATAGCAGAGCTCGACATGGTCTCAGCATGAACGTTGTAAGGAGCACTGGGTCTATCTTCCGACATTACCACGGTCAGTCTGGCTCGAGACAGAACAGATCCTTGGCTGTTTTCAGCCATGCACTGATAGATAGCATCGTCTTCCGGGATAATCTGATTAATGACCAATTTGCTGAGGAAAGAAATAAGTATTTATATCCATTTAAAAAAAAAATCCTAAGGGGCTGGTGAGATGGCTCAGCGGGTAAGAGCGCTGACTGTTCTTCCAAAGGTCCTGAGTTCAAATCCCAGCAACCACATGGTGGCTCACAACCACCCAGAATGAGATCTGACACCCTCTTCTGGTGTCTGAAGACAGACAGCTACAGTGTACTTATGTATAATAATAAAAATAAACCTTTAAAAAAAATCCTAAGAATGACATCCAAAAGCTATTGGCTCTGCTCGCTCTGGCCTAGCTAGCTCAGGCCCAAAGATTCATTCACTATTATATGTAACTATATTATAGCTGTCTTCAGACACAACAGAAGAGGATGTCAGATCTCATTTCGGATGGTTGTGAGCCACCACGTGGTTGCTGGAATTTGAATTCAGGGCCTTCAGAAGAGCAGTCAGTGAGTGCTCTTTACTGCTGAGCCATCTCTCCAGTCCATGATTTATATTTTCAATCTTCATTAGCATTTATGGTAGCCAAATTCTCTTTGCTTTAATTGCTTTTTTAAAAATAGGTTTTAGTGGGGGCTGGTGAGATGGCTCAGCGGGTTAGAGCACCCGACTGCTCTTCCGAAGGTGATGAGTTCAAATCCCAGCAACCACATGGTGGCTTACAACCACCCGTAACAAGATCTGACGCCCTCCTCTGGTGCGTCTGAAGTCAGCTACAGTGTACTTATGAAGAATAATAAGAAATTAATCCTTGGACCGGAGAGACGAACAGGAGCAAGCCAGGCTGTCCAGAGCGAGCGGAGCTGAACGGGGACGGCCGGAGCAAGCTGGGACGCCGGAGCTTGCAGGGCCGGAGCGAGTGGGGCCGAACGGGGATGGCCGGAACGAGCGGGGCCAAACCGGAGCAAGCGGAGCCGATCAGGAGCGAGCGGGGCTGGCTGGAACAAGCGGGGGCCGAACGGGGGCGGCCGGGAGCAAGTGGGGTTGGCCTGAGCGAGTGGGGTCGAGCAGAGCGAGCGGGGTTGACCGGAACAAGGGAAAAAAAATAGCTTTTAGTAAGAAAACTACTACATTATTTCTTATTTAGTACTCTAATCTACAGTTTATACTTAATTCATATTGTAACACATATATAAAATTCAGATCAGCAAAAATTTTAAAGTTTTGTTCAACTAAGTGAGAATGTTACAGGAATAAAATAAATAAATAAATAAATATATATATATATATATATATATATATATTAAAAAAAACAAGTTCTCATCATGTAGTCACTGGTCTAGAACTTGCGGTGTAGAGCAGGCTGGCCTCAAACTCACAGATCTGCCTGTCTTTGCCTCCCAAGCACTGGGACTAAAATCACATGCCACAATGACCATCCAAGTTTCATTCTTAAGGTCATTAAGTTTGAACTCTGGAGGAATTGATAGGAAGTAAATTATTTCATTTTTTTTTTCCATTTGATGGAAGAAGTTACTGAAACACCAGAGTCCAAGTTTGCTGTGGTCACTTAGCCAGTGGCCTACCTAGGCTAGAACTGCTGTCTGGAGGACTGTTTGCATTAGGTTCATTATAGCATATCACTCTGGATCCGTGTATAAAATACAAAAGGATTGACAACAAACTAATGCTATAAACCTTAATTTCTTGCATTTAGTGTTCACTGTTCAGAGTATGTAGCCATTTGATGTTACTGTAACCATTTCATGTAAAAATTATCAAAGGCATTATTTTATTTAAAACAGTAGCAACATAGCATAGCTTACCTGTTGTACATTTTAATCCTGCCATTTGAATGTATCCTTCTCCCATTTTTCAACCAGGACATTTTGGGTGAGGGAATTCCTTCTGCTTGACACACAAACCGTGCAGTGCCAGCTCGTGGCCTTGTTAAACTTTCAGGCCATTCAACAAATGAAGGAGGAGCTATTTTAAAGGGAAAAAAATACATTCTGTGTCTTCGATAGGAATGACAAGAACAAGTGAAGAAAGAATACAAAAATGAGATGAGTCCCATGTACAAAGATGTCTGACAGGCTGAGTCTCCTACAACTAGCTAGTGATGGTAGTTTTCATTGTCAACTTGACACAACCTAAAATTACTTGGGAACTGAGTCTCAGAGAGGGACTGTCTACATTGGGTTGGCCTGTGGAGGCCCGACTTTCTGGAATGGGAAGACACAGTCCACTGTAGGTGGCACCATTCCCTAGGCAGGGAATCCTGACCTGCATTGAGTGGAGAAATCAAGCTGAGCACAAGCAAGCAAGTGAGCATGCATGCAGTCATTTCACTCTCCTCCTGATTGTGGATGCGATGCAAATAGCTCTTTGAAGTTACTTTGACTTCTCCACAATGATGACCTGTAATCTGGAAGTAACTATAAGCTAAAATTAACACTTTCTCCCCTAAATTATCCTTTTTTGGGAGGAGGGTAGGGGTAAGATATTTTAATCACAGCAATAGAAACAAAACTAGGAGAGTGCTTCTTTCTTATGTTCAGCACCCACTTTCCCTCACTGAGACCACCTGTGAACACAGTCAATACTCATACCCAAGACCCACCTTAACTAAACCCAATGAGAGGACACTTATGAACACATACAGTCACTGAGAATTTAATTTCACACTGTTAAATGTGTGTAGACATGTGGATGTGTGGGGCAATGGGTTATGCACAGACAGGCTGGTCTCCAGTCAAGCTGAGGTCTGAACCCTGGTAAAACCCTGTGGTGGAAATTCCCACCTACATGGGATGGTAGGCGTTCCCTCATGTCTCCTGGATCCCTGGCTCCTGTTGAAGTTACCGCCTCTACAGCCCAAACAGGAGAAGCTGTGGCTTTCAGTCCTGTACACAATGTCCCAAGCTTCTGACCTTCAGGCTAAACTCCTCCTAGTTACCAAGCAACAAGATAACAAACCCACTATAAGAGGGGTTGCTTGGCCCCACGTTGCTCTCTCTCTCCTCATCCTCTCCTACTCCTCTCCCTTACTCTCTAACCTCTTACTTTCTAGCCTTCCTTTTCTCTCTCTCTCTCTTTCCCCCTTCTCTCCTCTTGGCCATGGATGGTCTCTCTCTCTTTCTACCTTTTCTCTTTCCCCCTGCTTTTCTACAATAAAGCTCTAAAACCATAGACTGTCTCTGATCATAAAGGACCGGACTAAAGACTCTCACCTGCGTGGGAATCTTCTCCCACTGCCCTCTCTTCCCCTATTCTGTCCTCAGCTCCTCTGCTATATCCTGCATAGGATGCTGGAGACTGAGAACTTGGTACAGGGGCTGCCCCTTGTCCACCCCCCTACCCCACCCCCACCGAGTGAGATCAGTGACTTCACACAGTCAGATGTCCATCCTGGGGTGAGTAGAAAGCATCCGGCAGTCCTCCCGCATCAGCCTACCCAGAGCACAGGAACTCTGGCGGAATGTGGGCTCTCTCTCCCTCCCCTCTCTTCCCCTACACCCTCAGCCCCACATGGATGGATGACAAGGGAGGCATAAATAAGCATGGAGCTATGCATGCAAACATGGTGACTTCGGCATGATTCTAGAGCTGTATTTTAACACAGAAATTTAATTTTTTTCCTTTTCAACTCACTGTTGAGGTTTGTTTTTTTTGTTGTTTTTTTTTTTTTTTTGAGACAGGGTTTCTCTGTGTAGCCCTGGCTGTCCTGGAACTCACTCTGTAGACCAGGCTGGCCTCGAACTCAGAAATCCTCCTGCCTCTGCCTCCCAAGTGCTGGGATTAAAGGCGTGCACCACCACGCCCGGCCCTCACTGTTGAGTTTTATAATACTTATTGTTAACCTTCCTATCGCTGATGCCAAACTCCAGATAACAGCAAGATCTATAGGGCTGGAGGATACCTCAGTGGTTAAGAACACTTGCTGCTCTTACAGAGAACCCAAGTTCACAACTTCCTGTAACTCCAGCTCCAGGGGATAGCCTCTTTGGGCACTGCTCTGACATGCATACACCTATATACATATATACATATACATATACATATACATATACATATACATATATATCTCAAAATGAAACCTTACAAAAGAAAACCATGAGAGAAATTAAAATGGCAAACATTGAAACAAAAACTTCTCTAATTATAGAAAGAATACATACCTAATACAGTTAACGTTGCCATAGCAACTGTGAAGTTGCGTGTGCCTGGGGTGGTGGCCCGACAAACATATACTCCAGCATGCTGCAGCTTGACATCTGATATAATGAGGTTGCCATTTCCAAGTACCCGAGTATTGAAGACATCAATGGACTTGTGATCTATTTCAAAGAGAACACAGAAGTTGAAATGAGGCATTTTCATCTGAAATTATAACAAAAGATCACTATCCGTGAAATCAGTCATTAAAAAGTAGCAATTCCTCTGGGGCACAAGCTCTCCTTATGTTGCAAAACTAAAATGAAGTCGTTCAGATGCCACTGCCAAATGTGTGTCTTCTCTATTAAATACACATTTTATCAGTTTCATTAAAAGGAATATAAGTCAAGGAAAGACCCCCAGTGAGGACGACTTACCAAGACGGCTCCAGGAAATGATGGGTTTGGGATATCCTGTGGCCATACACTCTAGCACAACTGTCTGATGTAGAGACGCGGTTACGTTCTGTGGACTGGCTATAATGGTTGGCATGTAGAAGGATCTGGTCTCATTAGCTTTGGGCAAGAAAGGGCAAAATACATAAATAAATCATAAGAAGCATATTAAAACACTGATTCTTATTTACTTTTTCATTTATTCTTTCAGTTTTTTTTTGGTTTTGTTTTAGTTTTTGTTTGAGATAGGATCTCACATAGCCTAGGTTAGCCTCCAATTCCCTATGCACTTAAGGGTGGTCTTCTACTCCTGGTCTCTACCCCAAGAGTGCGAGGATTCCAGTGAGTGTCACCCCACCAAGCTTACTTTTCTTTCCTGTTTACTTCCTCTGCCCCTCAGTCCTTTCCTTCCCTCACTCCTTTTCCCTCCCTCCCTCCTACCCCCCTTTCTTCCTTCTTCCTGTCCTGTATGTGTGTTTATGTGTATGTACATATACAAGGCCGGAGGAGGACGTCAGATATCCTGCTTTCTGTCCTGTATGTATGTTTATGTGTATGTATGTATACAAGGCCAGAGGAGTATAAGTATCCTTACAAAGCCATCTGCCCAGCCCCTCACCTTTTATTATGTTTATTTGTTTGTTTTATTTTTTAAGACATGTTTCAGCCTTGGCTGTCCTGAAACTCTGCTCTATAGACCAGTCAGGCCTTGAATTCACAAAGATCCGCCTGCCTCTGCCTCCTGAGTGCTGTGATTAAAGCATGCGTCACCAGTACCCTTCCCTTCCCTTCCCTTCCCTTCCTTTCCCTTCCCTTCCCTTCCCTCCCTTCCTCCCTCCCTCCCTTCTTTTCTTTCTTAAAGATTTATTTATTTATTTTATGTACATGAGTACATTAGCGATGTCTTCAGACACACCAGAGAGGGCATCAAATCCTATTACGGATGGTTGTGAGCCACCACATGGTTGCCGGCAATTGAACTCAGGACCTATGGAGAACCAGTCAGTTCTCTTAATTGCTGAGCCATTTCTCCAGTCCCTTCCTTCTTTTTTTGAAATAAGATTTTTTTTAAGTTCTACTGAAGTCTAACTCATATCATATACAATTCACCCACAGGATGTATTTAACTCAATGGTTTTTAGAATTTTCAGTTATGTAACTATTACAGCCAATTCTAGAATATTTTTTATTATCCCCGCTGTTGTACAGCAATTTCCTCAGAAATTGAAACATTTCATCCTTCAGAGAAGCTCATTACCACCAGAAGGAAAGAACTCAAAATAGCTTCGGAAGTCCCTGAAACTGATCAGATTCACTATGCCCCTCCTACCCCAGGAGTATAAGCAGTAAGTACTACAGTGGAGGGTCACCCTCAGAGGAGTCAACCTACAAAGGGGACTCTTAGACAAGACCAGCTACCTGGAAAAGGACAGGGATCAGTGAGCTCCCTGGGAGAGACACAACCATCGAGTCACTTAGAAAGGCCACTATCCAACCTCTTGAGCTGCCTGCAGGCTGCGCAGGCTGCTGCAGATCTCAGCTTTTGTCATCTGTCATGCACTCTGGAATGTGTGACTGGGGGATGCAGCTGCCTTTGAGTCATTCCTGCTCCTGTAAGTAACCTCTCACCCATATTCCTACAAGTAACCCCAATGAAATTCATTGGTTCACCGAGCTGGACTTTGGTGGTATTGGTACTTTGGTCTGTAATGGGATCCCTATTTGGGGTGCATGTGTCTCCCCAGGAAAAGTCTGTCACCCAGCACCTCCAAATGCATATATCCGTTAGCAGCTAATTCTTTTTTTCCAACTTTTATTAGATATTTTCCTCATTTACATTTCAAGTGTTATCCAGAAAGTTCTCTATACCCTCCCCCCTCCCGGCCCTGTTCCCCTACCCACCCGCAGCAGCTAATTCTTAAGTGGAGGAGAATCATATCTGCTTTATTGGCAGTGGACATTCTCTTTCTGTCCCTTTCTATACTTTGTGCTTTTAAAAACAAAAGTGAAAGGGGTGGAGAAATGGCTCAGTGGTGAAGAGCACTGGCTGCTCTTCCAGAGATCCTGAGTTCAATTCCCAGCACCTACATGGCTGCTCACAACCATCTAAAATGGGATCTGATGCCCTCTTCTGGTATGTCTGAAGACAGTGACAGTGTAGTGTACTCACATGCATAAAATAAGTAAATCTTTTTTAAAGAGTGAAAAATTTATAAAGCAATCATTCAATGTTCTAAATAGATTATAGTCCAATTATTCAATGTTCTAAATAGATTATAGTCCAGGCATGGCAGTAATCCCAGCCCTGTGGGAGAAAGAAGAAAGAGGGATAGAAGCTCCAGGCTAGGATGGGGTACAGAGTAATTGTCTGTCTGAAAACACCAAACCCAAACCAAATCTATTACAAAAATTTAAACGTCATCAAAATACTGATGGACAGAGAGCTATTGCAGCCAGGAGGAAAGTAGATGTAACAATCAAAATTCTCATAAAAATGGGAGAAAACAAACGAGTAACCACTTCAGTGTGGTACCTGCAACTATGGCTAGCGAGGCCTCCATGCTTTTCCGCTTATGAGCTATAGTAGCTGCAACGCAGCGGTAATTCCCAGCATCCTCCGGGCCAACGTCGTAGATCTGCAACACTCCCGATGGCAGGGCAGTCACCCTGTTGAAACAAGAAATGTAACTGAACTTTCTGTAGTTCTTTATAGTTGCTAAATATAAATGCTGACAGAAATGAACACACTCAACCTTTTTTTTTTTTTTTTTTTTTGGTTTTTTGAGACAGGGTTTCTCTGTATAGCCCTGGCTGTCCTGGAACTCACTTTGTAGACCAGGCTGACCTCGAACTCAGAAATCTGCCTGCCTCTGCCTCCTGAGTGCTGGGATTAAAGGCGTGCGTCACCACGCCCAGCACACACTCAACCTTTTTAACCATGCTAGAAACCATACTTTTTAAAGACCATTCTAACGTATGAGCTTCTGCTGGGGTGTGGTGAGCGCCAGTTGGCATGTAGGAGGGCCTGGGTACAGTTCCTGGCCCCTGAAAAAACAACACTAGTAAAAACACTAGCTTGATTCTATTATTTCATTTGGGTCATGACAGGTCTCTGAGATGTAAATAATTCTGCAGCACACAGTCTGTAAAAATTAGCGTGCTAATTTTACAAAGAGTGTCCTGTTAAGATCCTTCTGTTAATTTAGCTGATAGTGAGAAGGTCTTAGTATGAGTTATTCTCAAACTCCTGACTTTTTTTTTTAACCTCTCTAAGAGCTATGTATTCTCCATGACCCAGACTCTGAAACAGGGTCACAATCCTACATATGACACAAAACTGAATGTGTGGAGTCATTAAAAACTAGCAAAAGCAAAACGTGTCCTCGTGTGCAACAATAAAAGTCAATTCAATATGAAACATGCGGTGAGCTGCTCCTGGTGAGCTGACCTGGGCAGCGGCATGTGACTTCACTTTTGAACACGCCACACACGCACATCACGCTGGACATACCGGCTGCCACACATGGCACCAATGAAAGCTACCTGAGATGGCCAGGCTCAAATTCAAAACCACTGTGTGGTATGAAATGCAGTGTTTCTACTGAATATACAAAGCTTTCTGTCCTTAATGAAACATAATGGCCTAATTTAGAAAAACAAATACTTATAATAATTTAGCAGCATGTAAGTATCAAATGAGAGTATCTTTGGACTGTACTGTGTTAGGCTGCTTGACCTTAAGATTAGTAAATGTTATTTGAGTTCAATAAAAAACTGATAAATGGCCAGCCAGGCAGTGGTGGCACACACCTTTAATTTCAGCACTAGGGAGACTGAGGCAGATCAATCTCTGAGTTCCAGGCCAGCCTGGTCTATAGAGCAAGTTCCAGGAGAGCCAGGGCTACACAGAAAACACTTGTGTCTCAAAAACAAAAACAAACCAAAAAAAAAAAAAAAAAACCAGATTTAAGGTATTCTTTTTTTGTTTTTGTTTTTTGTTTAATATATTTTTATTTATTATACGTAAGTACACTGTAGCTGTCTTCAGACACTCCAGAAGAGGGAGCCAGATCGGATGGTTGTGAGCCACCATGTGGTTGCTGGGATTTGAACTTATCGCCTTCGGAAGAGCAGTCGGGTGCTCTTACCCGCTGAGCCATCTCAACAGCCCCCTATTCTTTTTTTTTTTTTTAAAGATTTATTTTATTTATATGAGTACACTGTCTCTGTCTTCAGACACACCAGAAGAGGGCATCGGATCCCATTACAGATGGTTGTAAGCCACCATGTGGTTGCTGAGAATTGAACTCATGACCTTTGGGAGCACAGTCACTGTTCTTAACCATTGAGCCATCTCTCCAGCCGTAAAGTATTCTTGAACTAGAAGTTTTCTTTTCCTTTAATAAAATACTTTGAAATTGCCCCCCCCATCCTATCTTAGTGCTCTACCATTAAAACAAATTACTTTTGTGTACTTCAGAACAGGCAGGAATCAAACCTCCTTTTAATGTTTATTTTCTGTGTACGTGCATGTATGTGAGCGTGTGTTCATGTACAGTAGTATGTCTGCACTGCTGGGATCGGATCAGAAGTACCAAATCTCTTGAAATTAGAGTTAAGGGATCATTGTGAGCTTTAGTGCGGGTGCTAGGAACTGAACTCAGATCCTCTGCAAGAGAAGCTAGTGCTTTGAATCACGGATCCATCTCTCCAGCCATAGGGTAGGATTCTTTACCCAAGTTAGAAATGTCTTAGGGAATCAATTATTGCCATCACAAATGGAAAGGAACTCCACCATGTCTTCCACCTCTGACATTTCCTCCCCCAAAATTCCCCACCCCCGCCCCATGAAGTCCTCATCGCTTGTGAGTCACACCCAATCGGAATCGCTGCATTTACCTGTCCATGGTTACAGGCAGGGCTGTTCTATTAAATTCCCATGTTATGACTGCAGGGGGCGTTGATGAAATCTTGCACGAAAATCTAGCAACTCCTCCTTCATGGACCTCAGTAGACACTGGATGGACTTCAAACGCAGAGATAGCTGGCACAAAATTGGACAACTTTAGAATAAGCACTCAGAAGCACATTCAGAAATAACATTATGCCATCACAGGTTACCAGGTCTGAACTCCCACTCATACCAATCTAAGTATACAAAGATGATTTAATGAATGATTTGAAAGAAAAAACAGGAAAGGGGCACAAATCGGGGAGTCTTTTTTCCTAGAACTTTAAAACTCCAAACGTAGTCTCAGGAATCTATTAGAGAGGAACCATAAAGAAATAACTATGGCCGGGCGTGGTGGCGCACGCCTTTAATCTCAGCACTTGGGACGCAGAGGCAGGCGGATTTCTGAGTTCGAGGCCAGCCTGGTTTACAGAGTGAGTTCCAGAGCTGATTCTTCTTTCCTATACTACGCAGCCTTCCCCAATGTCTACAGCTCTGCCTGTTGAAGGAGTCCAGACATCAGGAGTGAAGTGACCTTCCCCTCAGCTAAGCCTTCCGAGACACAAAGACAGGAGGACCCTGAGGATGGGCTAACTCCCATCCTGAGACTCCAGTTCACAATGCCTTCACAGTTAACCAATAGAAATTAGAAAGAAAATGGAAGAAGCAGGGGTTAGACTCCCTCCCATTAGATTGGAAAGGGCAAAAGGGCGGAAGGCGGCCAAATCCTGCCTTGGGCTTAATTGATTATTTCTGTAGACAGCTACTGGTCTTTAGAGGGCTATAACAGTCAAAATATTATCAGAAGGATTTTCTTTTTTTTTAAGATTTATTTATTTATTATATGTAAGTACACTATAGCTGTCTTCAGACACACCAGAAGAGGTCGTCAGATCTCATTATGGATGGTTGTGAGCCACCATGTGGTTGCTGGGATTTGAACTCAGGACCTTCAGAAGGGCAGTCAGTGCTTTTAGCCACTAGACCATCTCTCCAGCCCCAGGATTTACTTTCAAAACTGTTTGTTTGTTTGTTTGTTTGTTGTTGTTTTTTTGTTTTTTTCGAGACAGGGTTTCTCTGTATAGCTCTGGCTGTCCTGGAACTCACTTTGTAGACCAGGCTGACTTCAGAAATCCGCCTGCCTCTGCCTTCCGAGTGCTGGGATTAAAGGCGTGCGCCACCACGCCCGGCTTACTTTCAAAACTCTTAAACGAGATTAAGTTATTCTTCATTCCTGTCAGTAACAAAGATTTTATTTCTGTGGGAAAGCAGCATGCAGTGGATCCTCGGAGTAAAAATCATTTTCAAAATACCCATCATTTGCCTTCTTAGTTTTCCTTTCTCTTGGGTGCATAGCTTTCCAAGATCTCCAAGATGGGAAAGGGTTGCAGCAGACCCAGCCAGTTCAGAAGCACACTATACATGGTCTTGTTAAGCAAAGTAAAGAGATTTATAGCTGGGCAGTGGTGGCACACGCCTTTAATCCCAGCACTTGGGAGGCAGAGGCAGGTGGATTTCTGAGTTCGAGGCCAGCCTAGTCTACAAAGTGAGTTCCAGGACAACCAGGGCTACACAGAGAAACCCTGTCTCGAAAGAGAGAGAGAGAGAGAGAGAGAGAGAGAGAGAGAGAGAGAGAAGAGATTTATACAAGTATAAAACAAGACTAAGGCTGGAGAGATGGCTCGGTGGGTAAGAGCACTGGCTGCTTTTGCAGAGGACCTGGGTTGAGCTCCAAGCACCCATATAAAGTGGCTCACAACAGACTTTAACTCCAATTTCAGAAGACCTTATGCCCTCTTCAGGTCTCCTCCAGTAATGCATGCACACAGAGCACAAACATACATGTGGGCAAACACACATAAATGTAGAAGTAAAAATAAAAGTTTTGTAAAAGCAAACCTAATAATAATATTCCTGGGCTGGAGAGATGGCTCAGTGGTTAAGAGCACCGACTGCTTTTTCCAAAGGTCCTGAGTTCAAATCCCAGCAACCACATGGTGGCTCACAACCATCCATAACAAGATTTTTTTTTCTAGAGTGTCTGAAGACAGCTACAGTGTACTTACATATAATAAATAAATCTTTAAAATAATAATAATAATAATAATGATATTCCTTTCATTTATTTCTATCTTTGGAAAAGAATTATATTGATGTGCTATTTACATTAATAAGTAATGGAACAATGCTTTCATATTTAAAATAATGAAGTTCTAATAATTAAATCAGCCAGTTTAATTATTACTAGGAATTAGCAATAGATTTAAGTGTTGTCCATGAGGCAACATGCCTTTAGTCCCAGCACTCGGGAGGCAGAAGCAGGTGGGTCTTTATGAGTTCAAACCAAACCAAACCAAACAAACAAACAAAAAGATAAGTGACATAAAAGTCTTAAAAGTATAAAGAATAAGACTAAAAGTTCTATAACTACCATGCAAGAACATCAAACTCTAAATACCAATTCACATTTTCCCTTAAAAAACAAAACAAAACAACTCGTTCTATTTATTCTGTGTATATTGGGGTAGGGGTTACACATGTGCCACAGCATAATATGATGGTCACAGGGAAAGTAGTAGGAGCTGGGTTTTTTCCTTCCACCATGTAGGTCTTGAGATCAAACTAAGGAACTCAGGCCTGGCAGCAAGCACCTTGACCCACAAGCCATCTTGCTAGCCCCAACTTTTCCTTTTGATAGTTACTTTCAAGAACACTTATCTACAAACTCATGAATTCTAGACTGACCAGCAGACCACCACTGCTATTCCCCTACTAAAGACCTGGGAAGCTGGGGCTGGGAGACTGCTGGACCAGTGTCTGCTGTGCAGGCTTGAGCTGATCCCTAGAAAGCACATGAAAAGCTGCCTCCAGCCGTCTGTGCCGGCAGTCCCAGCCTGGAACAGGAAGATGTCTGTAGCTGGGGTCCTGAAAAGCAGCAAGAGCCATGAGCCCCAGCAAACACCTCTGATTCTTGGCTGCAGATGCAGGGTGACCAGCTACTTCCTCACACTTCCGCTGCCCTGATTCTTGACATCATAGACTACCCACGACTGTGAGACAAACCCTTTCTTCTTTGAGTTGCAGGCATTTCATCATGGTGATAAGAAAAGTAACTGATAACTCCCTTTACAAATATGTTCCACGCCTGACGCAGTGTTTAACTCCTACTGGCTTCATCCGTTAAGGGCCTCCACAGCTCAACCTGCCATCCAAAGCTACACACGTATCACACGCACATAAAAATGCTGTCAGGAGCCGGGCGTGGTGGCACAAGCCTTTAATCCCAGCACTTGGAGGCAGAGGCAGGCGGATTTCTGAGTTCGAGGCCAGCCTGGTCTACAAAGTGAGTTCCAGGACAACCAGGGCTATACAGAGAAACCCTGTCTCGAAAAAACCAAAAAAAAAAAAAATGCTGTCAGAAAGCACCATCGCACTCAGTGGTTAAAAGCACAATGCACCATCGAGACTCTTAGTCCATTTCCCAGCATGCATACCAGGTGGCTCCTAACTGCCAATATCTCAGGCCTCTGAGGCCCCCCCACACATACACCCCGCAGATATGCATACTTTAAAAAATAAATACTGTCTTTAGTCCCAGTGCTGGGGAGGCAGAGGCAGGAGGATCTCTGTGAGCTCAAGGCTAGCCTGGTCTACATGTTAAGTCCCAGGTTAGCCAGCGTTACATAGTGAGACCCCGTCTCAAAGCAAAAAGGAAATAAGTTTTGGTTAGTTTAATTACTGAACAGATGGAATGTATGTATCCTTGGTTCAGTATAAGAAAAGGATGAAATTGTTAATGCCAAATATATATGTTTAAGTGTTTTTGACTGGGTACAGGCTAGTTGGTGGAGGTGAGAAATCCAATTTGACATTGGATAATTACTTCAAAACCAAACTCAAATAAAGCAGTCATTTTAAAATATATAATGGCACGTATAACATCTCTGGGCACTGAACCCAGAGTCTCATACATGCTAAGAAAGAATGCCCCACTTAGGACCCAGTCTATAAAGCTTTCACCACATTGCTATGGTTTGAATATAAAACCTACTTTTATACACTTTTGGGTTTGAATATAAAACCCACTCCCACTCTGCCCCCAAAAGTGTATCTCTGCTCTTAAAGATATTCTGCAAAATTATAATGCAAAGGAGCCAATTTCCATGAATCATACATTAGCATCAACCCTACTGTTCACAAGATTACATGACTCATCTATCTGCTCTCAAGCCATAAAGACTGGCTCTGAATTATACAATAACAGGCTAGATTCACTGACTTCTAACTGGAAACATATTTCAATTTTATTCATTTCAGCAAACTTTTAGACTAAAGTGATCTCGCCTCAGTTTACCGACTCATTCAACAAATATTTATCTGGTGTCTGGTGCTCTCCAGGTGGCAACAATCCAACCAAGGACAAAGTGAAGAGGGCTGCGCTCAGGAATCTGTCTGAGAGTAGACAGGGGTATTTAACTAAATTGAGGTTCAAGTTGGTAGCTCAAACTGCCATAAATGCTGGGGAGGTGAAGTACAGAATGTCACAATACAGGTTTCAAGCCTTTCATGACACAAGAGCTTGACATACAGTTTGCTGCTAGGTCCTGTGCTATGGGTGGGATACAGTCTAGTTTCTTTAATTCTTATAGCTGTGTCATACTAATATTCAGCTAGCTAAGAGGTGGGCACTGAGAGCCAAAGCCTGGTGGTTAGCAAGACTGTATATGAACTCTCTCGCAAGCCTGAGCTACGCAACATTTTTATGGAAGATGAGAGCTAGAGATTCCGTATATCTGAGTAGCACTGCTCAGAACAGGCCCAAATGCACATAGCTTTCTAGCTGGCTAGGACTGTGTGTCAAATCCCTGAGTGTCTGACCAGAGAGATAGCTTTAAAACCTCTGCTTGGAGCTGATGATGCAGTTCATGGTAAAGTACTTAGCCAGCATGCACAAGCCTTCCAAACCCATGGCAAAACTAAACAAAGAAAACCTTGTGTATACAGACATTTATTGAGGCTTTTACCTCATCTTTACAGAGGAAAGTATGTAAATTAAATTACCTTAGTTTAAAGTTTATTTAATAAGCCATACATCTTTAAAACAAAAACAAAAACTGGTCAGGTTTTGTGACACACACTCCAGACTCACGGGGGAGGATTACAAGCTTGAAGCCAGCCTGGTTCTATTTTGATTATCCTTTTTTCTCTTTTTCTTATGTGTTTGATGTATACATGTATATTGCTTATTTTTTTTTCACGTGTGTGGGCACATATATCCATGCAATGCACCTGCAGGCCAGAGGTTGATATCTGGAATCATCTTCACACTCCCACCTCAGTCCCTGAAGCAGGGTCTCTCCATCAAAACCCCGGGCTTGAGGATTTGGCTCTCCCTAGCCACTCTGGGGGAATAGTTCCTCCTTCCAGGGTTGGAATTCCAGGCAGGCTGCTGCCCCAACCCTGCATCATTTGGGTTTCTGGGGATCTGTATTCTGGTCCTCATTCCTGCATGACAAGCACTTTTACCGCTAAGCCGGCTCCGTGAGCCACTCCCAGGCCCTGGTTGTTTCTTTAAATGTTGTTTAAAGCTGAATAAGTAAATAAGCCCTTCACTATATGTTGGAGCCTTCTAAGTCTTGATGGCAGGATCTTTTGTTGCCCACATTTTCTGTTCTCTTATTTAAGTGACAAATTTAAATATCCTCACACAAACCTCAGCTTACTTCCTGATGTGGACTTTGTTTCTGCGAGAAACAGACACCTTTACAAGCCTATGGCCTCCTCGTGAAACCTGACCTCCCTTCACGGTCCAGCTAAACAAGGCTCTTGGCCGCACAAGGAGCCCTTAAAAGTAGTGCTGTTAAGAGGCCAGAGCTCTATAAAACAGCCCGGACACAAGGTCCCCCCAAAACATGCGCCATTCTCAAAAACAACCTCGCAAACACAATAAATGTAAGTGCCTATTTGATTTGTGACTTCCTCTTCATCTGCCCACTTAATCATTTTCTGTGATTTACAGGCAGGGCTGTAAAGGTTGCTCAGATGAAACCGGTCCCCAAACTTTTACTGGATCAGAAAGCAACATAGAAGTAAGTGATTGTACACTGGAAATAATGTACAACCAATTAAGTGGATGGGCCAACATTAGCTTGCATATTAAGTAAGTCAGTAGGACATTCCTGCATCTTAAAAGCTAGGCATGGTGGCACAATCCTTAAATCTCAGCACTTGGCAGGCAGAGGCAGGTGGATTCTCTGTGAATTTGATGACAGCCAAGAATAATAAAAGAGGAGGAGGAAGGGAAGGAGGAAGAGGAAGAGGAAGAGGAAGAGGAAGAGGAAGAGGAAGAGGAGCTTTTTTTAAATTTAAAATTATAGATACATAATTTGTAATAAATCATTTTTAACTAATTCAATTGGTACCTTATAACAACTTTATAGGCTCTTCTAGGTCTAAGAAAATGTTACTTTTAAAAGCTGCTGATAAAATGTATATATAAAGTGTTCTTACACTAATAACAGTTGGGATGTTGATGCATGGTTTATAAACAGCTGGTCCTAGCACTGCAGGTCAGCACCGAGCTCTAGGCCCAGCCCTGGATGTCAGCACCAAGCTCCAGGTCCTAGCACTGCAGGTCATATTGAACACCAGGTCCAGGGTGGGAAAGGACTACGCTAATCACCACTACCCCACTCGTCCCAGAGGAACACAGGTAGCAGCAAGCAGCCACTCTCCAATGCTTCCAGCCCCCACTATCTTTGAGCCTCCAATCAGTAGCTATGGGAGAATCTGTCAGCAGCTCCTCAGATTTCTAACTCTGACTCTCTTAACACCCACAACTTCAGAGATCTGTTACTAAGTTTTTTTTTTTTTTTTTTTTTTTTTTTTGCAAATTGCAAGAGGACTTTATTTATCAGCTAGCTGAGGACGAGCTCCTTTCACCCCGAGGGTCTGGGGAGCTCCACTGTTACTAAGTTTTATACCTATTAACTTAGTTCATTTCCATGTCAATGGTGTATCAAATCAAAAGTGCAGGCTTTACTAACCAAACACAGTAAAAACTGGACCTGTCACATCTCAGTTCCTAGCAAGCCCTTGTACTCAGAGCCTGCCCAGAGGTCAGAGGTATCTGGGAATTGTCTAATCTCAGCAGAAAGGGATCAGAAGGTGTAAACCACCCAAGGAATAAGTTTCAAAGTTATTATAGCTTTAAGACTGGGCAAGATGAGAGTTAGGAGAGATGGCTCAGTAGTTAAGAGCATGTACTGCTCTTGCAGAAGAACTGAGTTTGGTTCCAAGCAAACAGGTAGGACAGCTCATAACCACCTGTAACTCCAGCTCTGGGAGATCTTACAGGAACGTCTTGTGGCCTCCAGAGAAACCAACATTCAAGTGCACATTACCACACACAGATCACACACACACACACACACACACACACACACACACACTGTAATTATTTTTTTTTCTAAAGAATGGTCTAGGGCTGGTGAGATGGCTCAGCGGGTAAGAGCACCCGACTGCTCTTCCGAAGGTGATAAGTTCAAATCCCAGCATCCACATGGTGGCTCACAACCATCCAAAACAAGATCTGGCGTCCTCTTCTGGACCGTCTGAAGACAGCTACAGTGTACTTACATATAATAAATAAAATAAATCTTTAAAAAAAAAAAGAATGGTCTAACTTTCTTAACTTCTTTAGTTCCTGGTCTCTTACCAAGACTATACATTTTTCTAGTTCAGAAAATATATCTTCCTGTCTGTCTGTTGCCAGAAATAAGCAGTACATAGCAGGTATCTAAGAGGCTTCCTGAATTAACTTACTGCACCACTGCTCTCTCAAGCTCAGGGAAGTCTCCCCTCTTCTCCCTGAGAGCAATAGAGCTCGGACACACCTACACACAAACTCCGAGCAAACCGCTCTGTTCTATAAAATCAGTTCTTAAGGGATTATAATGTAGTACCATAGAATAAATTATTTAGTTCATAGAGACTGCTATTCTAGATATGGTTAT
Organism: Mus minutoides; assembly: GCA_902729485.2. Classification (NCBI taxonomy): domain Eukaryota; kingdom Metazoa; phylum Chordata; class Mammalia; order Rodentia; family Muridae; genus Mus; species Mus minutoides. The sequence continues at coordinate 889,701 of LR750037.1, forward strand.
TATAATTATAGCCATTTAAAAAATAAAACAAAATAAAATAAAATAAAATAAAATAAAATAAAATAAAACTCAAGCTAGAGACAACTCTCTGAGTAAAGGTGCTTACCACCAAGCCCAGTGACCTGCATTGGCTCTCTGGAACCCCCACAGTAGGAGAGAACCTATTCCCTCCCCCAAGGTGTCTTCTGAACTCCACACATATACCAGGCACCCACTCATTCTCCCAACAAACAAAATAAATGTTAAAAGAAATTTAAAAGGACTTTTAATCTTCAACCTATTCTAAACGATACACAAGGAACGGATGCAGCAGGCTCTCTGGGGCCTCTACTGGCATGCCTGCTGCCTTCCTACCTTCTGGCAAGCTTCCAATGCATACTCCACAAAAGAACAAGTGTCATTGTTCCAACATCTGTCTCCTGAAATATGCAAAGAGCCTAAGAACAAGCAGAGGCAATGATTTCAATGGGCCCAAAAGTCAGAGTGCTTTAAATACAACAACTGTCCACCGCCCAAAGTCTGCTTGAAGAAGGAGCCAGCTCACAATTCACAACGACAGCCGGATGCTTAGAGGGCATGACAAAAGATGTCTTACAGTCAGTGTAATCTTTTCACAGTGAATGCTTGTAGGACCATGATTCTGTATGCATAAGTCCTAGCACAGGAAGAGGCAGAGAAACGTGAGAATCTGTACACAAACTCATGTAGAACAGAATGTACTGGGACAGCAAATGGGACACCTGAGAGAAAGGGTGGAGACTGTGATGTGGTCACCAGTCTAAAGGACTTTGGACTGACACAGAGTAGGGGACCAACATGAATAAAGTACATAGCATATTTACTGAGAGGGCTCACTGGGTGCCACCCCTCCCTGCTGGACTGATAAATTGGGGGCGGGACCATTGTCTTCAGTTGTGAGCCCAGGAGGCTCTAAGGATAGCTCCAAACCCATTAAACTCAATGGGTCACAGAAAAAAACCAAAATGACGAGGATGTGGGAAGACTTCTGGGGGAGGCTTGACGGGGAAGTGAGGGTGACAGCAACCAAATAAATTTTAAATATATATTTATAAATGTATAAATGTACATACAAATACATAGATAAATTTATATACAACTAAATTTATATGTTTAAATATATATCCATCAAAGAACACAACTAATAAGGGTTAAAAAATACTGTAGAGTAGATATAAAAAAGTAGGGGGTAGGGGACACTGGAGAAATGGTTCAGTGTGTAAAGCACTTGTTATGCAAATATTAAGGCCTGAGTTTGGGTCTCTAGCAATCATATGAAAAGGTATGGCTACAGGCCCAGACCTGTAACCCTAATGTGGGACTCAAAGACAGAAGATTCTGGAGGCTTGTAAGGCAGCCAGACTAAACAAAATAGCCAATGCTAGGTTCAGTGTGAAACTGTCTCTACAAATGATGTAGAGACAGATAAAGAAGATCTCTGAAGTCAATATCTGTCTCAATACACACTGACATCTGCATACATGCACACACACTCACACATGCACATATGCACACACACTTGGACTCATACTCTTGTGCACACACATGCACACACACTCATGCATGCACATATTCACACACACTCATGCATGCACATATGCACACATGTATACACACTCATGCATGCACATATTCACACACACTCATGCATGCACATATGTACACACATAAACACAAACACACACACACACACACACACACACACACTTTCTTTGGCCCAGGTCAGCCCTTTTCTCAAACAGAATGAAAAGTTATATGCAATTATAAAGTTTTATCTAAGAACTGAAATTACCAAGCAAACTGGTGGGAATATAAATTGGTAGTCACTGTGGAAGATGGCTTTGGCAGTTTCTTCTTTAAATTTTTTAAAAATAATTTCTTAGAAGTTTTAAATTTTTTCCACATGGTTGCACACCTTTAATTCCAGCACTCAGGAGGCAGAGGCAGGCAGATCACTGTGAATTTGAGGTCAGTCTGATCTACAGAGTGAGCTCCAGGACAGCCAAAGCTACATAGAGAAACCCTGTCTCAAACAAACAACAACAAAAAAGTTTTTAAATTGCCTGCATGTGTGTCTGTGCACTGCATGTGTGCAGGTCAGAGGAGGTGACAGATCTTCTCCAACTGCAGTGACAGGTGACTGTGAACAACCATGTAGGACACCAAACTTCGGTCCTCTGCAAGAAAAGCAAGTGCTCTTAATCTTAACCGCTGAGCCATCTCTCCAGCCCCAGGAGTTTCTTACAGAGGTGAAAACACACACACACACACACACACACACACACACACACACACACACACACTCTTCCCTGCGAGTTGCTAAATACTTCCTCAAAGAAATAGAAGCTTGCATTGACACAAAAAACTTGTGCAAGAAAATTCAGAGAAGCTCCAGTCATGAGCATCACAAACTTGAGGCCGACCACTCAGCAGTAAGAAGGGTTTACTGCTAAGCAGGAAGGATTACTGTTGAGCAGTAAGAAGCAGTAAGAAACTACTGATCCGTCCCACAACACAGTTCAGTGACAATGTATTAGGCTGGGTAAAAGAAGCAAGACCCCAAGAGCCAGGTCACATTCAGTCCAAGACAGAGTGGGGCTGCTCGTGTCATGGTAGGAGAGTATGGCAATTACGGTCAGCTGGAGAGAAAGCTCGGGTGTGAGGAAACCCCGAGGCCGGCTCAGAACGGTTTGTGTCGGGACATGTTTGCAGTCGTAAACATCTTGTCCCGACCACTCGAGACTTCACGGACGGTGTATTCGTACTCCTAGACCCTTAGAGCCACCCAAGTCTAGGGGTCGTGTCTATATTTTCGACCGTGCCGTCAAGACACGACCTCTAGGGTCACGACCCACATCCCACGTCGTACTAGGGACGATCACACTAGGGGAGCTGGTCAGCCTCACTGACTCAAGGATCTCAGTGAAACCCTGGGTCAAAAAGTAAGATTGAGTAATAGAAGGAGACACCCACATCAACCTATAACACACACATGTGCACACACACACATGTGCACACATGCATGTGCACATACACATCCCACATATAAATATGTACTTATACTACTTACACCAAAAAGCCCTTATACACCTTAAGCCCAAAGTTTTACTGTTTTGAAACTAAATTTCACAAAGGCTCTTTCTTTTTATGAAACAGACTTTTGATTTTTTGAACTTAAAAGATTTTTTGAGCTGGGCGTGGTGGCGCACGCCTTTAATCCCAGCACTCGGGAGGCAGAGGCAGGCAGATTTCTGAGTTCGAGGCCAGCCTGGTCTACAAAGTGAGTTCCAGGATAGCCAGGGCTATATATACAGAGAAACCCTGTCTTGAAAAGAAAAAAAAAAGATTTTTTTGAGTTGGGTTTTTGTTTTTTGTTTCTGTATGTGTATGAGTGTTTGCCTGAATGCATATCTGTGTACCATATGCATGCAGTGGCCATAGAGGCCAGAAGATCCCCTGGGACTGGAGTTATAGACAGTTGCTGGCTGCCATGTAAGTGCTGGAATTGAACCCAGGTCCTCTGGAAGAACAGCCAATGCTCTTAGCCACTGTACCATCTCTACAGCTCCTTGATACATTTTTTAAAAATGTGTATTGGTGTTTTGCTTGCATGTATGTTCATATAAGGGTGTTGGATCCCCTGGAACTGGAGCTACAGACAGTTATGAGCTACCATGTGGGAGCTGGAAATCAAACCAGGGTCCTCTGGAAAGGCAGCTAGTGCCCTTAACCACTGAGCCATATCTCCAGCCTCTTGACACATATTTTTAAGCACAAAAAGTTATGTAGTAAACAAGACAACAGCACACATATTTTTTTTCTTTTCATTTGTTTTGAGACAGAGTCTCACTATGTAGCCCTAGTAGGCCTGGAATTTGCTCTGTAGACCAGGCTGATCTTGAACTCAGAGATTCACTTACATCTTCCTCCTAAATTCAAGGATCAAAGGTGTGTACTGCCATACCCAGCACATACAGATTTTAAAAGCTGACTCCTGGACCACCAGCAAGATAACTCAATGGGTAAAGGTGCTTGAACTCAAGACTAACCACTTGAGTTTAATCTCTGGGACTCATCTGGTAGAATAAAAGTGACTTTAAGTTCTCCTCTGACCTACACATAAAATGTACACATGAATACACTAAGGGATGGATGATGGATGGATGGATGCATGCATGCATGGGTGAGTGGGTGGGTGCATGGGTGAGTGGGTGGATGCATGGGTGGGTGGATGCATGGTTTGATGAATGGGTAGGTGGGTGGGTGGATGGATGGATGCATAGGTAGGTAGGTGGGTGGGTAGGTAAATGGATAGGTGGATATAAAAACTGAGTCCTGATGACCACTTTTTTCTCTTTTATGAAATTATCCCCATTTCCAGTGTAGAACTAGAGATACTTTTCATATCCCCAAGCTCATGGAAGCTATTCTTTGCTTCTCTGTTCTATAAGCTTGTAACAGACACTAGAAGCATTTAAAAGATACACCACAAACACACACAGAAAAACATGGCATAGCATACAATTTCTTTCAGTTCTGTCTTCACTAAAATATACTCATCTATTGACCAATGAATCTATCCATTCACCCATCTATTCTGTATCTTTATATATAGTCTACATAGGGATCTATCTATCTATCTATTTAGATTACATACAGGAAATAACATAATGCGGGGCTAGTGAGATGACTCAGCAGGTAAGAGCACCCGACTGCTCTTCCGAAGGTGATGAGTTCAAATCCCAGCAACCACGTGGTGGCTTACAACCACCCGTAATGAGATCTGACGACCTCCTCTGGTGCGTCTGAAGTCAGCTACAGCGTACTTCATGAAGAATAATAAGAAAATGAATCCTTGGACCAGAGAAACCAACCGGAGCGAGCAGGGCTGTCCGGAGCAAGCTGGGATGGCAAGAACGAGCAGGGCCGGAGTGAGCAGGGCCGACTGGAGCGAGCAGGGCTGGCTGGAGCGAGCGGGGTCGTACGGGGGCAGCCGGAGCTAGCAGGGCTGGCCAGAGCGAGTGGAGCCGGCCTGAGCAAGCTGGGTTGAGCGGAGCGAGTGGGGTTGACCAGAACAAGGGGAAAAAAAAACATAATGCATACATAATAATTATCTGGAGGAGCATAAGATGCTAAATGAAAAATGTCTCTTTAATACTATAAACAAAAGCATACATTAAACAAAATTTATCCTGCTGGCCAGAAATGCATTTATGTTCCTGTTTAATTAGAGTTTCTACTGCTTCAGTGAAACACTATTACCAAAATCAAGTTGGGGAGGAAAGCGTTTATTTGGTTTACATGTCTACATTGCTGTTCATTATTAAAGGAAGGCAGGACAGGAACTCGAACAGAGCAAGAACATGGAGGCAGGGGCTGATGCAGAGGCCATGGAGGGTGCTGCTTACTGGCTTGCTTCCTCTGGTTTGCTCAGCCTGCTTTCTTACGGAACCCAGAACCACCAGCGCATGGAACCTGACTCCATGACAAAGTTTGTCTAAACTAAAATTTAAGGAAAGACTTGGGGACAAGAAAAACCACACGACTCAATAAAACCAAGTGGAGGACGTGAGAAAATCACTGGGAGGGGCCAATGGGGTTTCTCGGTGCTCACAATCACTCAAACTCCAGATGACCCAAGCTCCATCCCTGAAACCCATGGAAGGGGAAAGGAGAAAACCTGCTCCACAAAGTTGTCCTCTGACCTTGAACACGCCCTAGTATGCACACACACGTGTGAGCACACACACATACACATACGCACACACGCATGCACAGTATCATTTAAGGAAAGTACAGGGCAGTATGGACTGGGATGATGAGTCAATAGGTAAAGTGCTTGCTGATCAATCCTGAAGACCAGAGAAGTCAGATTCCTAGAATCCACATCAGTGCCAGGTGGGCATGGTGGCACTTCTGTAATTTTTTTTTTTTTTTTTTTTTTGAGACAGGGTTTCTCTGTATAGCCCTGGCTGTCCTGGAACTCATTTGGTAGACCAGACTGGCCTCGAACTCAGAAATCCGCCTGCCTCTGCCTCCCAAGTGCTGGGATTAAAGGCGTGCGCCACCACGCCAGGCACATCTGTAATTTCAGTGCCAAGAAGGCAGAGGTGAAATCCCCAGAGCAAGCTAGCCAGATACACCAGCCCTTACAGAGTGAACTCTAGGTTCAATTGAGAGTGCCTGCCTCAACGAATAATGTGGACCAGCAGCAGAAGAAAGCTCTTGACATCAAACTTGGGCTTCTATTTCTCTGTCTCTCTGTCTCTCTGTCTCTCTGTCTCTCTCTCTCTCTCTCTCTCTCTCACACACACACACACACACACACACACACGCACGCACACACACACACACACACACACGCACACACACACACATGCACCATGCCTACATACATAAACACTTTTAATGAAAATCATAGGTACATCTTGTATAATCATTAAACTGCCAGAACATTACCATCCGTGTTCTGAGTTTCCTTCTCTAGAGCTGTAATAACTGTTTGCTTTGCCTTCCATCTTTCCCACTACTCTTTATTCCTGAGCAACATCAACAGAAGCCCTGAAAAAAACTCACCTCGAATAATCAGTCTCCATATGGCACTCCCACAATCCCAACAGAATCCTGTTAGTTTGGCAGTAAAATCTGATCTCTCTTTGAAAGGCATCCCCAAGTGGGATTTTTCCCCCTCTCATATTATCTGTCTCCCAGCAGCCAGTGTGTGGTCACAGAGTGTATGGCACATGCTAACGCATTTATCAAGTGATTATCCCTGGCCCCTCTGCTGGCAAAAACAAGCAGGAAACCATACAGAAAAAAAAAAAAAAAAAAAAAAAAACATGCACAATCAGCCACAGTAACCAGCTTCAAAGCTGTTCAGCTTGTGTGGCTCCTGTGAATTCCAGGGGAAGAGAAAAAATAATCCTCTTGCTTTGCCTTTCCCAGACCACTGCCCTTCAGCCATTTGCCAAGCGACTGCCTTATACTGCTCAGTCCAAGAGATGCCTTTCTTTTTTTTTTNCTCTTCCATATAACTAGATATCTGTCCTACAATATATATATATATACAATGTATATACAATATATAACTTTTTTTTTTTTGGTTTTTCGAGACAGGGTTTCTCTGTGTAGCCCTGGCTGATCTGGAACTCACTTTGTAGACCAGGCTAGCCTCGAATTCAGAAATCTGCCTGCCTCTGCATCCCAGGTGCTGGGATCAAGGCGTGCACCACCACCTCCCGGCAATATATAACTTTTAAATTTTATTACATAAATTGAAAAAAAAAAATCAAGCCAGATATGATGGTGCACACCTTTAGTAACAATACTGAAGGCAGAGGCAGGAAGATCTCTGTGAGTTGCAGGTCATAATAAAACTGTCTTTTTTTTTAATGTCTACATATGATATTCAATTCACAAAGTAATGATTAATAACCAGGTCTAGCTCTTCTTCTATTCCAAGACAAGACCGCATATCTGTCAGAAACTCATTGAAATGGGTGATGAGTGCAAACTTCGTACTTTCCATGAAAAGCACACACCCACAGGAGTAGCAACTGAAGTTCTGGGTGAAGAGGGGAATTGCCAGCTGGTCCGAAGGGAACTACAAACAAGGTTACTCCATGAAGCAAGTTGTCTTAATGCAGAGAGAGTGTGCCTGCTGTGGGAAGTATTCTTGTTACAGACCCAGGAACACTAGAGAGAGGAAGCCACGCTGGTTCAAGGATGACTTCTAGATGTCAATCTGAGTGTTCTCACTAGAGTTTTGTTAACAAGCAAAGCAAAGCAACAACCAACAATGAGAGAGAGAGAGAGAGAGAGAGAGAGAGACAGAAATTGATTGATTCCTGAACGGACAAGATACCACTGTGCCACAACAGCTGAGAACCGAAAGAGCAACAGAATCTCCAGAGTTTGCAAAGGTGGTGCCGCTACCACTACACTGGAGAGCACTGGCTGCCTTTTCAGAGGGCCCAGGTCCAATTCCCAGTACCACGTGGCAGCTCACAACGGTCTGTAACTCCAGTATCAGGGGATCTAATTCCCTCACACAAACACGCAGGGGGAAAAAATGCAGACAAAATAAAAATAAATAAGTTATTTTTTGAAAAGAAAAAGAAAGCTCTTTAACTGAGAAGCCCAGGCCTAAAGCACCCGAGAGCAAGGGAATTGTTACCCCACATGTCCTGCAGCTCAAATGCTGGCAGTGCTCTGCAGAAACTACACAGTAAGAAAAATAAGAAGGGAACTGCAAAATACGCCAAGTCTTTGGCCAATGAAGGGATCCAAAGAAAAATAGCAAGAGCAAACTGCCAAGAGACACACACACAGGCTGCCCTCACCGGGAGCTTGTCTTAGCTGGGGTTTCTATTGCTATGAGGAAACACCACAGAGGAACGCATTTATTTCATCTTACACTTTCCAGCACTGAGGAAAAGTCAAGACAGAAACTGAAGGCAGGAACCTGGAGGCTGGAACGGAAGCAGAAGCCATGGAGGGGTGCTGCTTACTAGACTTCTCGTGGCTTGCTTAGCCTGCTTTCTTACAGTACCCAGGAACACCAGGCCAGGGGTGGCAGCACCCACACTGGGCTTCCCACATCAACCATTATTAGTCAAGAAAATGTCCCCCACGTTGGCCTCATAGGCCCGTTTGTTTGTTTTTTGAGACAGGGTTTCTCTGTGTAGTCCTGGCTGTCCTAGAACTCACTTTGTAGACCAGGCTGGCCTCGAACTCAGAAATCCACCTGCCTCTGCCTCCCGAGTGCTGGGATTAAATAAAGGGGTGCAACACCACTGCCCGGCTTCACAGGCCAACCTTAAGGAGGCATTTTCTTTTCCTTTTTCTTTCTTTTTCTTTTTTAAAGATTTATATCTTTCATTTATATGAATACACTGTAGGTGTCTTCAGACACACCAGAAAAGGGCATCGGATCCCATTACAGATGGTCGTGAGCCACCATGTGATTGCTGGGAAGTGATCTCAGGACCTCTGGAAGAGCAAGCAGCCAGTGCTCTTAACCGCTGAGCCATCTCTCCGGTCCATGGAGGCATTTTCTATATCAAGATTCCCCCTTCCCAGGTGAACCTAGCTGTGTCAAGCTGACATAAAAATCAGTCGACTTGGAGCTTCTATTTCTAAGTCCAGTCAAAAATAAAGAGTCTTTAAAATTAGCGAATAAGGGCTGGAGAGATGGCTTAGTGGTTAAGAGCACCGACTGCTCTTCTGAAGGTCTGTTCAATTCCCAGAAACCACATGATGGCTTACAACTATCTGGAATAGGATCTGATGCCCTCTTCCGGTGTGCCTGGAGACAGCGACAGTGTACTCACTTACCTAAAATAAAAATAAATCTTTTGAAAAAAAAAAGTAACAAGTAAGTAATCAGACCTTGAAAAATAATAATCATGTTTACATCTCTAGTCTTTTTTTTAATATTCTAACAGCTGTTAAGGACAGAACCAGTATGTGTGTATTTGTGAAGATTGAACTAGGACCACTGAGCCATGCCCAAGTACTTTTATCTGAGACAAGGTCTTGACAAATGTCTGGTCTGTGACTTTCCTCCTTTAGCCTGCTCAGTAGTGGGGATTATAGACACGAGCTATCATGCCTAGCTAGAAGCAAGCCAATTTAACTCTAACAGAAAAAGAAAAAGCATATACAGAGAGAGACATATAAACATACATAGTTATGTGCATTATTTATGTATCAATATATGGTACATGACTTGTTAAAATGAATAGCCTGTCATAGCATCACAAATTCATGTGGTAACAGTTCCCTTTGTAAAATCATATATGTGTATGTGTAGTATTTGTATGTATATTTGCATATGTGTAGGTGCACATGCTTATATATACACACACATGTGGAGGCCCTAGGTTGACTCTGGTTATTTCCCTCTTTTGCTTTCCTCCTGCTCAACCTGGAGCATAGTCTCAGCTAAGCCTGCCAGCCAGCCAGCTCAAAAGACCCCCGGCTCCATCTCCTGTGTGCTTGGATTACAGGCGGGCCTCTGTGCCTACCTAGGTCCTAAGGATTAAACTCAGCTCCTCAGACTTGATCAGCAAGCACTTTATCAACTGGGCCATTTCTCCAGCCCTTCCTTTTAGTATTTTCTCAGCTAAAGGAAATGAAATCTTGTGTTCAGAAATATAAAAGCTGAGAACTGGGCCAAGATGTGTTCAATAAGCCAAACCCAACAGTGAGAAGTTTATTGAAGTGGGGTTAAAGAAACTGGAAGCTCTTATGTCACTTGCCTCTGAGGGCCACATTCACCTGTGCAGGGGAAGGTTAACTAATAGGATTTTCATGATGGTGTTAGCAGTAGAGAGAGACAAACAGCTTGACCGTTTCCTTGATAGCTTATAATTAACAGCATTCAAAAGATTTTGTACTCAGTGAAAGACAGAGACTGAAAGGACCATAAAACCAACTTCTCGGATTATTAGCAAAACTAGTTATGCTGCACAGAGATATGCTAAGATTGTTTAGATGACAATAATGATCCCTGGGTTCAGTTCTCACAGCCCAGTGTCCCAGGACTGGTGTCTAAATGATTCTGATTTTATACAGATACAATGGCATTCAGGACCAGCGGTCGATAGCTGGGTTTCCCAGCTCGGTGTCAAGTGCTTTAAACAGCCTCATGCAAATTGTCCATATAGCTTAATGAGACCTGGTCTTCTGTTAAGGGAAGGATCAGCAAAGGGTCCAGTGTGAGCTTTCCTTCTAGACTCTACCCCACAGTTACCTGGCAATATACAGCTATGACTGGCTTACTATAAAAGTGGCTGTT